>JAQFJA010000003.1:6464499-6474739 GCA_029874485.1 Naso brachycentron
TCAAAGTTTTCTACGGATGACGGGTTGATTGGCTGGAGAAAAAGAAGAAGACAGACACAGAGGAACAAACAGGGATGGAGAGAGACAGAGGCAGAAATAGAGTGGAGTGGGCTGGATGTGTGAGAGTCTGTGTGCACTCACACCTTTGAGAAATGACCTATGACAGGGATCCAAGTTTGATTTCCCTTTACGTGTAAATGTCATGGGCCTTGAGAACAGTTGACACTCATTCCGTCACTGTACGCCCTCGGCTTATCACCACCCAACACTGCTTAATGGAGATGACACATGCCTGTTAGAATAGCACATGAGGGAATCGGAAGAGTGTGTGTGTGTGTATGTGTGTGTCCGTGTACGAGCGCTGTGACACTGCTGGCCTGTATTTCTGTGTCTCCCACTTTAAGCACTGTTGTTATCCTGTCTGTATCTGTTGTGGGGTCAAAGGGGCTCAGTAACAGATTTTGGTGTGCATGCCTGTTGTGAACTCTTCTTACAGTGTTGCAGTAATAGGATTACACAGTGCCCCCTACTGTTAGAGGCAAGAGCTACAACACTCCAAGGCAGTATTACTGAGACTTAACGCTGTTCAGCTGCTGTGAGAAATCTGGAATTCACTCACCGATGTCAACTTTGTGATCCATCGTAATACCGCGAATTTTAACCCTCTCCTTTTTATTACATCTATATACATTTATTATCATTAAACACTGTTTTCCTTTTCCCCTTTTTAAATCCAATCCAACGTTCTCTTTCTCTTTCTACCCTCTAAAACCCACCCCTGCTCTTCCTCCTGTTGTGACCTTCCTGGTGACAGCTGATGAATCAGAGAGTTGCGGAGACACCGGGCGTCGACTCCGTCACGCCCCGTTAATATGCATGCAAATGTAGCACTTGACATTTCCACTACCGCGCATGCAGGCCGGGGACGAGCGATGTGCAGGTGGGTGTTTGACTTGGGGGAGGCTGGGTTGGGTGAGTTAGGGGAGAGGGTGCGGGAGAGCTGGAATGAAAACTGATAGAGAGAGGAGAGAGAGAGCGAGGAGAGATAAGGATGGACAGCATTATGCCCCTGTGTGTAATTCCCTCTCTGCTAGTGGAAACATCAATAGCTGGACCATTAGCCACCTGGGAACTGAGTTTACAGGCATGAGTCAGGGGAGTGAACATAATGGTGTACAGGGAAACAGACACTCAGTGTATTAGATACCCATTACAAACCTAGTTGCAATAAAGACAAAGGTAAGGTCATGGCGAAACTCACATTGTTTGGCGCTCCATACAATTCTCGGACTTCATAGTTCACACACATGCAGCACATGTGGTAGCATGGTGAGATAAATCCTGCAGCCCCAGTGACCTTTGCTAGAGGCCTCACATCCCTGAGGCAGGACTGTAAATCTCCCACAGTAATTACAGTCTCCAACACCTGCAGTGCTGTATGTAGTGGCCTGGGGCTGAGTATGGGTGTGCGTAGCGTTCTAAGGGGCGAGACTCAGAGTGAGGATGTGAGGTGAGACATCCTGCACTGATAATAACATGGGCCTCCGTTTTTAACCACATTTTTTTTCTCACATACTCCAAACATTCTCTGAATAATGAAAGAAGAGTATGAGCATGGGACAGGAAGACCTGGGGATGAGCAATGTATTGAAAAATAAGTAGGAAATGTTGTCAACAGAGAAGGATGAGACAGAAAGAAATAGATAGACTACAAGGTTTCACATAAAAGCTGCATGAATATGATACAAGCTGTGGCAGTGTGATGTCAGGTGGGATTGTGTTACTGACCAGGGGAACGTCCTCCTCTATGTTGGTACTGTAGGGTAGATTTGTAAAAATGGGGTCCATGTCCTGGACATCGGTGATGCTGATGGCTAAGTTGGCAAGCCTGGACAGAGGTCTCAGTTTGTCTTGATCCTGACAGAAACAGAAACAAAAGTTCAGTGTGTGCATGTGTTCTTACATGACTGAGCGCGTTGGGTCGGTGCTCATGTGGACAGACTGTGTGTCATGTGTGGGCTGACCGTGGCGTTGACAGTGAGCTGGTACGCTGAGGTCGTCTCATAGTCAAGGGGTTTGGTGACGGTGACAGTTCCTCGGGCCCCATCGATGGCGAAGAAGGGAGAAGACGGCTGGAAGGAGAAGAGAACGCTGCCTCCAGTGCCCTGATCCGGATCTGTGGCATTCACCATGAACACAGATCTGCCCACTGGTGTATTCTGAAAAATATATTTGAGCAGCAGGACACACATTAAAGTACTGGCATTAAATACAAGCATGCAGCAAGACAAATATGATTCAATAACATGTACTCATTTGCACTGCTGTACAATATATTTTCCATTGTCGCAGTCCTACAGAAAGATTAAAAATTAATATTAATATACTAATGTTGAATTAAAGACTTATCTTACTACACAGAGGACAATTTCATTATGTCACATTTTTGGAATACAGTTTCCTAGTTATGACTGTGAATGTGTATTTTCCTCTCCTGCAGGTATTCCTCCAAATCATGATGGCAAATAACAATGTCTTCTTGGTCAAACTGGACAAATAGGGGCAATGACTAACGAATGGTAACAGCACGTACACATTATGTTCTTTTTATTTACCATACGGGATACCAAATGGACAAAAGAGGGAAAAGATTTAATACAAAAAGAATCCAACTGTCCATGGGTGCTTGTTCACCACAATATTAAAAGTGGTCATATTTCTCAATTATAGACATTGGTTTGCAGGAAATTGACAATTCGTTTTTCACTCACATCAATACACTCAGTGAGGTTTGAAACACCACTGTATCAAGCTGTGCTGTGTGTCAAAACAGCAACATCACAGATAATAAGACAAGATTTTGAGCTGTTTTTCAATAAACCCTTAGACCATTTTTCATGATTTGGACCTTTTGTATACTGCACATCTCTAAAAAAACAATGTCTTATTGACATTTCTGTTGAAAAGTTTCAGAGAAGGCAGAGATGAAACCACAGTGCGATGTCGCTGTGTGGTGGGGTCCTACACAGTTTACTGAAACCTCAACTGATAAGGGGGTGAGAAAAGATAATGGCCTAAATTTTTATTTTGAACTGAACTTCTCTCATCACTTTCTGTGCTAGGAGACCGTCTCAGAAGAGTGACCACACTCAGCTGGCAGCAGAGTTTAATTTGGGCACACAGGACACATTTATAGCATCTCAGCGAGGCAGAATGAAACAGTCTTGTCTGGTGTTGTCTGCTTCACTTTGTGACTTTTTCTGATAAAACAGATTTTGCTCTCAAAAAAAAAGTATAACTTCAACAGCATGGGGATGTCCTGTTGTAAGAGAATATTTGTCGCACCTTGTTGTCTGTAACGATAAGCCCTCCTGTCTGTGTTTTCCCCCCATGGCCTTGGGTATCTAAAAGCTGAGAGTTGAGAAATCTCAACTGGGCAGAAAGGCAGCACAATGCCACAACAGAGTACTGTTTGTCTTGTTTGTGGTCATTGTCAAAACCTGGCCATACAAATAAACACAGTCTGCAGGTACGGCAGAGTAGCTTGTCTGTAAGTTGAAAGGATCGTCCCCATTAATTGGAATTTTATCTCAAAACAGCCATACACAATTAATAAGAAATAAGAATGCCTATAGATGCAAGAAAAAAAGGTTGTGCGGGAGAATGGGAGGTAATCCAGGTCTATTACAGGACAGAAATGCCCCTATCCTCTCCCTCTCTTTGTCACTCACCTGTGCGCACACACACAGTCCAGAGTGTGTGGCCTTGTTTACTGCAGGGGGAGAGTGTGACCACATGGGGAGGTCATGGTGTTGATCGGAGCTGGGCCCTGAGCCAAAGCTAAAGTGACTCAGAAAGAGAGCTGTTGACCCCACAGTCTGTCTGCACTGGTGTCAGGGGAGTGTGGAGCAGCATTTGCATGTGCGTGTGTGAGTGAGTTAGTGTGTATGCACATACTACCTTGTGCTCTCAACTTGTTGTGTCAGAGTCTATAAAACAGTGTGTATTTGTGTGTGAATGCTTGGGTTAAACATGTATGATTTTTTTGGAAAATACACACAAGTGGGTAAAAGATACAGCGTCTGTGTTTATGGATCTGTAATTTGTGCGTGTGTGTGTGTGTCTTAGACCTGTTAACCCACTGTCTTACTCTCAAGGACAGAGGGCATCACCCAGGTAACACCTCAACCTAACAGCATGGTATCGGGCTAACTGCCTCTGTCTACATGACTTTACATTACAGCTGCTGCACTTACACTTCCTCGGTCTCTCTGCTTCTGACATGCTTCTCGCTTGATTTCCCTCCTTTAACTTTCTCTCACTGGACCCTTCATGAGCAGAGCTGGAAACCGGTCTGTCTAACCAGATTAAGCCAGATTGCCACATGGGAATTGAGGGACAGAAAGAGGAGACAGATCTGAGTAGCGTAGCCGCAGGGGAAGAAGAGGAGAGCAACAGATGCCAGAGAGAGCAACAGATATCACAGGGCTCATTTTCTCATCTCTGGAGTGAGAATCTCCACGGTGTTACTTCTGTATGCAGACAGGGTTGCTGGTCATGTGTGAGACAGATGATCTGACAGTTGATTTATTTTAGATTAAAATAAGCAGATTTGAAAGTCAAAATGTCTATTAAATTAGGATTTTTTTTTTTATGTCGGTGGAATTCCTACACCCATTCTTCAGTCAGCTTCACATATTCTGCTCTGCTCTGGTCGGAGAAGCTCCAGTAGCTGAAGCAAACCTCATCGATAGTTACTGAGTGAAGGAACAGAGTTACTAATCCACTCCCCCACAACAATAACTGCATTTGAATGAACATCTAAGCTGCATTTCTGAGATATATTTATTATGCTTGTCAAGTTGTCTGCTTAAGAGAAAACTGGAAACACCTGCAAAAGGTGCCCCACAGCCTGCAGCATGACACTGGAGCACAGGCACAAATTAAATGGATGAAAACACACAGAATCAAACTCTAGATGAATGACTTAAATATTCCTACTTGTGCTTGTTTGTGTGGGTGCACTTGTATACCTGTATGTGTGTCTGGCATGGGTGTCTGCTTTATCAACTTTGCTTTGATGTCAAGGAGGCAGTTTAACAGTTGAGTATTAGGTATGTGTGTGTGTGTGTGTGTGTGTGTGTGTGTGTGTGTATACCTCTTTTTGGAAAGATGAAGTTTGTGTGTGGATGAGATCTGGATGTGTGTAGAGAAAGTGTTTGATGATGTATCTTTTCCTCCCCTAAAGCACGCCAGTTTCTATCTCTCTCTACACAGCAGCCTGTGAAACAATGACTCAATAACACCGCCCAGTGTCAAATGCCACACACTTCTGTAAGTAACGTCACACACTTGATTCAAGTAAGTAAACACACACACAAACACCAGGTTTGATCTCCCAGATTTGACAGTTCCACGGTGTTCAAAGCAGTTTAAGCAACCACATTTCAAAGCTTTGCTGAGGAGCACAGATGACCAACTCTCAACACTATGTGTCGAAGTGTGAGTGCGGCAATTTAGAGGTTAGCGGGGTTGACTGTGTGCAGGTGAGGATCGTATTTGAGCTGCTATTAGCCTCTAGAGGCTCTAAAGCCTGCTAACAGAATCACAGCATGAACCTCCCCATTCCCCTTATTCATTCTTATCGTGTTTTTCCTTTTATCACGCCTAAAAGGTTTTCAAGGTCAAAATGCTCTGTTTGCAAAAGTGGTGCGTTTCAATCCTTAGAGAAAAACAATAAAACAGCCTATTTAAACAGTTGCCTTGTGGTCATGAGCTTCTCATGATAAATCACACTTCATTCCAGCAGCTACCGATACCAAGAGCACTATAACCTGTCTGTTCATGTGCTCATCGCAGTTCACCGCAGAGCTTATTGAAGAGTAAGGAGCCATCAGACTTATAGTCTTCTGCTTGGCCTTTTGCACCATCCACTGGGTCCCAATAACCTCGGCATCAGGCCATTGATTGGACCTGTGTGATGCCGATTACAAGTCAATGAGGGTGACCAGGCGCAAAATGCTAGGCTGTGAATCTCTCTCTTTTTATTATCCTATAAGACTGTCCAATTACTCCTTTATACACAAGTCACACAATAAACAAAGCCCAGCAAGGATTGGTGAGTACAGTGGCCACTAAACCCAGCAACACTGCAAAGCTAGTTAAGACATATTTTATGTGTCGCTACCTATTGGTTCAAGTGGTTAGTCATGGCTCATATTACTGCATATGTGCCATGACAGTGCTTTGTAGCTTTTAAATAAATGGCAGATATTTCCTATGGGAGGCAGAATGTTAAGTAGGGACAGTTGGAGAGGGATGAAGAGAGTTCCCTGCTGTGTCTTATCTGAAGTGCACTGCAGGAATCGCCCTCTTCTCAATCTGAGAGCTATTATGCATGGAAGGAAAGAAGGAGAGACATGTTGTAGACCATACAGAGAGAGAAAGAGACAGATTTAAAAAGGAAGAGCATACTGACAATTCAGGCCCCTTGTTGTCTTTATTAACCTTACTGAAAATTTATTAAATTTTGCCATTATTTGACACTTAATACCTATACATAAGGCAAGATACATAGACAATATTCCTTCATGCAAACTAGCACCCTGTCAATGGTTTAGCTAACTATTTAGACCCTTGGTTATTATACTGCCTGTGCACTTTTTTGTTTATGATTTTCTTTTATTCGGTCATGATTTATATAATCAATTACCAGTACACACTATAGACTGCCTATGTGATGCCCCTCTACTTCGAGGCCATGGGACCTTAATTCGGAAAAAAATATGAATGGTCCATGGAGAGGGACAAATTCATTTTTGATCGCGTTTGGTTTGTGCCCTGAATTACACATGATGGTTGGCAATTTAAAAAAAAAAATGTAAGTATTAAAAGAGGTGAAAACCATTAAAATCAGGTCATGTTGAGAGCTGCAGCTACTCTAAGGGGGAGTTAGTCGGTTCCATGAGTCAGAGGAGGGAAAATGTAAAGGTGTCAGTTACGCGACTGGTGTTGTAGTCCTTATACTTACATATTTTCACAAGCTAATACATCAACAGTTTGAAACAAACAAACAGACTTTCTTCACATGAAAAATTCTCATTTAAATTGACAAACATCATATGTGTAATTCAGAACACAAGTCAAACAGGATCAAAAAATAATTTTCCTCCTCCAACTAACTACCGTTCATATATTTTCCACACTGAGGTCCCATGAGGTCCACCGGAAGGGATGTGACTATATGGCAAACAAGGTCCCATTGTTCACAGTACATCACGTACCAGAACAAGAAAACCCTGAAAGCCCTGAAGTTCAAGGAAGTTTCAGTAGAGATCCAACACAGAATTGTGTTGTGGCACAAATCTACGGAAGAGCGTAAGAAATTGTTCAATCAATGAAAGCTCCCAGGAGCAAGGTAATTCTATAAAGAAGGAATACTGGAAAAAACATGATTCTTCTGAGAGCTGGTCTTTTAGCCAAAGTCAGTGAATGGGCAACAAGGGCACTGGTCGGAGAAGTGACCAAGAACCCAATGGCCCTAAAAGAGCTTCAGAATTTCTCTGGAAAGATGGCTGAGGGACTGGCAACACTGAGGCACTTCACTGAAACACTTTGCAGTAGCATAGCTAGATGCAGAGCTTGGTTATTTAGTCTAGTGTTAAATGCTGTTGAGAGATGTCAGTAAAAGTTATAAAATATACTCACAGCAGTCGTCAAAGTTATTGAAAGAACCCAACACAACAAAAACCAAAAAAAACTAAATGTGATAGAGGCAGAGAAGAGAGATAGAAAAGGAGGGCAGAATGACACTGAACAGCGCAGAGCAGTGTGACTCCAGTCTGTTCTCTGCACCAATGATGACTGTCAGTGATTCATAGCGCTGTCAGCAGCCCCGTAGGAAACGCTCTGTGGTGCGCTGTGATTTTATAACTGAACTTTGAGCAGGATGCACACTTTTATCGTCTCTGACTGTGTGGGAATCGGATGTTTTTACATCAAAGATGGGAAAAAAGGCATTAAAATGTGACTCTTACAGTTAAGACATTAGCATCATGTAGGCTGATAGGAGTTTTGTGTCCGCTAAACTTATGAAGATTCAAATAGTCGAACAAACAGCAAAATTGGATTCGACTGCCACTGTTCTGAGTCAGTAAATGTAAGACATAACAGCCCCAGAGAGATTTGCCAAATAATGCTTAAAAGACTGAGAGCATGAGAGAAAAGATTTCTACTCTGATGAGACAAAATATGTAGCTTTTTGGCCTGAAAGCCAAATTCCACATCACATCATCACCATACTGCAAATCAGCAGCGACTTTATAGTTCATCAATTGGTAAACACAGTACTGTTCCAATCAATAGGGTGCTTGCAGTATGCTATGGAGATGGATTCTTCTCATTATGGTCCAAACAATATGGAATTTTTAGGGCCGATGCTGAAACTGTTTCAGCATAATAATGTAATAGTAAGAATGTGGTCATCAAATACTTGTGACAAAGATATGTAATGGAGGCAGCATATCTTACATTTGAGCAAACTGAATGCCAAACATCAGTGCACTGAACAGTGAATTAGTCACTTACTAGTTATTAAGTAATGGACCGCCTTCAGCTGGACAAACTACATAATTGCACCAGTTGAAATCACTAGTCCAAGCACTCTTTGTCGGCTTTAAAAAGACATTTTAAAATTGGCACATATCTGAGTACACATACAGTGATACTGAAATATCTGCAATGGGCCAATATCGGTTGATTATATCGACAAACTGATATATCGGTCAAGTCCTACTTCTCGTAGGTGGAGATGGATCCCTCAAGAAAACCTGCTCAACACACCCAACCAGAATTCAGAGTTTCAGTACAAGAAATCAAACAGCGAAGACAACTTTTGATTTGCTTCAAAACAGTCTGAATCTCCTTCAGTGACTCCTATAGTGAATCTCAATTAAAAAGACTGTTGGAGACACGCTAGCACGTCTAATGGGTGTCTAAATTGCTTGAGCTTGACTGATCTCCAAGGAAAGAACAGAGGGCAAACAAAAAAAGGGATACCTGGGAAGACCCATGCTGAAGCTGGAATTGCTGAAACGGTAGTTCCACAAATGAACAAAAAACGGGTCTAAACACTTAATGTATCTATTAAAGATGTAATATTAAAATCAATGTCAATTTTAACTGGGATAGAATTGTCTGTAGTTTGATTGTGAAAAAGTAAAATTTTAAATAAAAGCATAAAAGAGACTGATTTCTTCCCAAGTTGATTGAGAAAAACAGAAAATGAGAAAAAGACAGACAGTAAAGGAGACGAAGGAAGCAAGAGCACAAATATGAGCATATGCGAGGACTGTCACCTGCCATGAGACATCGGTATCTAATAAAGAAGCGAGACCCTAATCATTTTTAACTGTGCCTCTGCTGTATATTATGCTGATGCTTGCACTGCTCTACTGGCTGGGTTGAAGGCTGCAGCGGAGTGCTTGTTTCCTGTAGGCTAAATTTCAGGTTCAACATGACAGGGGGGCCTCTGGGGCCCTTGAGAGTCAAGACTGGCCAGACCTCAAGACTACATGTCCCAGCTTCTCTCTGGGACTTTGAGGGATGACAGGGGCTGAAGTCCTCTGAGGTCTGGAGCTTTAAGTGTAATGGATTCCACTGGTTAAATGTCAGCTCCCTCTCCTCTAGGGAGTCCTTGAGGGAGAAGTCACCACAGTTCTCTGTCCAACAACAACTCTGTTTAATTCATTTATACATCAATCTAGTGATGAAAGAAGTGAAGCCAAATTCACTCTGACTGCAGTAGAAAGGCAAATTATGCTCTTCAGGCGAACAAGCTAAAAGCCCAAAATGAGTGTATGATTTGTTCCAAAAATTATGCAAATTACCCAAACACACCTCGAAAGAAGTCAGAAGAGTGCTGCTGAAAGCACAGCAAGAGACAGCAAGATATGAAAAATACACATTCCATTTTACATAATATTTTTCTTAAAAAAAATAGTCATTTTCAGCCTGAACGTGAAATACAGAAATTCTAAAATATTTTGCATTGGTAGCATGTCAGTGTTACCTATTAAAAAAAAACATTGCAAAAGTTAATGCACTCAGCACTTTCCCTTCTCTCTGAGGAAATGCAGATTGGTTTCCATCAGCTATGGAATTTATGCCATAATGTCTGTATTTTTTTAAAGAGTGAGGGAGAAACTCGGTCCCATTACAGCTGGTTCATATTCATCTATTT
>JAQFJA010000003.1:6555386-6568397 GCA_029874485.1 Naso brachycentron
TTTCTCTCTAAAGTCCGGCAACTGCTCTGTCTGCAGCCTTTTATTTAGCAGAGCTGTCCCCAACAACCACCCGTTGCTGCAGCTGCAGCCTACATGTTGCCTTCAGGAACCTCCGTGAATCACAGAGATGAGGCAGAGCAGTCATAGGACATCAGAGGGAAAACCAGAGAACATTTTGTCCATAAAATATGACCTGATTTTACTAAAACTGCTGTTTTGTGCAAAGTATTAAGGTGCATGATTTTTTTTAGTTTTGTTTTTCGAAGTCATGGGTGGCAGTCAAAGTTACATACTGTTGCTTTAACTATACAAAATGATCTCTTCAGTGAACACTAAAAACAGTGAGATAAATGAGTTACATTATTTTATTTTACTGCAATAAACAGAAGGTAGTGCTCTGTCTCTGCACCAGCGGCTCTCACTTGATTGGCTAAATGCCCTCTGCAGGGGTCCTTTGATTATGACATTAATCCAGTGTCTCTAATTCACAGCGCAGTATGCTCTTGAGCTCTTTTAAATTAGTTTGTGTCAACCATGATCTTAAAGCAATAATTCAGCTAACACTTTAAAATCTGCTGAATCCAAACTGGTAATATCAACAGTTCACAGAAAGTAGTAAACTTGGATTTGGTGTGGAGCAGTGCAACGCGAGTGAAATGGTCTATTGATCTCTCTACTCTTCGCTTTCTGTGGTTAAGAAAACTCCACTCCCAGGCAGTGATTATATCAGCTCTTGATGCCACAATAAATTGTGTTTAATACTGCGGCTGAAATTAGCTGGCACAGCTCCTTGTCAGCCTACCTCAAAATAACTTCAGCACCTCAGCGTTCTTCCTTTGAGCAGTGACTTCTAACCTTTTAAGTTGTGATCTCTCAATATAAAGCAAAGTGTACTTCACACTGTGACGGTGAGTTGTGAGCAGTTCATCTGAGGAGAGATTTTCTCTCAATTAATGTTTCTTTTGAAGAGTTTTTACAGGCCTTGAGAGGTAAAATTATACAAAAGGCTGTTCAACAAAAACATTGGAAAAGACAAAAGAAGCAGTTTGGTTTTGTAAAATTAAGTAGTGTTTTTATAACCAGCCCTTTCTGTGTTTAGCCTTTGCGATCCTGACTGTGAGCTTTTTTTTCACAAAGAGCCTTTTACAAATGACTTCAATCCCTTTTTATTAATTTAAAATTAGAAAATGTCACTTTTAGCAGGGGAAAAACACAATTTTCCTGTTACAAGTGAAAGGTTAAGTGAATTCAGTACACTCCTATTTGCTACAGCTGTACTTTGTCTGGCATGCTTAGCACTATGTGGCTAATGTTAGCAAACATTGGCTAATGTAAGCTATTTCAGCATATGTTACGCTATGTTGAAATAAGCCAGTTCAGACACTTTATGAGCCTTGCCAGTACTGCTCATCTGTATAGTGCCGCATTTTAGATAAGCCCTAAAATGTAGTTTAGCTTTCAGCATCATCCGATAGCTGTTAATTTCACTGACAATAGCAGCTGTTCAGGAGCAGTTAGGCTACATAGTTTTGTTTTAACAGACTTTCAAATGAGAAAAAGATTGTTAAAGGGGGAGTTGTTTGACAAACACTTTAAATGTAAGTTCACATCACTTATATTTATTTGCAATGTGGGAAAATACAAGTGGGACTTCAAATTAGGCAGATAATAAAAATGTTTCTACATAAGTAAGAAGATTTTCCAAAAAAATGGCTTAGAATTGGCCCAATATGCCTCTTGAACTCTATTTTCTTGGCTCTCACTTGTGCTGCTTTTAAAAGTCATTACATGGTCAGTTTTTGCCTCATTAGCTGAAGTTGCCAAGTACACAAAACACCAACTTCATAAAGGTTAGATTACTACAAAAAATCTGCATGACGAATTCTATTTGGGGGATGTCACATTGTCATTAATAGAGGATGCCAAACATTCTGAGCACTGAAATATGTCCCTCCACACTTTGGGGAATAGTTGAATCAACTGACATAGTTGGCAATTCCAGCCAAAGAGCTGATTCAATTTTTAGGGAATAATTATCCAACCCCAGAATAAAACTGGGCTGCTTTCCCCGTTATGCCACCCTTCAAGTACTACAACTCCATTATTTAACGTTCTAACACATCACTTTTTTCAGATGAACATCTTACAGTACATAGCCACACATACAAGGATCAGTGAAGCAGTATGATGTCACATAGTAGTATTATACAACAGTATCAAACCTTACTCCCCCTTAGATGGCTCAGCGTGTAAAAAATGCTGCCTGTATACTGATGTAACTCTGTAAATAAACCATGAATGAGGGTTGTTTTCCAATAAAACCTCGCCCAAAGTGTAATGAGCAGAGATGTCCAATAAAGCCTAGCATCCAGGGAGCAATGGACCGATCCTTCTGTAGCATGATGAGTCACGCTGTTGCAGAGACTCTGTGCGCAGTACATTCTCCCAAACCCATGGAGGTGATTAAGAGCATTTTGTAACGATGCATTCAACTTTGATTTATTGAAGTACGACTTATTTAGAATTTGCCGTATGTCGAACCTTGCAGGGTAACCACAACCTCGGGGAATGTGAGTCAGAGTCTTCACTGCAGAGGAAGAAATAACTCAAGAGGTGGGACGAGGTACAGAAATATTGTGATGTTGATCGCAATGAATGAAATAAAGGAATAGAGATGGAGGGGAAAAACATGCCTTTTAATACCGCATTTGCTTGTTTTCTTCTTGACGATAAAGAAATCAGTCAGCATGTTGTTAACCCGAAAGAGCAGAGGATTGTTTCTTTCTGTCTCATAATTGCGTGTTTATGTAGTGCTATGCTGATGCTCGTAAGGGTCTGGAGAGGCCTCCTGACTGGAGTGAATCATCTTAAGTGCGAGCGCTGTTATGCTGTGAGGTAAAACCATGCTGATAGCTTGTAATAAACACGCCACACTCTCTAAAAGCTGAAATGTCTGATGGCTGCCAAAGGCTTTGAAGTCGGATCTCACCTCCTAACCTACCACCATTTTGCGTCTCCTCTTCTTTTGTTTCGTTCTTATTAGCGAGCTGACAGCGACTTCAGGCAAATCACCTAGAACTCTGCTGTATGAAAGAAGTAGATCAAAACCCCTGCTGTGAGCTGAGTGCCTGCCTGTGTTTGTAAGTCTGCATGTTCATTTATCTCAGTCATACGTTGCAAACAGGATGCCTTGTTACACAGCGAGAATACATGATCTCTAAATTGCATCCGCAGAGTCAGTTTCCAGCTTGTGAAGCATGTGACCTAGAAAGGTGGCGGGAAAGTTTTTGGGTCAGGGGCTTTTTCCCTCTCTCTCTCTTACACACACCCACACAAATTAATCTACACACAGAAGCACATCTTGGACTGGCAGGTAATGCAGGAGGGCTGGTTTTAGAAGGCATCAAATATTCATGTGTGTCCATGAAGTGCTGGCAGGGGTCCCTGGCCTGCAGGTGAGCAGCTGCCTGTGCTACTTTATCACCGTCTGGTTGCAGAGAGCATGAGGTGCTGCATTCTTCATGGTGGTATGACTGAATACTGGCAAGAGCCACCAGAGAGCAGGGCTCCCCTGATCCGGCCCTCTTCTGGCACTGTAATGTAATATCACATGTCAGCCTTAGTGTTGAGCCCAGAGGCCGTCCACCAGCCGCTCTGCTGTTGTGACAATATTGCGGTTGTGAACACCTAACAAGACCGAGCCGCCTGAGCGGTCCTCTGTCACGTTTACTGTGAGTGCTTCATTATTTATGGCGGGATGTTTTACAGTCTCTTGGCTTCAGACAAGAAGAGATTCAGTTCATCTCAATAACAGTACAAGACAAGAGCCCTGAAGAGCCCTGAACGAAGTCATCCTGCCCCCCGTGAAGTCCTGAGTGGTGTTCCAGAAACTTCATGTCATCTGATTTTTCAAGTAGAGACAAGAGGTGTATGTGTATGTGTGTGTGTGTGTGTATGAGAGAGAGAGAGAGAGAGAGAGAGAGAGAGAGACTCTTCACTGGGCGACGCTCACTCGCCCTCTTTACTTTACAGTCTCCCATCACTTTCAGCCTCAGTTGCACACTATCACACACGTTCAATGTTGCCATATCTGAAATCGTCTCCTCCCAAAACTCAAACCCAGTATAAGTAATTGATGGAGTGGAGGAAGGACACTTTCACTCGATAAGAGGAGCATCTGTCAGAAACAGAGTTGCCATAAAAAATTCCGCCCGGGGGGACTGAAACAGCCGGAGACAGGCGAAGACGAGGGAAGAAAGCGGGGGAAGGCTGCTTCAGGTGACCGTGTCGCGATGGAGGCGCACGGCTTGCGCGATTGAGGCAGCACCGCGTCTGGAAGCGCTCGCTTTTGTTAGGGTGGATTATAAAGTGTGCAGCCTTTACAGTTGACCGGGGTCGCCTTTGTTCATCTCACTTGACGGATTATCTCCGAACCATGAACGTGTCGCCCCCAGACCGCAGGAAAAACATGCGAGAACTGGCTCTGGAGATTGGCATCCGAGTTCTGCTTTTCGGAGTTTTTGTGTAAGTAAAGCGTGAACCGGCCGAGTTGTCTGTTCTGTGAAAGATTTAGCCTGGCATAATGATGACATACAGTTTCATGTGTGACGCTATCCATGTGTCTTTACATGCTTATCACACTGAGCTGCTGTAATTGGGTTGATTTGTCGCGGCGGGGTGCTGGATGGACAGGTCCGTGTGTGAGCTGCAGTTCATGGGCAGATCACGAAGGAAGGCAGACACGCCGCGTTAACAGGTTGCAAAAACAACTTTGACAAGAATTTTACAGAATAGAGTATAGCTGCATGTGGTACTGATTATACCTCATGGCATGAAACAATATGTCACCATTCTTTGATGAGTCTTGAGGATTTAACTGCGATTTTTCCGCTTAGAGGTGTTTAGAGAGGCAGACGCTGCTTCTTTGACCACTTCTTAAGAAACAGATACAAGGAAAAGCAAACACAGGCTGCGACAGTATCGCAATATCTATGACAATTTGCAAGAAGGTTGCGTCTCCCAGGCGCAGCCTTCAACACTAACGTAATTGTTTGTGTAGCCTGAAGGCACTATACATTGTTTGCATCATGATTGTGTCATTTATTGATTCTCTGCCTGATAGGATCTGAAGGAAGCTCCGGGACCTGTTATCTGAAATGACTTTGTTCCTGCTTTCATTTCATCTTGGGATGAAAAAAGTAAAATTAAAAAAAAAAAAAAAAGAAGAAGAAGAGAAGAAAAGAAAAATCTATTGTCTTTGATTTGATGTGTGCAGCAACACTGCCTGCAAAGCCTGTGTACATTATCATTAATATCTGTCCTTGGGCTAAGTGATTTAGCTGTATGTGTGCTGTCCCCCTAAAAGGATTATACAGCCCAGCAGAGCCCGATGCTGCGCCATTCATAGTGTTTGACATGAGGCATCTCAGCTGGAGGGATCAGTCCAAATGAAACATGTCAGAGAGGAGGCGTCGGACTGTTACTGATGCCTCCTTCAGCCCTTTGTCTGTGTGTGTGTGTGTGTGTGTGTGATTTATTATTGTATATCAGTACTTAAAATCACATACGTTTTTTTCCACACTGTACCGTCATCATCATCATCATCATTCATCATTATCATCAGATAACTGCCGTAATCTCCCACAAAAACACCAGTCACAAAGTCCTTGATCACTGAAATGAATGGAATATTTACTCCCTATATTCCCTCCTCACTGCACAGAAAACAAACAAAAGCAAATACACTGCGTTTGCGATGGGGCCCCATCAGTAAACTTGATCTGCTTTGTTCTTGCTGCAGTGCCTCTGAACTGAGTACATTAATTTGGTCGCATGGCCGAGTCTGCTCCTTCTATCTGAGCACGAGCGCAGACATGCAACATCAGATTCTGTTGTCCTCATACCTGCACTGCATGTGGTGCAGCTTTGAAAGGACACGTCCACATGGGCAGCTGAGATTAGATAGCGGCAGATACTGATGTAAGGAACCACGCAGGTGTGTATTCCATTTTATAGTTAACCCTATTTTCTGTTTAATTAAATTCAAACAGAGCAGACATATAAACATTGTTGTGCTCTATCCATGCTTTAGATTGAGAGCCTCAGCAAAAGTGGAGAAAAAAAGAAAATGTTTCAACCATGTGCTCTGACAGAGGGAGCATTTGGTCTAATACGTTTCTCTGGGACCAGCAGTAATTGTTGTATTGAACTACCATCGCTGCCCTCTGGCCCTGCAGAGCATCAGTTCCCTGTTCTTGTTTCACCTCAGAGCCCCAGATGAAGGCAGGATAATTGGGGTCAACTAGAATCTGTTGGTTTCTTCACTGGCGGTATAAAGGACAGGTTTTAGTTGCCGCCTTTAGTGTCGGCTCCTCAGTGTAGGTGAAGTGTACCGTGGTGTTATCTTTGAGGGAAAATAGCAGCCGTATCCGCGTATGTTTAGATTCACTGGTCATGCATTTTCTTGCTTCACTGCTTAGATAAAATCTTCTCCCATTAGGATTTTATTCATTTATTTATTTGTTTTTTTTATTTTCTCTGTCTGCTGCTCAGTATTTAATTTTACTCACTGGAATAAAAAAGAACCGACTTCCTCTTCTGCTGTTCATATTCCTTCATCATTGTGGACATTTACCCAGGGATGATGAAAGATGAATGCATCAGCGCTTTAGTTTGGGCTCATAAGCAGATGGGAATGCATCAGAGAGACGTCTTTATTCAGAGATCAAACAAACAAGTTCTGTCAGTCTTTTTGTGTTTGATTCTGATTAAATAATGCTGACTGTAATACCAATATACATATTACTTATTCTCTGTGTTTGGTCATCCCCACAAACTGTTTCAGTTTTTCTCCACATCCTGGTGACTATTCTGTCTTGGGAGGATTTTAAACCCAGAAGCCCTGAATTTCCTGCATCATTCACATCCAAATTTGGTCGAGGATAACCTGCCTTTAGGGGAATATTACCTTTTATTTGCCCTTGCTTGCCAAGCTGCCTGTCTGTTTTAGGCCTCAGGAGGTGCACTGACCTTAGCGATGGGCCAAGAGTGTGACGTTAGGTCGACCCTGTGCTATCAAACTGCTGTGCAGTCGTCATAGCTTGGTGGGCATTCCAGCAGTCATGCATCTGCCAAGTGTAAAGAAAAAAGTCAATCTAAATGGAAATTATTCTTTGACATTTAACAAAATAGTAAAAAAAAAGCTGAAAACTGAATCAGGAAAAGATACATTTCTTTGTCTTCGTCCTGCAGTGACATAGAAAGAGAGGATAATGAGATCGGTGCTATTTCACTTCCCTTGTAATCTGGAGCAAAACAAGCGAGAGTTCAGACAAATACCAAGAAGTCATTTCTTCCTTGAATGGCTGTGTGTCGGCGCTCACGTCCTCAATCAGTCAAGACAGGCTCGCAGTTTCTTTTTTATTTGTTTCTCAGCTCATAGTTGGAAAGCTGAGAAAGCAGATAAGTTCCAGTGAAGATGAGAATACTGGCTCAGAGGAGAAAAAGAGGCACAGCAAGAGAGACATTGTAGAGAAAGGTGGAAGTAGTGTTGTGGTACTCGAGATTGGTCTTGGTCTCAAGACCACTTTTTGAAGGTCTCAATCTCGTCTCGGAATCGAAGACGTTTGACTTGGTCTTGTCTCGGTCTCTGACATAGCAGATTTGGCTTTTTAAATCAAGACCAGTCAAGACCACAACAGATTTATTTGTTAATGGAATGACTGTGATTGGATGTAAAACTTTCTTCTTCAAATGCAACCAATAACATAAGTCATTTGTAGTTTGATTTTTGATTTGTCGAATTTTGGCTACCTTAATCACAGAGAATTCGTAAGCAAAAGAGCATACAAGAGAAAACACTGGGCAGAGTGCAGGTTCTGCTGGGCAGCGCTCACTGAGACGGCTGGAACAACATTAAATTCCTACTGCCACCTTGAGATCAGAGGAAAATTTTTTAAGGTCTTGGTCTTGACTTGGTCTCGGCCTCTGAAAGTCTTGATCTTCTCTCAGTCTCGGCACATTCCGGTCTCAGTCAAGTCTTGGTCTTGGTTAGTGTGGTCTTGACTACAACACGAGGTGGAAGAGGTTTCATATATTAAGAGCAGAGGCACATCAAATAGTGAGGCACGAAGACCACTCTGAGAACTTCTGTCAGTCGCCCTAAAAGCTTGGTGACGGAGCGATTGGCCCGGGACGAGGACAGATTTATTACCTAATATACACAGAAAACTGGATATATTAGTTTGTGCCAGCGGGAGCAATTTGAATTAAACCTTTGAACTTACTCTTTTATGGCAGAGAATTATGGTGATTGAGGTGGGATTTTGCTTATTGTGTGTATTTGCATCGACACGTGCCAACATGTCCAATGAAAAATGAGCTAAAAAACCCTTTGACATTGATATAATCTCTGAGGATTATAATATAGTTGTTGTCAAACAGGGTTAACAGTCTGTGCTCAAAAACAACACCAGTCATCCTTCAAAACAGTGTTCGGCACTGCATATCATCCTCTCCTCTCAGAGGAAGGCTTAGGAGCAGCTCTGGGATCCAGCCCAGAGCCTTAGCAAGTCTCAGAAAGCCTGTGAGATCGGGAAGAGTGGAATGTCTGGCCTTAGACTGAGACTGTTTAAGAATAAGCGGATTGTTTAGCTTGCAAGTTAAGGATGGAGGCTCTTGCGCTCTGTGTTTTTCAGAGGAAAGTCTCTGTAGAGGATTTGTCGAAGTGTCATCAGTGCACATTATCTCTGAGTAAATGATGTAACCAGAAAGTATTTTTAGTCTTGGAGAATATTTCTGGTTATCTTCTCTCTATTGCGGTTATTGAATTAATCGCAAAAAACTTTATATTGTAATCTTCAAGGAAGGAAAGAAAGACTGTGGCGAATTGACGTTTGTGTAATAAGCCAAATTGGCATGTAAGGATGGGTGCAACATTTTGTCAACATGTTGCGTGTAAGTGTGCGACCCCTTCACAAGAGATTTGTGAGTCAGTAGGTAGCAGCTGTTTCGAAGATGAAGAACACCAATCTGAAATGAAACTCTGGGAGACGACAAGGTCCGGGAACTCCTTACTCATGGAGGAGAGGACGAGCTCAACTGGAACATTAAATGATTGTAATAACCATGTTAAGCCTTTGCTATTGTCAGACATATACAGTATGTTACTGCAAATTCTACACTGAATACTGCCACTGTTGTACCCGTAATGACTCTGTGTTTCATGATGCTATCTAAAATCATACACTTGTGGCATTATGCTAAAATAGTTTGGTTCCGTGTAGGAAAACAAAGGCAGTGCAAAGAAAAGACTTTATTTCAGCGCTTTTGTTTATTGACTTTTAAGAAAAATGCAGATTATAAATAGGATATACTCCATGAAAATCAAAACTATATTTTGGCAGCATACTGACTTTACTGCAACTACTGACGCTATAATATTAATTTTTTATATGTATAAAAATTGTTTAAAAATGGCAGCATTTCAAGGATGTAGATTTCCCGAAAGAAAATGCTCAGCCAGCGGTGTGCCACTTAAAAGCTCTATTAATTGGTGTGAATATGTAAACTGAAAGGGTTAAATCACTCCACTGTGCAGCTCTGAAGCTTTCAGCTACTGGGGCGCACTTACACTAGGCATTACTTATTGTGCCAAAGCACATTTGACCCCCAAAGTCTTTTTTGTTTGACTAGTGTGAGAGCTCCTTACCTTGCCAGGTACACTTTCTCAGCCTTGGCACGGTTGGAAGAGGTGGGCTTCGTTTACAAGCACAGTAAGGCAACATTGTGAATGTTTGCTTGGCTTGTGCAGACCACAACAAATAAAGTCAACTGGATAAAGATGTTTGGAAAAATCTCAGACAATCTTCTTCATCAGGGATACTAGAGGACAATTAAGCAATGTCCAGACAAGATGAAAAAAAATGACAGCTTAATATTTAACGTACGGAGTGAACTTTTTTAATCAGGAAGTTCAGCTCAGTAAAGACACGAATGTGCTGAGGTTTGATTCGGCTGTGCAATATGAGTGCAGACCAGCATAGAAGAGGGAGGACAGTCATGCTTGAGCACAGTACAAGGCAACTGGGCCAAGAGTGAGTGCATCCTTAGGTTTATTTCACTGGTCTGTAAGGTTCAGGCCCAACAGCTTCTCCCATGAGCCACGATCTCCAAGCAAACAACTTCATCTAACTTTTTTTAAATTTCCTATGTAGTGGCTAGTGTAGCACTTGTTTTCTCTTAGACACACCTTTGTTGCTTTTACTTTGTTTTTCTGGTCTCCCTGTTTTATTGAGGTCATAAGTCACTGTAAAAAAAATGTGACGCATCTCTAGTGAGAGTAGCCTGCTGTTACTGCTACTTTTCACTGCCTGCATCATTATTACAGTGTATTCTCTTGCTGTGTTTCTTTTTTGGCAACCAGCATCCGAGGCACTGAATCATAGGTCATTTTATCTGTAACCCTCATTATCTTGCAGAAGAAGGAACATTTGAAATTGGTGGTCGGACAGCTGGCTGTGGCGAGACTCATCCGACGCACAGGGAGTGGACTGTGGGAATACATCTGCCACTGTTCAACAATTTCAACTTGCTTCCTTGCTTGCGCTATTGGCATGTTACTATTCCTGCATTTTCGGCTTAGTGCCTGCTAAATGATTGTGATTTTTTTTAAAGTGACACAAACTAGCCAGTGTGGTTTTTCCCCTCATACTGAAGCCGAATGATAATTGGTGGAGCCAGACTTTTCTCTAGTGATTAGGTCCTTTGCAGGACTGTAATGAGACAGACGCAAAAACACTTTCACCTAATGCTGTTGGTAAAGATTGACTGGCAGACCCAGCCCAAGGCATAAGCAAACTAAATGCCTGCTTGGTGCCTCATGACCAGCAGGGGGCCCTAAGAGTGACTAATTTTTATTAATCTTTTTTTTTTTGTTAAATCATACAGTAGTTATGTTAATGATATGTTAGCATGCAAAAGACGCACACCTCGTTCAGTATGCTACTTTGTAATGTATCACTTTGAATATTAAAGTGAAAATCAACACCAAAACACTCTTGTAACTGAATTTACTACCATTTAAGACTGAAAACCATGGCAGGGTAAAAACATGCCAAGCAATTAGGGGAAGCTGCTGACTTTGCCAAATAGTAACTGAGACATTGCCTGCTCTTCAGGTTAAAAAGCTATTATCTGCTTCCATGTCCACTCTTTAATCAGAGTGCCCCTGTAGATGAAAATCTAGCTACAACACTAGGCGCTCACTGTTAGTTTAACAAGTGCATTTTTAATAGCGGCTAGTAAAGTAGATTAACAAATTTACAGTAGGTGTGCGAATGACAAATACAACATAGTCAGTAGTATCAGTGGAGGCGGGGGGCCCCAAAATCCACTTTTTGCCTAGGGCTGCATAAAGGCTTGGGCCGGCCCTGTTGGTGAGAGACTGAAGGAAAACAAAATAGTGTGTTTGTTTATTGATCTTTGTCTGAAATACCAGAGGAAACACCCCTTAATTATATGAAATAAATCAAATTAGTTATCCTAAAAATGTAACTTTTAAGCAGTGGCATTCTGTTCTTGGACATCCAATTAAATTAAACAAAAGAAAGATAATTTGACAAGTACAGGTGAAAGCATGAAAGGACAGACCCATGGGACACACTGCTAGAGGTACGAGCCTTTTAAAGGGATTAGTGTGTTGTATGCCAAATTTGATAAATGACCATGATGAATTACGACTGAGATGGCCGCTGAAAGAAAAGATGAAATAGTGGAGGATAGACTGATGGAAAATTAACAGACATGGCCTCAGCAGACAGAAGATGATGGACAGAATAGAGCTGTTTGTGTTTAGCAAAAAGAAGAGGGGAGGGGGAGGGACAGAAGAGGGAGACAAGTGTGGATCAGCAATCTCTGCAGGTGCTGTGGCAGAAATAACTGTGATTCCAAGGAGAGCAGAGGCAGCGGACTGTCATACCGAGACCAGGAATTCCCTGACAGCTCAGTCTGTCACTGCTCTAAGCTACTGTGGCATTTTATTCTGCACAATCGTTTGATCAGCTCATTATGCTCACTGTCCCTGCTGTCATCTGTTCAATCCCATCACCTTATCCCTCCATGAGCATCTGATCCCTCTGTTACTCTCTGTGTGTCCTTTTCATCATTTCCGCTTGAAGGACTTTACCAAGTTTTTGTAGAAATTTTCCTCTGGGTCAACTTATCCATTAGATGATGGCAATTTACTGCAATAACAAGAATTATGAAAAAATGAATGAACCCTGGATAGATTGCCATGACATTCATAGTTCCAAAATGATGAATCCTACTAACAGTGGTGATTTTCTGACCTTTCTTCTAGCGCTACCCTGAGGTTCACATTCGTATCTTCTAGTGAACTCGCTCAAAAGTCTTGAATGGACTGTTTTTCAGCTTTATTCACACATTCAAGTCTTTTTGGTAAGATTATTTTTTTCATGAAGCAATTTCATCAGGTACATTCAGAACTGACTACCTGCAAACTAATGACATTCCCCTTCGAGTTGGTGCAAGTTGCGAGTTTTTCATATCTCTCTACATGCTGCTCTGTGCACTCATATGTTTAAGTTTGTTTTTTAATATGCGTGTGTTTTACATAAGACTAATTTAATGGTACAATGTTCGTTGCCAATTAGAGCCCAAAAATTAGCATGTCCAAAAATATAAAATCATTCGGCAGGTACAGTCTATAAAATGACTATAAAGTTAAAGTAACACCTGCTTTAGTGTTTTTGTTGTTAACAAAAACTGAACTATATAAACATCATGCCGGTGTGTCTGTTAGTTGACTGCATTCGGTTTTTTTCCAGGTGAACACAGAGACCCGGTGTCCAAAGACTTAAGTTGCAAAGATGAGGACTTGAGACTTGCTTAATTAACACTGAAAAAAGATTTGAATTTGATTTGGTGTTCATGATATGAGACAAAATGACCGAAAAGGATCTTACTTTTTAGAGTATAATATTTGCATATTTT
>JAQFJA010000003.1:6568497-6579399 GCA_029874485.1 Naso brachycentron
TTCCTTGTTCTTCATTTTGGAGGCTTGTTTTTGATTGTCACAAATGTAAATTATCAGTAAGATTACAAGGTTTAAGTAGACTGCAACAGTTTCTGTGGAAGGTAGAGTCAGCAGTATTTGATTGTTGCCACTTGTAAACATGACATTTAAATTGGGCCCCTCTTCACGACTAAACCAGAAGTATCAGTGTGCACATGCAGTACTGCTTGTACCTACACATCAAGCTATGTAGGACTATTACAGTACATTTTCTGAAATGGAAAAGATGATAGTTAAGCAAGCTAGCACAAGCTAACCGCAGGTGTTTGGCACCTGCATGTCCAACAGAAAGAAGGCAAACTCTGCATCACTCTTCATCCTCAGCCTCTCCTTCAGTGCTCCAAAGCGGGTGAAAGCCAAACTGTGTTGTAAGCTTATCTGCTTGTGTTTCGCCTTAACAGGGCTATATTTACTTTACATCCAATCCACGATTTTCTCCGGTCTGAATGGTGTCCAGTCATTATGTTTTATTCACTCCCAGCCTTACCTGCACGCTGTCAGTCACTGGGGGAAACGCACCCACTCTGCCCAGAAACATCCCAACTAATGAAAAACATAATACTACAGGCAGAGGGCAGGGCACTGCAGACACAGTGACCTCCACACATGTCTAGAGGCCCATAAGTGATGACTGAGCAGGATTCATTTTGTATAAATCAGTATTTTGTTTTTCAGGAAAATGCTATTGGCTCCACCTTTAAGGTAGAAAATAAAATGGAAACTGATCAAATGTGTATAGTGGGATAGATCATCAGAGGCTTGTATGACTGACTTGTGACCTGCTTGACTAATAGCAGGGACTCAACTTCCTTGATTCTTACCACAGTGACTTGAGACTTGATTGAAGCTTGCACATGTGTGACTTCCTCCCACCTCTGGGTGTTCCTAATAAACTGGCAGTTCAGTGTCTAGGAGCACAGAAAAAACGTTTGCTCAGTAGACAGATTCAGGTCAACGTGAAGTTGATTAAAGCAACATTTTTGCATAATTTCCCAGTGAATTCCTTACATCATATCTGAAGAAGACTTAAGCGTCTTCTCTTATGTTACATTCATACAGCAGTTGAATCAAAAACAGTTTTGGCTAAAATCATAATCAGATTACTTTACTAAATGGTGTAGTCATTAGTGACATCTACTTAAAAAAGCTAAATTCATTATTTATTAATATTTTGTAGAGCTGAAGTCTTCATGTTGAATCTTATTTACAGCCCACCCCTGAAGCTCTGATTACAAAGTGAAATTAAGACAATTAATCAGACACCACTATATTTACAGGGGGCAACTAATCAAAAATCCTGTCATCAAGACTATAGTCACAGCATGGATTGTTCTTATGCTGGTGGGCATTTCCCAAAAGACTGGAAATTTGCATGCTGGGATTTTACTGTTAATACGATTACATTTGACATTACTAACAGTTGGAAAGACTTTTTTTGTGCAATATGGTGTTCTGTCAGAAGTAAATCATTGATTGGACTTCACACATAACCTCAGGTTGTTCATCATAATCACACTGGAGCATTATGAATAAGTCAGTAAAAAAAAAAAAAAAAATCCAGATGTTGAAAATGTAACTAATGTCACATGTTTCCGGTTGAACATTCAACCTTTTGAGAACTAACAGCACATAAACTGGATGATACTCAAACCTGTATTGTCTTTTTAAATTGTTTTAGATGAGCTTGAAATTAGACATTTAGGTGATGAGAATGTTTTTTTTATTTTAACAAGACTGCAAGGATATCCATCTTAAAAGCTCAATTAATTAAAAAAGAGCACTTAAATATAAAATAAAAGCCAGATCATATTATATTCATATTAGAAATCTAAACATTGTAATATATGAATGTGTTGTTGTCCAGTTTGTCAAGAAATGGACTGTAAAAACTTCCTCCATTAGTATAGTAGATGAAGAAATGTTTGAACCATGACTGGCAGTCAGCATGAGGAGGCTGAGCTGAGTAACGTGCGCTGCAAACCTCAGCGAGTGTGAAAGTGACAGTTTCTGTCGGAGCGGAGAGAAGCGTCCCGGCACCGCTTCACACTTCATCCCTTTGTGACATTTTCTATTCTTAAACATTCCCTTTCCCTCCCAACCCCTCTCACTGTCACTTCTTCCTTCATTGCCCTTTTCTCAGGTATTTACTTATTTTAATTTTTTCTGCTCTATTACTGTCATTTCCAGCTTCATACTCATATCCGTATGAAGGCAGATGACTAAGGAAATGAAGAGACTTCCCTCCAAACACACACACTCACACTTGCACCAGCCGCCTGGCCCAAATCTCGAAATGTATAACAAGCAAACCTGTCTCCTTCTGGTGAAGTTCTCATCACGTCTGTGTGTGTGTGTGCGTGTGTCCGTCCGTCTCAGGCCCCTGGGTTTTGCTGTCAGATGAGGCTCTTTGCTTAATGATTCCTGTGTGGCTTCCTTTAGACGATGCACTGCAGAGAACCGCATGTGACCAACAGTGGAACGCAAACTAGTGGGCATTACAGAGAAAGGCGTGACCCTCCACATTTAATAACTCACAACTGCACACATTTCCAGTCTTGACAGCCATACAAAACACATGCACCACAAGACAAAATTAAAAACATTTCACAAATTAATTTTCTCATTAATGCTGCATGAACTTGTGATTTGTGAAGAGGCAAACGAAAAGCCACATTCGGATTTAACCGCTGAGGGAAAAACATGGTGAGACATGAACTGTAAAATAATCAGAGAAAGGGAGCCACAGTGCGTGAAGTTTGTGAAAGAGAAATTACCACTAATAATATTAATATGATGATCATACGGAGTCATTCGTAGTTCATTTAACAGTTTATGTAGAGGAAGGCAGCTGTTAAAACCAAGCCTCCGTCCACATGTATGTGGGTTTTTCTTAAAAACAGGGCTTTTCCCCTCTTCTCCATCTACACTGGCAGTGTTTTAATCTTTCCCGAATAAGAATCTGTCCAGTTCTCTACAGAAACCTGCAAAACTTGCAGCAGGGGCTGCGTTGTGGGGGTGTTGGATTATGATGTGACCTCAGTTGTTCATTCTGATGCCTCTGTCCCTCAACAAAGTGAAAGATTGACTTTTAGTTTTTGTGCAAACATGTAAAAAGCCCTGGTTGCAAAGTGTGCACTAGCACTATGTAAATTTAGAGATGAAGGCACATAATGGTGATGTTTTTTTCACCCTTGATGAGGTATTATAAAAGGCCCATAACACATGAAACTACCCATGTGCCTGTAGACAAGGAACAAATTCACACAATGGATTTAAATTTTTATTTTGGCCCCTGTGATGCCTTAAGGGGGAAGCCCTCACAATTTAAAAACTTCTGGTTTAAACTGATTTCCTGACTGCATTCTTGCAGTTTGTTAAGGACACAATTTTCCACCATGTGTGATTATATAAGACACATTAAAAATAACAAGCACCTGAGCTGGCAGCATGGCTTCACCCAAAATTTTCCATAAAGGTACTTAATCAGCCAGAATAAAAGAAAACACAGGTTTAAGTGTGCGAGGCTCAACTAGGATTTATTCTCACATCCCTGAATGTTTGTTGCAAGTGCCGTGGGTATTGTTTTATTATGCGCAGGCATTGTTTATTTACACAAGTGGATTGTGGAAACAAAGAAAGGAAAGTAATTTTATTGCTGATAAAAGAAGCAAATTCTTTAAGGCTTTTGGGACAACATCACCTTTCACAAGAAAAAAATTAAAAACTTGAGATGACAATGGATGGTTTTTTGGGTGATATTAGAAACCATGGAACTTAAATAGCTGGTAGGAACAGTGAGAAAACATGTAGTACACTATACAAATCAGCAGATGTTTCGTAAGCTCGTACAGATTCAGAGAAGTAAAGCATAACTGTGTGTTCATTTGGTAATTTCTGGAAGAAAAAGCAATATCTGTGCATGTTCAGTGTGCGACTGTGTGTGCATGTCACTGCCAGCGTACATGTAAAGTGTGCTAATGTCTGTGGTCCTCTGTTGGTGCCCCTCGCCTCTAATGCTGCTAATGACCAGCTTTAACACTCCGTGGGTGTTGTTGAGGGGGTGCATAGTTGCTTGTCCTTTAAATGAACAAAAAACAAGAAGCTGGAGCGTCTCTCTCCTGTTGCTGCAGACTTTGACATTTGCCAGGGTGAACACTGATCATGACAACACAGATAAATGTCAGCCTCGTGTCCCAGTCCCATATCTGCTTCCAACATCACAGGCAGTTTCTCTCTCGAATTCCCTCCATCTCCCCCGGTCCTCTGTCTTTTTCTCTCTTAGCATGATAACTCTCAACATAAAAAAAAACTTCAGAGGAAAGCTAAATCACACCTACAAACCCACACAAATGTGTTTATGTGTCTTTTGCTGATATTGGCTTTGAGGTGAGAACTGATTCTATAACCTCTGCAGTGACTGTTGGTTTCCCCTCGTGCTGATTTTTTTTTTTTTTTAATTTCCTATGTGCTTTTATCTGTCAGTTGGCCTCAGTGATGGATAACTGGTCTACAATAGTTTAATTTCATAGCAGTTATTAAGGGAAAAATCCACTTAAATAAAATTAACACTGTTAAAAAAAGTTATTAAATTTTGTGGAGTTTGACATGTCTAAACAGAATTAAGCATCTTTTAAGAGCAGTCATTTCGAAATCACCTTTGCAAATTTTTTAACGAATACCTCAGTTAAAGCAAACAAAATTTGTTAGTAGGTCTTTGTTGGGAAAATCCCTTTTTTCTACCTTCGCTGTTATCACAGTTAAAGCAATTGTTTACAATTTTTTTGACAAGTCTCATTTGTTTTCTTTCAAAGAAGGATGCTCACATGGATTCTTCTGTATTTATTGTGTAGAAATAAAAGAAGAAACTCTTGTTTGACAGGCGACCATCTCATTATAAACAAATAGCTTAATGTACCGTAGCTAATGTAGCCGGGGCTTATGTTAGCAAGCCAGCTAAAATCAATGTTTTTCACTGAAGACATTTGTGTGTTTGCAAAACAAGCTAAAAAGCACAGGTGTATCTGTACTTCATATTGCCTCGTACTTGTGAGTTTTAATGTGCCATGAGTTCATCAGGTTCTTTACAGTTAAGCCTTTGTCAGCTGGGCTGTTGGTATACTCCATTTTTGTGACTTAGCATCAATTAGCTTGATGGAAGCCGGCAAGCTAAATTTTTATAAATTTCCAGTAGATTGATCAATATCTTCCCTCATGATCTTCAATCCAATTTACTGAAGCCCCTCTGGTGGCCCCCACTTTGAAAGCCACGGGGCCTAATGGCTTTAATGCATACTTGATACTGCCCAGTTTATTAGTAACACCTGTATTTCTCTTCTATGTCAAGTCAACTACAACACTTCAAATACAGAATAACTCTACAGTACTATCTGTGGGAGCATCCGAGGATGACAGTTTCCTCTATGCAGTGCAAAGTGAAAGTCTGACAAATCTCATGAGCTGACTGCATTGGACTGGTTAAGTTGATGCATTACTCAGAATATAAGCCCTGGACCTGAGCAGCATTTGCAAAGCCTGCTGGCAAGTCATCGGTGTGTAGCAGTCTGGCTCCTTTCTTTCTTGCCTTGCCATGCCTGCCCACCTCCTCCCACCATGCCTCCCTCTGCCCTTTGTCCATGTCCTGCCAGCGTCAGATCAAATCCTAATGCCTGTCTCAGATTCGGGCCTTTGACCTTTCTCAAAGTGTCTCTAGGGCTTTTATCTTTAACGGACACCTGTATTCCGACCAAGCCAGCCCTCATTTTTCTTCTCGTTACATTGTGGCTCCTTTAATAAACCTTGAATTAGCCAGTGTAAATGGGTACTTAACATTAACAGAATGACCCTGCATTTTTCCATTCCCCCACCAAGGTTTTGCGTGACAAGAGCAGGGTGTTGTTTTCTCTTTTTCTCTCCCCTTTAACCGACTTGCAAGACATTTCTCCTGGGAAGCCGGAGCTAGCTGAGTGTCACTCAGAATCGATGCGGCCCCCCTCCTCTCTCGCCTGCCTGTGACAGGACCGGGGCAGTGCATTCCTGACACGTTCGGTCAGGCCCTGACTGTAACGGCTACCGAGAACACAGACAGAGAGATGGGATGTGACATTTAAAGCTTTCACACAATTGTGACTTTCACAGCAGAGGGTAGTACAAGAAAGCTCTGGGAAAATACACAGTCTGTAGTTTGCTGTCTGGAAAATTAAGACAAGGTTATTAATTTTATGAGCGCAGTTTTCCCCAAAGCAGGTGTGTGACTTCATTTGTTGGCTAACAATATTTTTTGCCCATCTGTCTCTGTTTTTTTATTTTTATTTTATTTATTTATTTTTTTAGCTCAGGCTGTGATTACAATGTTGGAAAATGGTAAAGAATTGATATGATTGTCCTCAGAGGCACAATACTCCCTGAAAACCTGTCCGCATGCCTCAGTTGTGTCTCCAAACTTCAGCTGTTTGCCATAGCCAATGTCACAACCTCACCTCATACTTAAAAGCTTGCTTTCACACATTCCCCTGCAGTCTGGTCCCTTTGCAGCCAAAAAAAGCACCTCAGATGTTAGTATTTTAGTTTTCTGGCATCTTTGAAAGATTGTCACCAGCCTGTCTGAAACTTCCATTCCTAGAAACGCAGTTATCTCATTTGCCTTGACAATCAGCAGCACACATGAGCACAAATTAGTTGTCAAGGCAGCAGTGCTGTGCTCTGGCCTACAGATCCAACAATGAATGAAATAAAACAATGTAATTAAATCCAAAATGCATCCACAGTCTGTCAGTGCGCTCTCCTCTCTCTCCACAGTGACCCAACCCTAATCGAATTGCAGCAGCTGTGTTTTATTAAATCACAGATACCCAGTTGTCTTTATTTTAAACCAGTCGTGCAAGGGGACTTTGATTTGATTTGACTGGATTGGCAAACACGGGGTTTTTTTTTCTGCGAGTATAAGAAGTGGAAACTTAAGCAAAACCTGTGTTGTACTTTTTCCTTCCGGCAGCGTTGAGTGTGAAAGTTGTGGATTTGGGATAAACTGAGGCTCCCCTGCTGCGACTCTCATCCGCTAATCATCACAGGTTTCTTTTTGCTGGTTAAAACATTGTGACAGCACATTTATTACAGGCACAACTCCAGAAAAGCTGATGCTAACTGAAAATATCCATTTAGACTTTCACAGGAAATGTGTGGTTTGACCCACTTTACTAGGTTATTGGATAGACTTGCCCATTTTTAGACATTTTTAGAGAACCCAATGCAGTCTGGCAATTAATATTGCCTTTGTGACTCTCAGTCAGTTTTTGCAAAGTAGCAAAACCCAGTACATGCCAGAGAGTGTATCCAAAGGAATAATTCAACACTTCAGGGAATATGTTTATGCACTTTCTGACTGAGAGATAGTTTAGAAGATCAATACAACTCTCGTGTCTTCACAGCAAATATGAAGCCACAGCCAGCAGCTGACTCACTCCGCTTATCATTTTAACATGTAGGCTGCTTTTTAATATTGCAACCCCAGACACTAAACTTGCCAATTCAAATCTAGAAAATTGCAGAAACCAAACAGAACGGCCTGATACCAAGCACTTTGATTTTGGCCTAAAAGAGAAAGTGCACTTTAATTTTTAAATTTGTTCTGTTTTTTTCTACAGTCTGAGCTTGATCACCCTTTTAATTTGAAACTGGTCTGTGCAACAACTGATGGCCTCTGCTCAGACAGCCTCAGAGAGCTTGGAGGTGTTAACCGATCTTCCAAGCGGTATGTTTTGGATTTGTCCACTCCAGATCAGTGTGTGTTCGTGCCAGCCACTACTGGGACAAAACTCAGCCAGGAATCAGAGAACCAGAAAATAGCCCAGCTCCAGTATTCTCTCTTTTCATATTCCTTGAAACTCTCCCTCATACTGTCATTTCTCCCAGCACATATTTTTTAGATATAAACCACTTTGAGGCCAAAACTCTCAGCATTCACCACTGGCCATTTAGCTTTATTGAACATCCCAGTTCTCCAGTAGGATTTGATGGTGTGTAGGAAAAGGAATGGGAATTTACCAGCAGTAAATGAACCAGAAGATGCACCGAACAGAGAAGGATGTAATTTCCCCCAGGGCTCTTCACAACCTCTGATCCTAATAGCTTGAAATCTCACAAGTCACTTTTCCATAGCTCACTTCTTTGTGATTAAATGTAGGGCGTAATAAGTAGGGGATCACATGTGGGGGCCATCACATTGAGAGAAAGGTGGTGATGATTGCTCACCTCTGATTTTAAATTTTGTCCCAGCTCCAGTTTTTCCCTTCAGTCCCTTTACTGCACACACACGGCTGGCCTCCTAGCTCAGCTGATTGCCAGATGTGCACCTGGTAAAAAAGAACAAACTCAATCAAACGTGAACAGACAATGACCGGCATCCTTTTCAATGTGTCTCTGGGTTCATCGGGTACTTTAGCAGTCATTCTTGTGAACAGCGGCAGTGTGAAGCACGACAAAGAAAAGCAGCTTAATCCTCGCCACTTAAGGACAAGACATGCCCTTAGTAAACTTTAAGACCCCTGAGCGGACCTATGTGTGGCTTTGCGCCCTCATATTTTCCATTTCTCTTGAGAGGCGAAGGTCACTCGCTTTGTCTGCTGAGTGAGCTATGCAGTGTTAAAGTCACTCTGTGCCCTGCACCTGCAGATAAACTCTGTGTGACTGTAGTTTAATAATGGCTCTCTGTGTTGGCTCTGGCTCAGACACCCCCTGCTAGCAGATATAATGCGATCAATACTGATGAAAATGCTCAGCCTCTGTTTGGATAAATTTGTGATAGGCTGAGGAATGAAAACCCTCAGCAAGCAGCCTAAGTACTACTTTCGAACTTTTGTGAAAAGGCTTGCCTTCAGTTATGGGAATACAGCTAAGCTATTCCATATACTCCTCTGAGTGCTCCATCGCTTCACAGCATATCGTACTAATTAAGGAGGAATTTCTCCTCTTTCTGTTATGTCAAGGTGGCGCAGCAGAGGACTTCTATTCCCAAGGCCATAGCTACAGATTCTGCCCACAGTGCATTGTGAATCAAGAGCTTTCAAATTAGCTGGTCGTATTGTTCTGGATGCTGTTGCGTGCTGAATCTCCAAAGTGTCTCAGCAGAGGAAGGAAGAGTGAGCAGAACTCGAGAAATAATTCAGTTTTATTTCCTTGGCTGTGGCAGTGGCTTGTCAGATTTAGAACATGCAGCTAGAGGAGATGGCTAGGAATTGCTAATCATAACTTGGCCCAATTGCAGAGCTTTAATGAAGAGGAACAGGGAGGAGGCTTAAACTCACTGAGCTACAAAAGATCAGATGTAAAGATTTTAAAGCCAAGGCTATAGGGTCATTATGGTCTGCTCTCTCAGGAAATTAATGTGAATGTATTTGGCTTACTCTGTGTCCACTGTGCATTAATTTACAATTAAATATTTGAAGAGAAAAGTTCAGCTTCCCATCGTCATAGTTTTTTTTTTCTTTCAAAAGTTTGATTTCAACATTTCTTATCTCTAGAACTTCACACAGTCACCTTCCCAGGTTCTAACTCCTCAGTGGCCCCTACAGAACCAGCATGCCTTCAAGCAACAACATATTTACACTAACAGAGGCTGATATATCAGAATGAGGTGCTCCACAGGCAGCAACCAAGCATTGCTGACTTCAGAGGCTTTTATTTGCCTTTGTCTGTGATTTGTGTTTATGGGCACTTGGACCCTGCTTATACCTGGCATTATGGCCCGTCCAATATGGGATTTTTGGGGCTGATGCCAATACTGATATTAGGGAGTAATGTTATCTGATATATCAGCCAATATTCTGTATATAATATTTTAAATGTGGTTGTCCAATACATGTGACAAAGATACGTAATGGAGGCAAGATATCTTACAAACTTTAGTCTACACATCAGTGTAATGAACAGTAAACTCTTCACTTATCACCAATTTTACAGTGAACCGCCCTCTGCTGGGCAAACTACTAAATTACACCATTTTAAATCACTAGTCCAGGCATTTTTTCCATGCTTAAAAAACAGTTATTATATCGGTGTATATTGGAGAACATACACCGACACCGATATATCTGCAGTAGGTCAATATCAGCCGACAATATCAGCAAATCGATATGCTGGTTGGGCCCGACAGCCTGACATTATCATGTGTTTTGGGTGTTCCAATCAGTGTAAACTGATATGATGTTTTTCCAAGAGAAGAAACAATATAGTATATTTGCAAAGTTAATTAAGTTCTTTTTAAGTCAACATCAAAAGTGAGTCCAGGAGTTCAGTGAAGATCATCAGTTTAAACAGTCGCTGTGTTCACAAACATCTGCTGCTTGGCAACAGGGCCCAATCACGTTATTTGCATTTCTCTGAGACAAGTGTTTCATGTGCAGACATTAGTTGTTGGTCAGTCCTACAATGTGGTCAGTTGACATAATGAGGTCCTTTCGCACTGCTAAAAAGAATTTGACATGATGTGACCCAGGCTGCCCTTGAGTGTGGTCATTCAAGAGCTAATCAGCTCTTAATGCACCCCCAATGCAATCCATCTGTGATCACGACAACCAAGGCACATGTTAATGCCAGGTGTAGCAGCACCTTGGAGAGCTCTGCTTTGCAGAGAAACTGTGTACACTACTCTGTGCACATTGGGGAGACTAAAATGATTAGTTTTTTCTTTTCACTGTCTCTTACAGCATTACTATGACAGTACATGTGACAGCGGTGCAGTCCAGAGAGCTGGAGATCATTGTTGATGTCACCACCACTGACACAGAAACATGCACTCAGGCAATCCGTCAAAAAATACAATAAATGTTCATTTTAAAGGACACAAAACTCACTGAATGTTTAGTGGTG
>JAQFJA010000003.1:6579417-6597412 GCA_029874485.1 Naso brachycentron
AACATGATGTTAAACAACAGCTTGTAAACAGGCAAACGGCTGTTTGTTTGTTTCTTGAGGCAGCCGTTTGCGCGTTACATACTAGTGTCTAACTTTATGTTTTAGTGTTGGAACATAAAAGGTCACCATCAGACATTCAGTGAGTTTCACATCTTTTAAAACAAGTGTTTGTGTTTTTTGACAGATTACCTTAGTGCACATACTCCTCTGTTGTCTTCAGCTGTTTTCAGCCAGCAGCGATGTCAGCAATGAGCTCCATCTCTAAAAACTGTGCCATTTGTCAAAATGATGCTGTAAAACATCAAATATAATCGTAAATATCTTCAATATAAGGCTTTATGTGCATAAAACGAAACTCCTTCCTTTAACCAGACGTTTTGCCTGTGTGAATGCACTGAGTCTGAGTTTCTGCAGACCGCCATCACCTTCCACCCCTCTCTGTCTCTCTGCGTATCATTGCAATTACAATTATTTCCCAGCAGGGTAAATTGGAGTGCATGCTGTGTGTGTCATTATCCCTCCAAGCTCGACATTAGCTCTACTTAAGAGACTATAATCCACGTTGTCCTTCCTTCCTTACACAGACAAATCCATCATCTGTCACCAGCTGAAAAATGATGTACTTCCTATTGCTTTAATATTTATTATTATTTCCACAAAGGCGAGGCTCCTCGATCCATGAAATCAGGGATGAGGTCTTGATTAATTCCGACTGTGTTTGACGTTTGAAGCCTTGAGCCTTTAAAGTGCGCCCAAACAATATTGGACTCTTTCCTTTAATAAAGTTGGAAAAGAAAAGATGAGGCAGGAACTCAATCTCAATCTTGAGCCAAAGAAAAATCCTGTGAGAGTGATATTGATTTGTTTTGGAAAATATAATTACATGTCCGAAAGGCGCTTTAATTTTGAGAATATGAAAGTGCTCATCCCCAGCAAAACAATGAGGTGTTGAACATGCAGCGCATTTTAAATGGAAGGTATTCATTTCCATTCATAGCTGCATCATTTTATTCGGTTTCTCATGTCAGACCATTATTCTCCTATGCTGCTTTTATATATATATTAAATTGTTCAATTCATATTGGTCATTAAGTCCTAACATTTATGGTTGTATAAGCAAGACTGAAGAACAAAGTAAAATTTTTACTAGGGCCATGGTCTAAAAATCGAGATAAAAAATCGAAATTGTGATAGTTATAGATAATTGAATAAAAAGATATCTGTCAAAGTCATCTTTAACTCTGTTTGTTTTTGTCTCTTCTTTTGCCAAATGAATTAAACTCAAACTAGTGTAGGTAGGTGGAGATATACTGTGTCACAGTAACTGTACAAAGCGTATGAACAGAGCAGGTGGGTACCAGCATTAAGGTACATTCCTGGCACCTGCAGAGACAGCGTGAGAATGTAAAGAAACAAAAATGATTGAAGAAACGCTATTTTACTTACAGACTGTCATCACTGAATGTATTATCGACAGGATAAAATATGTCATTCTTATATATCAGTTATCACTGACAATCCAAATCTGAACACAGCACAGAAATGAGGGGCTTTTCCACTAACAATTAAAAATTTTTGCGGCAATACACAAAGCACATACATTGACAAGAAAATGGGTGGGCTTTCATGAAAGTTATGAACTTTAAAATCTGAACAGACAGACAGAATGACCCATTTTTTTGATAATATCACACTTCCCAGTGCAGCGAGTCTGTGCATGCTACTCTATGTGCATTCTAATGTGAATAAATGTTATCTGTGTAGTTACCTTGGGGGAGTTTGTGCCTCAAACTCGTTAAGACGTCAGGGGTTTAATGTATGATAAGCTTTGCAGAGTGACAGGTAGACCACTGCAGTGTTTAATGACCTGGAAGCTCCGTGTGTGTGATCATGAGAGAAGAGGTGGAGGGAGTCACTCGCTCTCTCTCTTTGTGTTTGTGTTTATGTGTGTGTGTGGGTGTAGATGGAGGAGGGGGTGCGCCTTGACTGACTTTATCTATTGATGCTCTATCTTTCTGCTTTTAATCCTTTGGGATTAAAAAAACATTCCCTGTCAGTGATATCTTAACAGGACAGCAGAACAGAGGACAAGCTGGAAAACAAAGTAATTCATGAAGCATATTGTGTGTCATTAGCACAGAGTATTTTTTTGTGCACCAACATGCCGTAAACGTAATGGAGCTGAGGTGAATCATGCACTGGTGGCTCAGCAAGGTGTAAAATGAGTAAGTACTGATTAGGTTGCTCTCTTGCAGAAGCATCATGACACATAGTTATCAGTGGACCAATAAATAGACAAACCTGTAATATGCTGCCTGTCTTTTTCCTGTGGCTTGCAAAGAGGGAAAATGAGGCAATTTGTTGTACATGAACCAATTTTTGTCCAGGGAAAGGTTTGCAGAAGATACATGTGCCTTTTTGCCCGTATTTGCACAGTTGGATTCACAGTGAGGAGCAGCACAGGATCCAGAGTATCCTCACACTTCAGCAGCTCTAGTGGAGCAGATGCGTGATAAATGCCTTGCTGAAGGGCATGTAGTCGTGGAGAGCAACACTCAATCTCTTTTTTCACACAGGCTTAAGCAGTTCATCTGGAGAATGAACTGCCGCAAGAATCTTTTCGCAAACTTTAGGCAGCCATCTCACCTGCTATATAAATGCTTTAAACACTACTTCTGCGTATTGATTGATGCAATAGATTTAGCGGTTGAGCTGCAAGCTACTAACTTCACTTAACAAATCATGCAGCCCAATAATTCTACATAGATTATAGAACGTATAGTATAACCCTATAAACACCACCCATCATATCCTCTTTCTTGTGGATTTTAAACTGTATGTGATTGATGTGAACACTATTAATCATGTAAAATTTATTTTAGCACAGTTAAATTGCATATAATATTTAGTGTGATCAAGTCAAGTTTGCATGCCTACATCAACCACTGTGCAGAGGCCAGAAGCATTAATTGTTTGTTCATTTGTTTAAGCTGTGCCATTTTTTTAAAAAAAGAATGAACTCACTAAACTAGCTAAAATAAATAAATAGATGTGGTTGTTCACAATGAATGTGTTGTAAGCAGAGGTGCTGAATTGCTAATAAATATCAGGATGGTTTACAGGACCTGAAGCTACATGGAATACATGCCCTGCAGGGATTGCAGGTTTTACTGGTTTTAAGGATTTTAGGATGTTTCCAGGGGTTCCAGACTTTTTTTGCAGCACCTCTTAGCAAACAGCTTTTCTTCTGCTTCATTTTCAAACCCACAAGGGCCATTTCGGTCACTGTGATGCACACACATCATGATTAGAGGACTATTAATGCCTTCCTCATTACTCTATTTTATGCCATCTTCTCCAATTACGTATAAAACTTCTGTTATCGTTTTTGCATTTTTTTTTTTTTTTTAGCTGCGATCAGCAGCTCTCTGAGTCAGTTGGTCTACTCTTTGGGTTCTGCAGTTTTTGCCCTAGGAGGCTAAAATTTGGCATGAAGGTCAAGTGCATTCTCCTGTGTAAGGTGACTAAGATTTGGAGTTTTTAATGGCCCTAGAAGGTTCAGTACCTTAACCCAACTGTAGACCTGAAGACACTATTAAATTGTTTTAGAATGCTGTGATAAAAAGACTTTGTTAAGATGACAGAGAACAAGGTCATGTCTGACAGACCACTGGGTGGCCAGAGAGGCTGGAGGAATCAGGAGCATACTAATCTATTCCAACACAGTAAAAAAGGTAGACCAGCATGAACTAGAAGGGCACTTAGAGGGCGCAGAGCTCCACCAAGGCCAATATGCCACCCTTCAATGATATGTAAATGTGCAAGTGCAATATGTCGGGGTAAATTTCCAAAACTATTAGATTGGCAAATTGCTATAGCTTTACCTCAGCTGTGCATTTATTACACCCTCTAAATGTTTGCTTCAGGTGTGGTTACTTATTCCCATGTAAGTCTAGAAAAGAGTTTATTGCAGACAATTTAATTAGCAGGTGAGCATAGTTACACTATATGTGTGTATTTAAAAGTTTTGTTCCAATTTCTGCAATGTTACAGTCATACAGGTACAGGTGCTTTGTAATGACTGCTTTCTGACTGAAGTTTCAGCAACTTTAAGTAGGCTACCCTCAAAGGATTACTAGTACGAGTGAATGTGGATTGTGATATGAAGCCATCTATTTCTACAACTGGCTTTGTTTTATTGCTGTCGCATAGTACAGCTGACAAACAGACAACTGGACAAACAGACAAAAAATTCAGACTGAAAACATAACCTCCTTGACACTGACAGCTCCTCAGTGTCTTTGATCGCATAAAGTCATCTCGCTCATCCATAGTTGTGTTTATTCTTGTGGAATAACCAACTGGTCTTTTCTTCTGCTGTGCAAATGCAAAAATTTAAACATAATCAGGCTGTGCATGAACTTAAAAGTCATGATTTCTTAATAATTGTCATTCAACACAAGGTATGCTGCTCTGTGCGAAGGCATCTGCTGAAAGGCTAAAAATGAATAAGTCATCAGTGTACATTTGTTCTTTGCCACAGATTCACCGAGTTTCTGGAGCCCTTTGAAAGAGTGATTCAGCCAGAGGAGCTTTGGCTCTACAAGAACCCTCTAGTTGAGTCGGACCACATTCCGAAGAGAGTCATGTTTGTAAGTATCTGTTGTCTAATTATGTCTTCTTCTTTTTGTGGGCTTAAATGGTGCTAAATGCGTGGTCATCGTTGTGGTCTACATGAACTTTATCCTGTGTTTAATTCTTAGTCAACTTTTTTGTGCAGAAATACTTCTTTAAGGACAATCAATACTTTAAAGCCTCTTCTTTTCACTGGTGAGCTGTGCCTTGATTTGTGTTGGTAGGCATGAGAAGGGCTTTAAAGGAGCTGCAGTGATTAGTGCTTCCAATGCACGTAAATATCATCTCCTCCTGGACAGAAATGGATGATGCAGTTGAGATCAATTTCCAACCAATACAGCGTGGACTAAATATATGTTTTTTTCCTCTGGCTCTGACTCTAAGCAAGAAGCATCTGTGCAGATTTTGTTTCTGCCACAGACATCAAATACTCTTACGACACATCACACTGGTCATTACAAACTCAGAACTCATTCTAATGCAGCTGTGAGTCATACATTGCTTTCAGAATCAGATGGCGGAGACAAGATGGTCCTTTTTTTGAAGCGTGAGTATGCTTATATTATATTAATAGATGCCAAAAGAAACAAGCAGTTGTTAAACCCAAGAACAGTACACTCAATCTGTCACCAACAATGACAAGAAAATATTTGGGAGACAACTTAATTACAATAATTAATGAGTTTGGGACAGTTTGGGAAATATGCTCATCTGCTTTCTTACCATGAATTTAATCATAAAGGATACAGAACACTGTCTTTGCATCACGCTTCTGTCAGGAGACAAGTACATTAGCTACACTTAGCATGAAGACAGTAAAGCAGGGAAAACAGTGTTTCTCTGTCTTTGGTTTAAACATATGCCAGCACATCTAAATTCAATCACTCTACGTATCTTTATTTCATCCCTACACAAACCAAAATGTTTTATGGTGAGTTGCTGTTTTGTATAAACTTCTAGGTGAACAGCAGCCAGGTGCTTTGACTTGAAGAAGGAAAATGCAAAGAACAGTTGCCAAAGTTCTGTAACTTTAAAAAAAAAATCCTCAACATCCAGGTACTTTCAGCAGAATTTATGGAATATGAAGAAAAGCTGCTTTTTAAATGCTTCAGAGTGAATACTGAGTGAATGCTCATTTTTCATGTTGCTGCACAGGGACAGATGTGGTCCTTAATGGTGATTGCATTATATGTCTCATTGTGCCCTATGATTGCATTTTGTTTTCATTTCATACAGATTTTATTCCAAGTTGTTATATGGGGATTAGGGCTGCTGCCATCATGAAGCCGTTTACGCACTAATTTTTGGCAGCGATGGCAGTTTTTATGATCAGTGTAGATTCATAATAGCATTAGAAAAAGATGTAGAAAATTACAAGCTAAATTATTAAGAAATGCATTCTGGGATATAGTTGGATGGTCCACATCCTCCTTTCCCCTCCAAGCATTGACTAAACCCCTCTCATCTCTGTTCATCAAATTATTATCAATAATTTAGAAGTTCTGCTTTATAAAGAACTCCTATCATGCCTTACTTTAGCTTGGATATGATAACTCTAAACATTTTCCTTTATGTAGCGTATGCAGATCGATGGAGCCCCCACCTCTGTCTCCACCCACTCCTCCATAGCTTATCTAAACTGTTTTAAGTTACGTTTACCGTAACTTTGTTTCCATAACTGTCAACATTTCACATGAATCATTATGTGACTTGGTAGGCTAATATGCAAATTTGTTTGGACACAGTCAGTGCATAAACATGGAAAATAAACTTATCAACTGACTAACATGCTAGTTTGTACTCAGTGTGTCACCAGGAAAAATGGATGAGCAGTATCAGGCTTCAAAATAAGTTTTGGTGCTTTGGAAAAAGGCTACTGCGGGCCACAATTTGGCTATTGTATTTTCAAATCCTTAAGAAATACATAAAAGCTCATAATTTCTCCTTTCGCAGCTTTGCAACCAAAAACAAACACATCTCTGCCATCATTTTGAAAGTCGTGACCAATTTTTCTCTCTCTGATACCCCTTGTTTCAGTGTAGCCTCATCCCAGATGATGGGATGCTTTCTCAGGTGAATGTATGATGCGATAAACCTTGGCTGTCTGAATCTACATTTGTGAGACTGTCATTAGTGCACTGCAGTTCTGTGGAAATGCTCTGACACAGCACACAACAACAACAACAACAACAACATGTGGACATGTTCACAAAGCTAAAAACTCCATTTTGACTAGAGGGGGTCTTTAAACATTTTCCTCTCAGGCTGATTTGCTTAATTCTGCACAGGTGGATCCCTTGTCTGTATGTTAACCTGTCAAGAAGCTAATTTGTGCTTAATCAAAATACCAAATTAACTGAAAGGCAAAGACTCACCTGCCCACTGCTTGTTTAGCTCAATTCTGTGTGAACTTACAGTGTTTGACTGGTGCTCCACTCTGTCCTTTGTGCCTCCACAGGCATCAATCAATCTCATTATTTAAAAAAAAAAAAAAAAAAATCTCATTATGTGCAGAAACAGCAGCGGAGGAGGTGGAGAGCATTAACTGTCAACAGCCATTTCAAACGAGAAACAATAGCAGTAGTAAACGTTGCTGTTCTTAAACTGAAGTATATGTTATACTTCCCCCTCATCTAAAAAACTAGCTGAAGATGTGTCGAGTATTAGCTTGGCTCTACTTAATGATGTTTAGAATTCTTTGTGCTAGAATAATTTAACAAACCTTTAAAAACAAACACATTAACAGAAGTGGTTTTACTCATAAATAATCAACGGGGCTTTAAATTACTCATCAACAAATCATTTCTTGGGTGTTTATTCTAACTACTTAAAAGTGCATTAGTCACAGAAAGCCTCTGCTAGAACACACACACACACACACATGCACACACACACATGCACACACACACACACACACACATCCTCTCCCATTCATCTGTGGTGCTAAATGTCCCGCAAAAAACCTTGAGCTTAATCTACAGCTTTTCTGCACTCCATTATTTGTTGCTATTTCTTTCATTATCCTTAATACAAAATGTTGACAGTTGATATCAACTTCAAAGTCCATGAATCTTTGCTTATGGCAGGTCACTAAATAATGACTGAAAGAGAAAGCCCCCCCCTCCCCCCAACCTCTTAGGAAAAAACACTCGCTTCGCCTACACCCAGCAGTCAGGCTTCTTCAATGTCATCGTGCTGACAGAAGCCCTGAAGGTGTGGAGAATTTATCTGGCCATTAAAAATAGTCCATGGAGGGGATTTACATGAATCCACATTATGACTCACTGCAACCTTCATTAGGATATACTGTAAACTGTGTTTGCCTGCGTGCAGCCTCAAGAGTCTCTCTTGGATTACAGGAGGGGAAGGAAGCTTCTCTGCATATTATTTATTGTTGCCCCAATTATCTTAAATGATCTTAGTACAAACCTCCTGAACAGTGAAGCCAAAGGTCACATTTCTGTGTGGTAGAATTTGAAAACACACTAAAACCACAGAAATGAGTCCTCGAATCAGTGCCTGTAAATTAAGCCTCAGTGTTGACGGAATTTTTGTCTGTTCCACTAACAGTTAAAATGACCATTTTTTTGGATAAACTGGACATAACCTATTATAAAAATACCTAAAAATTGATTTTGAATTATTTGTGTTAACGATACAGCACATTATTGACAAAGGAAATCTCCCTTACAGCTGCACATGTGAGTGTAGTCCACCCACTGGAAATGTCCACTTAGAAAGAGACGTTTTTAACAGTTATGAACATACACAATAAATTGAACAAGAACTCCACAACTGTTAATGCAGTATGTAGCTCTGTGTGCTTTCCATTACACCCTGATAGAAATGTGTTGAGTGAACATGCAAGCATCAAGAAATGTGAAAAGAGTATGCTATAACAGACCTCAGTGAAGGTTGTTATTTAGATTATTAAATACTTAATATGCCTCTAGACACTTTAATGCGTTTCCATGGCAACTTAAATTTTCATTCAGTGCTTCTGTCCTCATCTATGTACAACAAAAGTTATAAGCTTTAAACTTTCTGCATAATCACTGAAGAGTTGAACTGCAAATGCATATAAAAGCTTGTACCTTAGGCCCAGTGACCTTATTAATCCAGTGGCGCTGGAACTGGGGGCCCCACTTTAAAAGATAATGATATTTTAACTATTTTTCACCTTATTGACACGGGTCACCATATTAAGTCCAAAACGAGGCTCTGCTGCATGGGCGCTGCAGATAGGTTTTATAGCAGCGCGACAATGCCCGAGGCATCACTTCACCTGCATGGATGTCATCTCACTGACATGTCCCCGGTTGTAATTCTTAAAAGAGGACGGAGTCCTGTTGAAGTAAGACATTCCACCGTATTCCAGTCAATTCTAAAATTTGTTGTGGATTGTGAATATAAGAGGCGATAAGAGCTCCCAGAGGATCTTGCTTGAAAATTTGTACCAATATCTCTGCATGCTACTATGAAATGTCTCTGCTGCATCTGCCCAGCCAAGACTCGTTTTGGAATTAAGATGGCGACTCCTGTGAATTAGGGGGATTAAATCTACGGCACAGATGCCTCAATTAAAATTGTTACTGTAACTATTAGTACACCTGCAGTGTGGTCGCTTAGGCCGCCTCTATCACCGTATATACACGTGTTCATCTACATCTGATTATCAACCACAGTGACGTGGCATAACAACCTGCTTTTTCTCCAGCTCCACAAATACCTGACTGATGACTTGGACATCAACAGAGTGCTGAACATATTTTGCTTTTCAAGTCTTGAAAATGAAAATGGAAAAACGTCAAAATGTGCCGCATCAACCACCAAAGTTTAGCCACCTGTGGTTCTGTTGCTATTCAAGGTATCCATCTCATTCTGGATAAATTCTGGGGAGAGTGAAAGTCTCCACCTGACAAAGAAATTGTCCTACAAGATTCTCTCACAACCTCAGTAATAAAGCTATGGGAGCTGCTGTGACAGAAAGGATGCTGATACGCAGGGTGCCTCTTTGGCAAACATGATGGATGCTTGCATTTGCCAGGAAACATTATTTGAGTGTGTCTTGTTTTTCTTGTGTCTTGTGAACACTGTCTACTTATCTAGGCACCGTGACATAATAAAGAAGTTGCTCGTTCTCACTCATAGGGCAGTATTCAGTAAAAGCCTCATTGGAGCAAGTTACGGTTGAATATGATCCCATCTGGAGGTGCAACCAGACTGATTCCTGCAGACATTTAAAGCGTATAATATGATTCTTACCATAGAGTAAATCCTGCACTGCTGTTTTCACAGAAAGTAAGTTTCATTATTAGCACTATGTTGTTCAAAGTACAAGCTGTGAGACATCTGTACCTCTGTTTGTGTGTCACAATAAATAGATGGTATCAGTAACTGTCAATAAACTTATGAGTGTGAATCCAAGTGTGATTACAAGTTTAAATTCAGCCACTTCTCAGAGGATAATCAGGTACAAAATTAATTCATAATTGGCACACTTCTTCAGACATACACATGGCTTTATTGATGAATAGCGCTCGAGGGGAATTTAAAATGTGCATTATAATACTGAAATTAGAAAGTCTGCCTTTTGTTTTACTACCTCTGCTGCAAAGAAATTACATTGAACTTAACTGGAAAGTAATGGATACACTCTGAGGCGTGAATAATTACCTAGATGCTGAGGAGGCCTGATTCTCACATCAAGTGAGGAGCAAAATTTCTCTCTTTGCAGGCCAGAAACCCCACTGAACAGTAAAAAAGCTTATTTAGCTCCGTAGTTTGTCTTGTTCGAACTAACTGTGAATAATGGATGGGTCCATGTCATTCCCTGAGGCTAAAGTCATTTTACGATTAACCTACAAATCAGACCCTTTGGAACTCTGCAGCACATCTCTCACTGTCCTTTTTTTGTCTTTATTTCCTTGCAGGCAATTTCATTCCTTACCCCGCTGGCGGTGATATTTGTGGTGAAGATCATTCAGAGGACAGATAAGACAGAGATCAAAGAGGCGTGTTTAGGTACGTGGAGGCAATTACTTGAAATGTCACAAATTTGTTGCTGTTAGTCACAGTCTAACCTATGAGAGGTCCTAAAATGAGAGCAGTGTTTTCCTAACCCCCCATTCTAACTGGATGCATCAGTTAAACTGGACGTTTTGCATTGTTTCTGACCAAGTATTACGGTCGGCATGGCACCACACATGTTCATGTGAATCACAGAAGCCACAAGTATTTAAACCCATTAAAAATGTCATGCTATTTGTGTGATTCTCAAACATCTGGGCAACCCCCTCATGTCGATTTTTTCCCCCCGGAGTGGAGAGGCCTACAGAGGTTCTGGCACATCACAGAGCATTAAGAAAGTTAAACACAAATCCAATTAAAGAGACACACGGAGATGAATCGGGTGCAGAGGGGGTGGCTCAGAGCATCAGCGAAGAGATTACGCTGCTGTGTAGAATTTAACAGGGCCATTACCGCCTGCAGTGAAGCACTTCTACAAGGGTTAGAGCCGTACAGGAAAACAACATCGTTCAGAGGAACAAAGAATACAAATATTTATAGAATATTTTCCTTGTAGTCATAGTTTTGAACATGGCTTTGAACCAATGCTACCTCTGATCTAATGAGAAAGATCAGAAAAGCGTTCTTCAGCTGCTTTTGCAGACTAAAAGTAGCATTTTTTCAAAAAACTATAGACCTATTTATGTTTCATCTCAAGCTTAAGACACAAAAAAGCAGCTGTCCCTGTATTCCTGTTTTGTTGAGTTCAAAGTTGTCCCTGATGGTTCTGTAAATCTGAATTCTTGACTCAAAATTTCAAACATATAATTGAGGTGACATAAGTTAAGTAATGGAGTTAGATTTTCCAATGGGACTCGTGCTTGTGTATTTATTGTTTAACACAATGCTTTCCGCTGCCACTGTAGGTACCAGATGTGCTCAGTCTTCAAGATTGGCTGGGGGTCCTGCAATTACAAGAGATGTGACACATTATTATTGGCTGTATTGCGTTCTCACACAGTCTCTTTTGGACAGCAAGACAAACTTTAAAAAAAAAAAATCTTTAAAAAAGGACTGTTTCATCTCCTTAAAGCACTAAATTACAGTGTTTGTGTTAGCACGTCATTTGTAATTAGTGCGTTAGTATGCTAGCCTGATATTTTTCTCGCCATTTATTATGAAGCACTTTGTAACCTTAATGTCCGTATTTTTGTCAACACAATAACAGAGTCACTTTCGGTAATGTTAGTCTGTGTGGTGAGCACAGCACACACCCTCCAATGTTCCGTACACAAGTGTGTGTGATAATAATCCTTGATTTGTACCTGTTGTTTCTTCATTGTGTAGTTGGGACAACCTTATTATATTAATGATAATGTGATTACGATGTATTACGTTCTCTTTAATCAGAGGACCCTGAGCCGATCTGGCTGGCTGAGCAAGTCTGGTACTTACACCACATCAACTCTTCACTTTTCTGTGGCCTAAATGTCATAACACACCACGCTGGCCATGACAATTCATATAAAATATTTATTTTAACAAAGGAGACCAGTTGAAAGATAAATATGAGGATGAAGAGTGTTCACACGAGATTTGGTGAGTAAAATTAAAACAAAAGGCTGAACATAAACAAACAGGTGGCCATGCTGGCAGGGCGAAGAGGGAGAGAACCACAGAGGAAGCCGGACCTCTCACATCCATTGGAGCACAGGGCCGCAGGTGCTCTAAATCTGGTGAAAACAGCAATCTGCTCCTCTGTCGAGAAACAACACAGACAGGCACTGACATGCCAACGTCCACAAACAGACTGACCAGGGGCAATTGCAGTCAAAAAGAATACAGTGTCCCCTTTGTTGAGTTAGCTTACAACCCTTTATCATTCACTTATGTGATCTGGATGATCTATCAGTGAAGCCCTAAGCTTACTCTTTTGGAAGTTTTATTATATTTTCCAAAAGACTTTTCTTTGAGAGCCTCTGGAAGAGAAGATTCTGTGATTATTTTTAGTTTTTCTTACAAAGCATGATGGTTTTTTGCATCATCTGAATGTCAGATCTTATTGCACACAGAGGCTTTATTGTTTGGTTTGTGTAGAGGGAGTAATCTTCCACGTAGTGAGACAATGAGGATGGTATAATAACAGGAGTTTGTGTGCTCCCTGCTGTGCTCCTCATAAGTTAAACCATCCCAATATGATCAGCACTACAGTACAAGGCCACCCTGGCTCTGTATGAGAGGGATAGTAGCAATACTCTGTCGGTTTACATGTGCAGTTACAAATGAGCTGTAGTTATAGCCCAAAATAGGTCTTGTATATTTCCTGAAACTGTGCCCTGTAGCGCAATCACTGGTGCAGGAGTAATTGCATATGAACGTGAACAATTTTGGTGACCCATGGTGGCACAAGTGCAGCACAGACCAAGCACAACCTCAGAGATGCAGGTTAAATTCATCAGAAGGTGGAATGTGGTGTCAGCAGGTGCACCTTTGGCGAGCTTAAAGAGAGGCCAATCACATTAAATCTTCTCACACCTTTCACATAAAAATGACAGCAGGATAAGAACAGGTAAAAGTTAAGGTGCTATTTAGCAAGGCACAAATACACAGTATACCAAAAAAGAGAGCATTGCATGTATAAAAGCTCAGATGCACTGAAAGGTCAAAGCATGCATCTTTTATGAGTTTCTATGATCAGTTGTACTCCTCCAGCTAAATGGCAGAAACTGTTTTATTTCATGCCAGGAGTTTCACAAACAAACGTAAGAGCAAACACATGGACTGCCAAAACTACTTTATGTCAGCACTGCTGTCGGCTTTGGGCCAGAACAAAAAATAATTAATACTTTAATGACCATAAGAAAAATTCCCAAAGCTTGGCTCCATATGAGAGAAGGCAATAGTTTCATACAATAAGTACTCAGTGTCCTCATATCGAGAGGGATCTGATGGAAGCAACACATTCAAATATAATGTCCCATTTTCTTTTTTTTTAACTGGTTGCTCAGAGTTTGCCCAAATTAACAAGCTGTTAAATAACATTGACACTGCATTCCTCTCAGCAGCTCAGAAAGATAATACAGTTCAGCTCTGGCTGCATGGGGTGAATTCAATTGACCTGCAGGCTACTGGGATGAACCTGTGCAGACAGGAACTCCGGCTAATGATGAGTCCCAGTGGTTTGCTTCATCACTAATCAAATGAATGTACAGTCATGGTGCAACGCCTACCTTTCAACCCACAGCAGTCTTCCTGCTGCCCATTACCAAAGTCGTGCTGAAGCAGTAATTGCTTCCGAGTGGTGGGTAGTAACTCATCACAAATGACGCACATGATTAAAAAAAACAATTTTATTTTAGGGAATGAGTACCTAATTACTTTGGGAGTAATTGTGTTTTTACTTGAGTACAGATTTTAAACACTCGACCCAGCATTGATTTTTGCTTCACAGTCATATCTCCGGCTGTAAGTAGATACAGTTGTTTGACATTACTCATGCAGGGATACATTCTGAACTTCCCTTTTTATCGTTAAATACTGACAGATAGGCTACCTGCCAGCATTAAACTACACAGTGTGCCTAGTTTTATGTATTTGTTTATTTATTTATTTTTATTTTAAAGCATCTCTATGTAACTTTGACTGCAACTTGTGGCTTCGAAAAATGACACTAAACGATGCACGTTAGTATGTCACACAAAACAGCAATCTTAGTAAAACTGGGTCATATTTTATGGAGAAAATGTCCTCTGATTTTCCCTCTGATGTTCTATGACAGCTCTGTCTGTCTGCAGCCTTTTTATTTAGTGGAGCTGTCCCCAACAACGACCTGCTTTTGCAGCTGCAGCTTCGGTCTGCAGGAAGCCTGCATGTTACTTTCAGGAGCCTCTGTGAATCACAGAGTTGAGGCAGAGCAGTCGTAGGATGGACAGAGGACATTTTCTCCATAAAATATGACCGGATATTACTGAAAATTGCTGTTTTGTGAGACATATTAAGGTCATCATCATCATTTAGTTTTGTTCTTTTGAAGTCATGGGTTGCGGTTAAAGTTACATAGTGTTGCTTTAATGATTAGATTTTTGCTGGCATGGCTCTGGGGATGACAATGTTGTTTCACCACTTTGGTCAAGAATTAAAATTGCCTTAATAACTTTTGTGTGAATGGCATGAAATTTTGCACAGACATTACAGTCTTTTCCTCTGGTGCCACTGTGAGGTCACATTGGTGGCTTTGGTTAAAATGGGTCGATAACTACTGAATGGATTGCCATGAAATTTTCTTCAAACATGTATGTGTCCCTCAGGAAAAATTGTAATAAGAATGTAATTTCCCCCATGCCATGGAGGTCAGCATTTCATTTTGTTCTTTGATTAATCATCAAATAACTGCAAATCTTCATTCTCATCAGCTTTACTTTGTGTTGCAATGCACATCAGACTCTGTTGAAGAAGGCAAAAATTGAACAGCTAAACATCATTTAGCATTTTTCATTGTGTGTTAGTATGCTGATGTCAGCATCTAACTCAAAGTCCCACTGTGCTAAAGAAGGCTCACAATCTTAGGCTTGTTAAATTATTATTCAGATTAATGTGGATCTATTACTGGCAGGGAATAAAATGTGTGCACCACAGGTGTGACAATACAAAATTCGAGCTTCATTTCATTTGGATACACAAAAGACCTATAATGCATTATTAGGTGTTTGTTTATTCCTCAGTGTGTGTGAAGCTTGCGCTCTGGCTAAAACCTGCTTGCTTCTGCTGTCGCTTAGAAATCATGAGAGGCTTCACACATAAATCCAAACAGCCATCTGTCCAGCTGCAAGAGAAATTCCCATGAACCTAATTGACTGTTTTATATGAACATTATGTCAGATGAGTGGGTCACCTGCCAGAACCTGGATTGCACTTGTAGCCTAGTAAAATAAGTTTTTTACCACAGCACGAGTGTTTCTTTTATTGAAAATGCTTTGTCAACCTCCTCTGAATCTGCTTTCAACCAAAAATCTCAAGATGCGTATTTGACTGTATGTCAATCTCTTTCTCCTCCAGCTGTGTCCCTGGCTCTTGCCCTGAATGGAGTCTTCACAAATACTATCAAGCTGATTGTCGGCAGGTATGCTAAACAAAATGAAGTCTTTTAAAGGCTCTGTCAGAAATGCTGGATGTTGAGCTGCAAGCTCATTCTTCAGTTTTGACTTACTAGATTAATGGCCAATGAACTGACTGAAAAGTAAATGAAATTCTTTCTACTGAAGACACAGAAAATATGTTGATGTTTTGCTTGATTTACAGACCCAGACCTGATTATTTCCAGCGTTGTTTCCCAGATGGACAAGTAAATGCAAAGATGCTGTGCACTGGGGAGCCGGAGCTCGTCTCCGAGGGACGCAAGAGCTTCCCTAGCAGCCATTCCTCCTGTGAGTGCCAGTTATCAGTCCAAGCAGATCATTGCCAGCACTTGCAACACAATGCCAAAAGAAGCCAGAACCCACACACTGACTCATTAAAACTGCATTCAGCTGCAGTTATTTGCTCTGCTTGATCTTGATCTTCTAAACAACATTTCAAGTAGATAATGTGTGTGTACTGTACAAGGTGCTCATTTTTCATTTCAAAGTGATGATTTTGTTGCTGCCTCCCTTCAAAGGTAATTACAACATGTAGCAGTGAGTTATCATTCAGCTTACACGTCCCGAGGCAGCTTGTGGAGATGCTCATGGGTTTGGTTGATTATGTCAGGCATATTCACCTTCTTCACTCCCACTGTTTCTGCTTCGTCTGACTTCCCGCTATGTTCAGCTGTGCAGGCCATTGTGAAACACTGGACGTCTTCTCGACCATATTGCATTCCAGGCTGTTTTCACTTCGGCAGCGCATTAAATAATTCACATTTTTCTGTTGTCCAGCAGATGAATGGTCGATGGTATGCAAAGAATGTCTGCTGTTTGTCACACAAATCTTGACTAAACCCTCAGCATTATATGGTGCATCAGGCATGTAAAGACTGAGTTTAAGAATATAGATCTTTGCAAATAACACTTAATAACCTTGAAGCAGTGAACGTATGAATACTTGTGACTGTCTGGCTCATACGTTTCTTTGCTCTCTTGCTCTCACAACCGTGTGCTTCAGAGTCAACCAACCGTAAAATGCTTATGTGGGAATTACACTGAGCTTCCTGCTATCTATCGTGCAAAATGAAAACTACATCTATATATTTCCCAGAGAGCTGGAACCCAGACTGTGGCATCCTTGGTATTTATTGACATATATTGTTTGTTTTGCTCAAAACTTTTATTGCAATTCCACTACTGTAGATGCACACTCACACAAGGTAATTGCCAAGTAGTGCAGGAATGTGTAAATAAGTGAACGCTGGCATCCAACTGGGGGATTTTATTGTGACAGGTTGAAAAGAAAGGAATATCCCTAGTGCTGTGAACATCTTGAACTCATATATATTTTTGTATTTCATACCGAGAAGGTTAATGTGAGTTCAGGAAGACTTACTCTTTAGAGGTGGAGAGCGTGGGTGTGTGTGTGTGTGTGTGGTTGTGTGAAGGAAACAACATGCCTGTGAGTTGTTTTGTGAATATGTTTGATTGCAATCCTGCTGAGTGTGACTGCCTTGAGCTACTCTATAAAAGGCAACTAATCAAACATATGATTAATTGTTTTTTTGAGTTTTGCAATAACAACTGCAAGATACCACAATAGTTAAGAAGGCGTTAACACGGATTTTCGTCTTTGATGTTAAAGGCATCTTTAATTTCATGGTCCAGACTGATTGAAAGGACGTTTTAGAATATTACTAAAGTTGCATACTTGCAGCCTTTCAGACACCCGCTTTCACAGATAAATGCTTTGAAGTGCTGTCTGTGTCCCATTAGAAAAGGCAGAGAGGGACATTACTCTGTAATTCACTGCAGAACTGGGTATGGATTACATTCAACTGCGCGACAGCTCTAATAGCCTTATGTTGTTGCTCTGTGAGTGGGGAAGTGATTGAGAGAAGCATGCGATAGGGACACAGGGAGCACCCATATGCCAGCATGTCTAGAGAGCAGAAGACATCCAATTTCCTGTCTGGGTCCCTTTTCACCAGAACAAGGCTTGTTGGACCACGCAGAAGTTTCAGAGCTTTTATCCAAAGCCATGTGGCCATGGGCAGGGAATAGGGCCAGGCAGATGGCACATAATGCAGCATCATTTCTGGCTGACATACAGGCTGAGACACAGACTACAGGTAAAAGAAACCATTTTACATTCAGAGACTCTCGCTCTTGTGAAACGGTGCTACATAATCTGCATGTTAAAAATAAAGTCAAAACTAATCCATCAGACT
>JAQFJA010000003.1:6634699-6654448 GCA_029874485.1 Naso brachycentron
GTGTTTCCACAGGTTTTCCAGAGTTTAACATTTCCTGACCAAAAGTCAAGAAAAAATTAGGAAAAGTAATAAGTCTACATTTGCTTGAGAGCGTTACTACAGCAAACTTACAGTAATCATGATGAATGAGAATCTGGTAATGTACAGTACATTGAATGTGCAGAAAACCATGACCACAAGATGATTTTGACAGTCAAATATCAAGGATGTCGAGGGAGATGCGATCTTAAGTCAACCAACTGAGAATTAACATGCAAATCAGTAAACGGCTGCAATGGGATGTTAACAAAGCCACTAACCATGTGACAATGAGCGATGGAATAGAGGAGACTGAAATTTCCTGTCCCTGTAGAGGTATATACCTATATTGGTTTGAGTTCAGAATGTATGGGAAAAAAAACTATTAAAAAACTAAATTATTTTGAAAATTTAGATATATTGTTATATATTAGTTAACATTAATATTTAAAACACCTTTAACAGCTCTTCATTTGCTACTAATAAACCACAAATGAATAAACTGTTAGCCTGAACATTTTCTGATTATAATAATTAGTGACTGTGTGGCATATTCTTTTCACATCTTATGTCAGTGTTTCCATTGTACCTCTGCAAACGAGAGAAATGTCCTCCATTGTTAGTACTGGGAGACTTTGTCTTGTTGAATGCCATAGTCAGTGGGGCAAAAAATAGTCCTGTATCTTTTCAAAGGTCATCTTTAGGTTTTATGAGAATCAGTCACTTCCTGTCATCTACCAGTTAATGGAAAACTAAACTATAACAGATAAGCTGTCTGCTCATGCCCCAATTTTATTTATATTTTCTGCCCTCTCAGAGTCTCATTATAAAATGTGCTGCTTGACTCCAGTGTTTGTTGAACTGCAAACGTTTCCTAAATTCATCTTTCCCTGAAGAGACAATGATAAACTCTAAGTTTAATTTCTGCCAGAATTATATGGTCTGCTGTCATTTTGTAGCAAAAGGCTTAAGGTAACATCTCATCTTGAATAAAATTTGGCTGATCATTATCCTTAAGTAGTGGGAGATAGTATTAAAACTCAGTCTGCCACGGTAATGTTAATTATGTGTGATTAAGGCTGAGGAGGAAATTACTTTTTGTTGTCACTGTTCGCACATGTTGATGTTTAACAAACCAGAAACAAAAGAAATATAAAATAGAACAAGTACACATTATACTTTTTTAAGTGCTTTTTAAGCGAGTTTTGGGTCTATGGACTGGCTATTGTGTCCTTAATAAAGTCTATCTATCCCCCCTAAAAGAGTCACCTAGAATGCATGCTCTTGGCCTGTCATGGCTGTGTGGTCCACATCAACCAGTGAGATAGCTTGGGTCACTGCAGTAAGGAAGTGCCACCAAATAAAAGGAAGTAAGATTTTGACAGTTTGAACTCCCAAGCATTGTTTGGGTATAGTCTAAATATAGGGTGGGCGATTCTGCATTGGGTTCATAGATGACATTGAGAGTTCAACTAAAATGCAGCTTTTCGTTGACTGAAGGATGTTAAATATTTAAATTTCATAGGCAAGTAGCATAGAGCTAGCTTCTTGATTGCTTAGTTGAATAATGAGAAATGTTCACCCAAGAAATCCATTTTATAGGGCAGGCAGTGACATTTTAGTTTTTCAGTTCACACATTGATTTAAAGATGCTACAAATACAGTTCCCAAGCATTTAAAAAAACTCAGTTATTTCTCTATTATTTTATAAGATCAAAATATTTGGAATATCTCGATGCTAACAAATTTACAAAACATGCACAGCAAAATAGCCTGATTAATATCCAGCTTTCTTTCGGTTGATAATGAGTTTCCTTTTAAAGCACAGTAAATGTAAAATAGATAGTGAATTGGTATGAAATGTTATTACAAGAATTTATTTTTACTAATCGAAAGTTTGACAAATTGAGAGAATTTATTTCTTTCAACATTTTGCTTCCGCATTGGCAAAATTGTGAGCTGTCAGGCGTGGAACCTTTCTGCGCTGGGATTTGTTCACATACGGTGTTACATTTAGGAGCACAGTTAGACTTCCTGTTAGAATTCGCAACCTATCCGAACCACACAAGCTAAACCACAGTTGCTGCTGTTGGTCAACAAATATAAATGTAGCATAAAAACCGATCAACAACAATGATTCCGTACACTGTCAACATCAAACTCGCGGCTCGGACGTTAACTGGCACTCTCAATTTGCAGAATAAAACCGCCGTGGATTGGTGAGTACTGCATCTCTGCCGTTAGCATCATTTTGTAGCTGGTCCATTTAGTCAAGATGCGCTAATGACGGATGATGTTTACGAACCGCTGCATCACCACACTGTGTGCGCTACATTCAGTGTTAACTTTCATCGTTTTCCAGAAAGGTTCTTTTCGATAGCTCATGCGTATGTTGAAGGTTTTTCTTGGCAAAACAGAGAAACGTAGGATATTCTGTGTCATGTGATGTACTGTGACATTTAGCTGGGCCCGAAGAATTAAAGCCATATCTCTCTATAGGAATCTAGTATAGACTGTGACTGCAATGTGACTTCATTTGTATAATGGCAGTGCTTAATGAGAGCAGAAATATTGATATTTTTGACAAGTGCTGTACAGTCACGAACTTTTATTCCATATACGTGGACTTGACAAAGATCCATGTTAAATCTTCCAACATTTTTAATTGTGACCTTTCGCTTTTCATTAATAATCTTAACTAAAAAGGCTTGCAGTGTAAAAGATGTTTACCTCTTGCAGACAGACATGTAAATGAGGAAGAGAAGCACAGTCGTTGGATGACTTTTTTCTGTAATTTACAGTGATACTCTTCTTTCACTGCTGAATTCTGTCAGCTGTTGCATGCATCAGAACCTGAAGTTCTCGCTTTTATTTGAGTTTCAAAGTTTTGTGTGAAATTGAGTTTTTATTTTTGAGCAGGCTGGATGTTTCCAGCCACATAGGCATACAGACGTTGTGTGCAAACTGATGTAGTCATGAAATAGGAAGCAGGAAGTTAAAATGAAGACACAACATTCAACTTGTACTATATAGGCCAACTGTGTACAGTCATTGATAATATTATAACATAAAATGTTAAAATTCCATTCAAAAGAAACTTTACATGGTGCTGGGCATCACTTGGCTCAGTTTCCCTCTTTTATTGTGTCGGAAAGAACTTTCAGTTCTCTCACACTTGCCGCTTCATTGAATTTCCTCTCTGTGTTACTCACGCCCGCTCTGGCTGTCATTTACTGTAGGGGTTGGCAGGGGCTGATAGCTCAGGGATGTCACTCCAGTATTCTCATCATCGATCCAAAGACGGCCCAGACCATCCAGGTGCTGGAGAGGCACAAAGCTAATGTGGTCAAGGTGAGTTTCCTAAGCAAAATTAATTAATTAATTAATTTCAAACCCATCTGTTTCCTTGTTTACTGTTCATTTTCTGCCACTCTTGGTTATTTTTTCTTAGAATTTTTAACCATTTAATGTATAAAATGTGAAAAATGCCCATCCCAAAAAACATCAAAGTATTATCCAACCATATATTTTTTTCTATTCCATAGGCTCCAGAAATATTTACTGTGTTAACTGGTTTAACTGTTGGAGGAAAATCAAACAAAAGGCTTCAGTGAAGCAACTTCCAACTTTGTGCAGACAATTTAAAGCCTATCCCAGAGAATTAATTTGAATTGTGGTCTGATTAATGTGAGGAGAATGCGTTAGACAGAGATATTTTATTTTGGGACACTTGTTTCACTTCTTTTTCCTGTTTTGTTTGGTTTAAATCACAGAAGTGTTTACTGAATACCTGATTCTTGAGAGCAAAAACATTAGTCTGACAGCATATGTGTGTGAAGTACGGTTTGTTAACTTGAAATGTCTTTACTACACTTACTGTATGCCCTCTACCTACATAACCCTCCCTCCTTCTAAAATATCAACAACCACCTGCTGATGAAGTAATATTTTATAATATCAGCAATGGCTGTTCGATAGGGCCTAAAGATTGTATTACAATATTTTTAGGCTATATCGCGATACACAATATACATCTTGGTATTTTAAAACCTTCCCTAAAGCGCTTCATAAATGTGTTATTCAAACCCTTTGATGCATAAAATGACACCGGCATGATGGTTCAGGTAGTCCCTGCAACATTTGTCTGCATAAAAATCACTATTCAGTCGTGATTTTTATGGGATTTTTTTAAAATTAGTGTGCAAAAAGGTGCCCCTCCCCTCCCTTCCCCGCTCTCTCTGGCACAGTCTCACTCCAGCCACTACACTCAGACAGTAAGCATTTAAATACAGTGGCGACAGAACTTTTCATGGACCATTTTCACAAGTTAAAACAGTCAGAGAAGCATTCAGGCATAAAACTCACTCGATAGCGTTAGTTGTTACACTCGGACACATGCTGAGGTAACAGCCATAAATATTGTTCTAGAAAATGTCACACGACGGTATCCACAAAGCACTGATGCAATAAACGGAGTGACGACATAATTAACCCACTATTGTAGTTAACTCAACTTTGGGTGTTTACGTTTAGAACGTTGTAACGTTAGTTCCCTCCCCTTACACAGTACAATAATATAAGCTTTTATTAGTCCCACAGTGGAGAAATTGCAACGTAACAGCAGCAGCAAAGTGGACGGCAGAAAAGAAGCAGTGCACTAGCAGGGAAAGCTCAATAAATAATAAGAAACACGAATTGAGCAGCAGCAGCAGCAACACTTAAGTCGCATTGGCTCTTCGATTTCTGTTGACCTCTCTGGCCTCTCTTTCCGTCACCACTGATACTAAACATGCATGCGTGCAGAAGGGTTTTCTGGTTGGGCGGGGGAGTGAGCTGTATGCTGTGAGAGGGCATCAAAAGAGAGCGAGAGAAATGAAACTCCAGAATGAAGTACATGCTGATAGCTAAAACATTACGTGAAAAATTGTGCTCATTTTCCTGATATAGTAATTTCAAACATCTCACATGGAACAAGCTGCAATACATTGAGTATATTTGACATATCGTCCACCCGTAATGTCGGCATTATGTGACCTTGAGCGCCGTTGTTTTCATCCCTCTCTGGCAGACAGATATAGCTTGGCTTCACTGTGTAAACCGACACTAGAGGACTGTTAAAGGTTGCTTCTCCATTGGTGGAATGTCACATTCTGTGTATAAGTGTGTGTGTTTACACGCATGTATGTATGTTTGTGTGTTTTGGTAAAAGGGTAAACAGTGGGCAATAAATTCTAAAGTGATATCTGTGCATGGTCCCAATCTGAGGCTTTCATTTCTCACGCTGAAGCACACTTTAATCTTGTGAAGCACTGCAGCCACAGCACTGGGCCATTCCTCACCACCCAGCCTGACATATGAAAGCTTGCTGAATTAAAAACACAGAAGAGAAGGAACTGGCCTCAGTAAAGAGCATGGTTATTCAGAACAAGTACAGAGACAGAATCAAATTACTTAAACACCAAACTAAAGATGGGGTACTTCTTCATGGAGTCATTTGTCTGTTAAACTGTAGAACTTGCATAGGCTGAATTTTAGTGTTGTGTGCTTCCTATACAATCTGTGTTATTTCTTTAATTATCTTTATCTTGCTCCTGTAAGACAACCTTTATCTGCACTATTGATTAATTACAGTCCGTGAAAGCATCAAGACAAAAATAAGACCTGTTCTTGATAGGCAGATTTTGTCTCATAGTGTAATTATCAAAAGTCATCATCCTCTGTGTCAGAAAAATGTTGTTACTGTCAGCTTTGGGTCTTTACCTCTCTACACAAATGGCTTATGTTGAATTCTTGCAGTGTTTCCATGGCGACTGCCAGATTACTCTACATGTGTTTTGTGTTTGGTAGGTGAAATGGTCCAGGGAAAACTACTACCACAACCTGAGCTCTCCCTACTGTCTGCGGCTGGCTTCAGGGGACGCCTCTGGGAAGATCATAGTGTGGGATGTGGTTAGCGGTACTGCCCACTGTGAGATCCAGGAACACTCCAAACCTATTCAGGGTAAGAGATCTTCTGGGAACCCCTCGCAGCCCTTGTGTGGACTTGGATTGATTGTTTGTCCATTTGAACTGTCAGCCATTTGTTTTCATTAAGCCGCTCTTGCCGTTGTGTCCTGGGGCACAGCACGCCTCCATCCTCTTCATTCCCACATTCTCCTCTCTGTCTTTCTCTCTTCCTCTGCCAGACTTGGAGTGGTTGTGGAACCAGGATGCATCTCGGGATCTGCTGTTAGCCATCCACCCTCCCAACTACATCATTCTGTGGAATGGAGACACAGGCACCAAACTGTGGAAGAAGAGCTATGCTGAGAACATCCTCTCCTTTTCTTTTGACCCCTTTGACCCCTCCAACATGGCATGTAGGTGAACAAAATCTGACTCAGCTTTATTTTTTTTGTTCTTTTACTTTCTCACTTTGTCGCCCACGTGCACATGTCTTAACTCTGTATTATTGCTTCCATCCTGAGCTCTTAGATTTGTGACATCAAGCAGAGGATGGAATGAAGGCTGAATATGTCTTTACACATATCAAGCACAACTTCTAGAGAGATGGATAGCATTCAATTGACCCTTCACTGAGTGCCGCCCTCAAACGCAAACGGGCCAATCAGAGCGTAGCATTTGCCATCTCTGACTGGGTTCTGACAGCTACACAGCTGTGTTTCAATGAAACTCATGCAGTCTTTTCCAATTTTTGTCATTTTTAGGCTGGATTTCAGGATTTTGAGCTAATTGTGGTTAAATGTTTTGTCTTTGACACTTTAAAAAGTGATGCTCATTATTCAGCGAGGTTCTAAGGAGATATACGTTCTTTACCTTTCCAAAATCAAACACTGAAAAGTGTAATGCTTTGCTCTGGGCAAAACTGTTAGACATCCTCATTCCCTGTTTAACCCCTCACAGTTTAACAAGCACAGCTAACATTACATCTGCTTTGGTAACCCCTTGATAAATGTTATGTTGTTATTAGTGGATATTAGTTGGTTAATTGGAGTTACTCAGAGCTGTTGAGAGTGCTAGCAAGCCTGGCAAGCTAAGCTAAAGTGAGTGGCTGAAGTCTGGAAATAGCAGCTCTCAGATGGTCTGCAACGCTGGAAACCTGAACTCAAACCAGACAAAAAACTTTACTTTTAACGTTAATGGACAAAGGGACGTGTCCTCTGCTTGTCCTAAACGGGTTCTAAATTGTTATGAGAGTCCTAGCTTGTTTTATGAATAAAGTGAAACACAAGTTGAAGCCGCTGCACTGTGATCTGTAGGCTTTAGCATGTATCTGTATATTTAGAACTCTAACCTGTTTTCTCTGCTGAGTTTGACATCCTTTATAGACCATTCAAAGGCTTTTTGCAGACTTTCTGTCTGCTTCTGTCTGAAATCGCTTTTTTGTTTGTTTTTTTTTTCAAAAAATAGACAATATTTCAACAGAGAGTGTAGTTAGTTACAGTGTGAGCTCCATGCTAGCTCCAAAAGCTTGACAAACGTAACAACAGTAACTAAGGGGGGCGTGTCTTAGCGAAGGGTCAATTATAGCCATTGAGCCATTGGCAGCCTTTATTTTTATCAGAAGTAAAGGTAAAGCAAAACAGTCTCTTTCTCAAGTGACAGATGTAAAGTTGCCAACACAACAGGTGCGACAAGCTATTGCATCCTCCTAATGTTTTGGGGTGGTTTTTTGTTTGTTTTTTTATATTTTGTTGGCAGTGCTGACTAGCGAAGGAATAGTCTTCATCACAGACTTTACCCACGCCAAACCACCAAGCAGTGCTGGCAAAAAGGTCTACATCGCAAGCCCCCATGCAAGCCCCGCCCACGCGAAGCCTGCGCCAGCTGCTGCTCCGGCCCCTACTGGCGCCAAGAAGGCCCTCAACAAAGTCAAAGTGCTCATCACCAATGAAAAACCCACGTAAGAGCAACTTAAATGGATTCTAACTTTCATAAGAGTGTTTTAGAATACATAAGTATATGCATTGCATATTTTAAACCGTATTCAAAGTCTGTCAGACTCTTGCTCGTCAGTCTTAGAAATCTCTCACAACCTGTTTTGCATTTCAAGTAAGGCTTTTTGCAGTTTTACTGGGGCTGAAGGGCAGCGCTCTGGGTCACCTAAACTGAATTTTATTCAAACAGAGATTCCAAGAGATAATTTTATCTGACAAGTTATCAGGCTGAGGGCATCTTTAGCTACAGAGTGTTCGTATGTGCCCTTGACCTGTAGCGCATCTGCACCTATCAGCCTGCGTTAATTTTGGTAGGTATCACTTCTGTTGCTAGATAACATTAAAACATGAAATGTGTCTTGTTTGGTTAATCAAAGTCTCCATAAAAAAAAGATATGATTGTAAAACACAGAGAAAAAGATGGGTCAGCCTTTCTGTGTTGTGTTATGCTTAAATACTGCTGCTTAGCGCTGCACATTATTCACTGACCTGTTGAAGGTGAATCTTGACAGCTCGTCAGTTCTGAGGAATCACTTTTGACACATAAGGAAAAAGTGTTGCTCATACCTGAGGGTTTTGCCAGAAGTAATGTTTCTGTAACAGGATGAAATCAGGGGCTTTGATATGTGACATTAATAATAGATTTACGGTTGTTTTGTTCAGCTCAGTTGGAATTTGGTGTGCAGCTGACTTTTCTTTACACCTCTGCGCCGGCGACAGCTGTGACCGGAGGCATTATGTTATCGGGTTGTCAGTCCATCCTGTTCTTGTGAATGGGATATCTTAGGCATGCCTCGAGGGAATTTCTTAAAATTTGGCACAAATGTCCACATGGACTTGAGGATGAACTGATTAGGTTTTGGTGATTACATTAAGGTCACTGTGACCTCACAAAACACAGTTCTGTCCACAACTCAAAAATTCATCCGTTAATCATGACAGTTTCACACAACTTTTTAATAACCAAAGGTCAACTTCACTGTGAGATCGCGATATTCGGCAAAAAGATTTCCCCAGCTATTATTAGCACCATAACTCAGGAATAGAAGAGGAGATTTCACATTTGGCTGGATACCGAATTGGTGTCACTAATCTTGGGTGTCCACCTTTAAACTTGGTGACTGAGTAAATTATCTTTTTTTGCCAAATTGAAAATGTGTGTGGAGCATCCAAATTTTAGAATAAGTAGCTTCTTGGCTGCAACATTCATATATGAAGCTTTGTAGTTTGTCACAAGCTCACTGGTTTTGCTGAGCTCATGGTAATTCTTGTGCCTCTGCAGCTTTCAATCAATCCTTCGTATGGCAGCATGTTTCTCACTAAAAATTATTCACTGGAGTGATACATGTCAATAGTATGATAACATCCATTTTGCAAAAAATAAAAACAAAAAAAGCAAATTTCTATTGAATTCCTTTGAAGTCTCAACAGCATCCTGTATATTACATGAGTCTGGAGACACATGCATGTAAACTGCAACTTGACCTTCGAGCAGGCATACAACTTTGAGGCGACAATTGTAGTTTACATAATGGTTTGAAATTGTGCAGTTTGAACAAGTTCAAATTTAAGCCGTTTGGGGATTTAAAGTGTGAGCTAAGATCTGGTGAAAAAAAAAGAAGTGTCAGGAAATTTAAGGCCTACGTTTCCCAGAGGAATGGGGAAAGATTTGATCATTTGGCAGATTTACTACATTGCCTTTTCCACTGAGACACGTAAAAAGTAGTGGATAACCTAATTTGTATGCCATTAAGTACAAACTTGCAGAATTGTAAGGCATTACTTCACAAAAGTTTAGAGAGTTTAGGAACCAAAGGCTTGTTTGATGTGCTGGCAGCTTCCTGCCTGAGCGGTTGCGACTGTCAAACAGGCTTATTTATAGCTGCAGCACCCCATCCTCTCTGTCCACCCACCCAACCAGCGGTAATAACAAACACTCCATTAATCTTACTGTCTCTGTCTCACCTCCCTCCATGTCCATTCAGTCTTTGTGCCTCCTAATGGTAATTGACACCTTCTTCTCTCACCTCTGACGTGGTGTGTAATTGCTGTATTCCTTTGGTCTACATTTGTCTGCGTGCCGATTTTGGGTATTTGTCATGTTCAGTGTAAAAGGTATCTCTCCTGTCTGGCTGTGTCTGCCTGTGGTTGATAAATGGGTTTTTTTAGAAAGCCTCTGCTCTCCCAGACTATTATCAGAAACTCATTGGATACAGTACTATATCATGCACATCAGTGTCTCATCAGGCAGCCATGAATCAGGTCGTATGCCAGCATTTATTTCAACCCTAAGTAAAGATAAAGAGATTCACCCTCACACTGAAGCATGCCTGTTTATCCGCCAACACACGAACACCGATGCACAAACTGTATCATTTTTGTAATTGTCATTATTCTAATAGTTCTAAATTTTAACAAGATATAAAAGTGCAGTACTAAAAAAAAAAAAAAAAAAAAGAAAAGCAACAGCTGACTGAGTTTACAGTGCAGCCAAACAAGCTCACAATGTTTTAATAAAGATGTCAGTCATACAATAATAAGCCCTTTTTTAAATTTTCATGCTGTGAGCAACTGAGTCCGCATTCGTGCTGCACACAGCGCGAGTAGTTTTCCGCACAACAGGGCAACATAAACTGGTTAGCACACTGAGGAGTCTGAGGTGTGCAGCCTGTTGCCAGCCTCTCTCCTTTTAACCTCTCACTGCAGCTGCTCCTTTTGTTGCACTAAGGAAAAAATGCAGAAAGCAACTGTAGTTTTGATTTTGCATTCGTTTATTATGTTGCTACAGTAACATGCGCGCTGCGTTAAACATGAAATGTGATCTTCCCTGGAATGAGTGTATCTACTGTTCAAGGGGTGTGTGTGTGTGTGTGTGGGTGTGTGTGGGTGTGTGGGTGGGTGGATGGATAACTCAGCACATGCCAGGTCACTGTCTTATGATTCGTCTCAATTAGATTTACAAATTTTTGGACTTGAGACTTACTCACTCTCCATGGTTGTTTATTTTGAAGGTTTTTTATTGATTGCCAAAAAATGTCAGATATCAGTATAATTTAATGTTGACCTTAAACCTTTACTTTTTGTCATCGCTGTCTTTAAACAGATTTTAATGTGAAAACTGGAGTAGATCATCAAAATCGTGTGTCACTTGTGACAAGGGTTTGGTGATATCTTAAAACTTTCCAACCGGCCACCGTGAGCCCACCAGCGATTGCCGATATATTCGAGCAAGTGTGTGCCAGCATGTGCAGTGTGTACTCACTGCTGTTTATACACTGTGAGATTCAATGTGTCAATCATGTGGGCCTACAGCGCTTTTTTCTCTCACAAGACAAGCGCTGCATGCCTGCGCTAAGGAGTGTGCAGGGAAGAATGGATGAATTTGAGCCTGAAAAATACAGATACGAAATGCAGCACGTCACTTTATATCAGTTTTTGGACTTTCGTAATTATTGGCTTGTAATCATCACAATTATTTTTACTCTCAGCACCTCAGAGCGAGTTGCTCTCAACTTGCACACAAGCCCCATTCCACAGGAGGTCTGCCAGTGAATAAAAGCATCTATTTCGATAGATGAGCTTATCAAAGTGTAGCAGCGTATGTCCGCCTTCACTGCATGCGCACTTTCACAGCCGGGGAACACACTTCCTGTCAGGAGTAATTAACTTGGCACCACATGGACATTTCTTCGTGCTGCTCAGTTCTGCTCCTCCTTGACCCCTTTCCGATCACAGGCAGGGAATTTATTTAGCAAAATTAATGTCAAAAGTATAATAAAATATTGGCTCCAACAAACCACTATCGCCGATGATAGATACGTACATCCAGTCGTCCAACTGTACTGGTGACTTTCTTGACAGGAGCAATGATTTGTCTTGTCTTGCTTGACTTATAGCAGGGACTGGAATCGACTTGCTTGATTATCACAATAGTAACTCATGGCTTTCTTAAATCATGCAAGTTAAGACTGAAGACTTGCTTGTGACTCGTGACTCTTGTCTCTGTGGTTTTCTCCAACCACCTCACACGAACCTGGACTCTCTAGATATCCCTGAGGAGCTGCTCGGTCGGTCAGCTGGCCAGCTGGCTTTTCTTTGTGGTTGTTCAGTTTAAAAGGTGAATGTTTACAGTTCATGGCGTAGGTGAGACAAACGTCTGTTGAAGCAGTTTCTTTTATCTCTGGTAGTGTCTTGTAGTGTGGCATCTGCATTCCATTTTGGCTCAAACTCAAAGCTGGAAATCTCTCTCCTCAGGTAAAGCTCCTGGCGATAAAAATGAGGAAGTGCCAAAGGATTAAAACTTCAAATACATATTAGAACATGCATATTTATGGGTGGCTCACTTACTGGAAGGTCTGTGGCGTGGTCCCCTGCTGCTCCATTCTGCATGTTGAAGTGTCCTCGGGCAAGATAATGAACCTCAAATTGCTCCTGTTGGCTCCTCCATCGATGTGTGAGTGAGTTTATGAGTTGGTTGGACAGAACCCCCTGCTAGCGTAGGAGTGTGTACGAATGTGTAAATGTTAATTTGTATTGTAAAAGTCAAGTCAATTCAAGTCAAATCAATTTTATTTATATAACGCCATTTCACAACAAATGTTATCTCATGACACTTTACAAATAGAGTAGGTCCAGACTAGACTCTATGTATTTACAGAGACCCAACAGAACCCCCAGGAGCAAGCACTTGGCGACGGTGGCGAGGAAAAACTCCCCTTTAACGGGAAGAAACCTCGGACAGAACCTGGCTCAAGGTGGGCGGCCATCTGCCTGGACCGGTTGGGTTAACAGTGAGAGAGAAAGAGAGAGAGAGAGGGACAGAGAAATAGACAGACAGACAGACAGAGAGATGTAAAAGTAACCCTTAAGTGGTTGACTTTGACTAGAAAATCGCTCGATAAATGACGTCCATTTACCATTTACTATATTTTGGGTTAAATACTTGTTTAAGGACAAGGAAGTACCTTAAAAGTTTTAAATGAAAACTTAGTGATAAAAAGATAATGAGTCATGTCACACCAAGAGGATTTTAAGGAGCTGCCAGTCAAACTGGGAAATGTACCAAATTATGAAAATCACAAGAGATCAGCCTTCCCTAAATCCAGCGAGGAAATTAAATATTACAGAAGGACTTCTAAATTGTCGAAACATCTTTGTCTATTTTTTTTTTTGACGATTTGTATTTTATAAAAAGTTAAAAGTTTAGTGTTTTTTTGGTCCTCCTTCAGTTTCCTGCCGCTGCTGGTCTTCTCTAAGCCAAGACTGCAGGGCCTCAGCAATAAAACATAATTTTGAACACATTTGGTGCTCATGTGCAAATCCAAACCAAGTCCTGATTTATGAACCATTGCCTGCCAGCATCAAGTTGTGTGAGTTTATTCTGTATTGTCTAGACATCAGAAGCCCATGCTGACGTGACTACATAATGTATAAACCGTGCATTTGATTTTAATGTCCTTTGGGTGATTTGTGTTTATTTCAGATTATTAAATTATAGGAGGAGCTGAGAGTTCTTTGAAAACTTGAGTCCTCTGAGGTTGCCTTCTCTGCACAAATCAAACACACCTTGCACAATTTACACTCTGTTTGTGTGGGCGCACATGTGTGCATGTGGCAGTGTACAACAATGTAAAATCCACTGACTGCTTTACCCTTCATTCTTCTTTACAGCCGAGAGAGAGATGTAAGGACTCAGGACTGTGTGATGTTTTGGAAATTGGACAGCTGAATATTTTGGGAGGATTTGGGGTTACTTTTTCCTCTCTTTTTCTGTTTTTCCTCTTTCTCTCTGAAGATCTGCCGCTTTCTTTTTTTGCATCGAAGACACAGAAGTCCCTTTTTACTGTTCTCTTCTGATGTTTTGCCTTTGGTGGCTCAGACAGTTCAGCCCCTATCGCTGCCTCGCCTGACTTCAGTAAGCTGGTAACAGCGTGATTTAGCTCAGCAACTCCTAAAGGTTCCCTTATTGAGTCGATTTTATCTGTTACGTCTTCCCCATGGTGATAATGATCTCCATTGTGTTATAAAGTTTGCCTCTCCTTTATTTGATCTTGTGGTGACCTAAAGGAATAAAGCTGCAGGAATGAGTTATGGCCATGGACCTGCTCGTAGATTCTGTGAAAATTAGCCCTTTGTTCGATCTTGACTGAACTGCTCAGTTTTTTTTAGTTGTCATAGGCAGAGTTCTAACCTGATTGCTGCCATGAAAAATAGTATTTATAATTAAATTAAACACACAGAAAAGACGTTACAGCACACAGACTTAATTTAACCTTTTTAGTACTCTCCAAATAATTGAAGGGATCCTTCGTCTGCCGCTGCCATTACCTGCTTAATTCATCAGCCTCCCATCATTAGACTAAACCCAAGTTCTCCCTCATTTGTCTGTGACTCACTGAGATTGCAGCAGTAATAACTAATTTATTCAGCCCTCTATTTGCGAGGACATGAATAAAGATTGAGTTGATTTTAGAAATGAGACAGTTTTTATGAAACTTAATTTAAGACTTTCTTATCCATCATGGCTTGGGCGTACATCACATTTGCATATTTCATATGCATATGTTGTCACAGCAGAGTCTCATTTCCTTGCTGATGTGTCTGCAGAAGAAAACTGGCAATATATCCTGTAATCTGGACCCTCATTTCCAGTCATTAAAATGTTTACTTCTTCAAAAATGTTTTGGATGCAATATATTGAGGTTTAAGCGTAGTATCCAAAACATTGACCAAATGTTGACATAAATTAATTTGCCAGTGATTTAATATGTGTATTTTAGGCGTTTAGCTTAGCTTTTCCCAAGTGCAAGCAACATTTTTCCCACTGAAGAAAATGTACTCACACTGAGTGTGATTTCCTTTTTGTCCTTTGAATGCATCCCCATCAGTGCAGAGGCTGTGACGCTGAACGACTGTCTCCAGCTGTCCTACCTGCCATCCAAGAGGAACCACATGCTGCTGCTTTATCCCCGAGAGATCCTCATCCTGGACCTGGAGCTCAGTCAGACGGTGGGCGTGGTGGCCATCGAGCGCTCAGGAGTGCCCTTCACTCAGGTGAGGCGCTGCATCCGTGTACAGCAAAATCTGTGTAATTAAGGTCCCAGTAGGAATGTAAGGATTAACCAATTGAACTAGTAACAGCATTCATAAATGTCATGGTAGGATAACTGTGAGAATTCGGTAAGCTATGCTATCTCTCGTGACACGTCATTTATGCGAGAGGCGCAGGAAATCTTCTGTAAGTCGCAATGGGAACCACATCGTGTGTGGGTGTGTGTGGTCATACTGTGCGCAGCTTGTCAGGCTGCAAGTTAAAAAGCTTTAAATGGCAGAGGGAACTGATATTCCAGAGTTATATCCACCAAAGAGGCCCAATAATTTAAGGCAGTGTATGATCATTTTGGTTTTTAAAAAAATGACCAGGGTGTTGTGGTCAATGATGGATAGCCCATCTGCAGAGCCCGCTGCCAGAAAGTTGCCGATAAAGTCTCCAACACGTCTAATTTGTCCCAATATTGTCGGGATAACCATTCATCCCTGCAAGTCCAGGTCCAGGTAAAAAAAATATATCAGCTAAATATACTAAACTGGCCCTAAACTGTTTGACTCATCCACAGCAGTGAAAGTCACCGCAGTTCACAGGAAGTTCACAGACACACAGACACTTTTTGAGACAGGAGGGGGGAGAGCAGGAGGAGGAGGGGGGGGACTCTCTCTCTCTTTCTACCTGTTGATAAAAAATGCTTTATTGGCATGAATATTTAGTGAATAATAGTGCTCAATCCAAAGATAATTGTATAAAACAATTTTAAATAGACAACTTAACACACAGTATGTCACCATCAGTTTTAGGCTATCCAGTTAGTTTTTTAAGTGTAGGCCTAATGTTTGGCTACTTAAAAGTAAGTTATAGCCTAATGGTTAAAATACAAGTGTAATATTTGTTTGGCTACATAAAATTGATTTATAAAGGTTGATGGGAAAAGAGAGGAAAGAGAGACTTGTTAATTATATAGCTATATTAACTTGTAGTATAATATAATAATGTGTGTGTTGTGTATTTGTGATAGATAAAATAGTGTCGATAATCATGAAAATTGTAAAACTGTGATGTTTCCTCTGACAATAATTGTGACTCCAAAATCTGACATTGTCACATCCCTAGATCCCAGTAAAGCTTGACAGACTCAAGCTGTGTGGAAATCACAGATCTAAAAATTACTCTAGTTTATGGTGGAAATAATGTGATTATTTTGCTAATTGCATGTTTTTTCCAGATCAGAATCAGCTCTCTGATTGTTTTGAATGTGATGCAGAGACAGTTCTGCTGTCCAACTGGAAGTCATAAGCAAAAAGAACTTTTACATTGTTTGTACTGACGTCTCAGATGGCTTAGGCAAGATAAATGAAAGGGTGGCTGTGCTTCGTTGCTCTAACAAGCTTCCTACATCACCATCTTTGCCTCCCCTCATATGAACCCGGCACAAAGTTTCTTCTTTGATTTCAGCACTCAAACAGCTTTACCGAAATCTGTCCTGTTTTATGAATGATCCTCCCAGGAAGCCAATTTCCCCTGCCATGACTAATACAGTTCTCTACTTGTCTTCCTCCCTCCCTGTGCTCACCTCATCAAGGTCTGACGACTGCACAGTAGGGCCACGCAGGTCTTAGCTACAGCTAAGGAAAAAAAAAATCTCAACAGCACTACATATCATCTGACTTCTTGTACCTTTCTATAGCAGCATTCAGCAGCAGTGGTGACCTTTAGGTGCCCATTTCCCTTTTTTTGGAGTCTGGATTTCTAATTGAAAATTGATGAATGCTGTGGGGGAATTAGATAAAGGATTTGTCACGGCTGCAGAGTCAGTAATGGAACGGAAACTGTCTCTTAATGTCACTCTGTTCACTCTGCTTTCACTCTCCACTCTGTGGGAGTGAAATGACCGACGTGGGGGCTCTTTTTTTTAGCTGAGTAGAACTTGTGGTTCTCACTGTGGTGATTCTGCTGTATCTTAGCGTTAATAAGCCCTTTTAAATGTATAACCTTGAAGGTGCATGCGCATCGACCAGTTTACTGTTCCCGAGTTGACTTTTTTTATGTGCATGAAATCATGTTCATTTTATTTGACTCAGATAAATCATTCTTTTTAGTTTTATCAGTGACTTTATTACATTAAATTATTCCGTGCTTAACTCTCTGAACCCTTGGGGCATTTTCTGCTGCTGTCACATATTTACTCACTGCGGACTTGTTTTTTAACAACAGTGCATAGCCTAAGTCTTGCACCTCTGTGTGAAAACAGCGCAGTCATGGCAGCTTTGAGTGACAGCTAGCTGCTAGGTGTCACCTCAGCTTATTCAGAATTTTTGAACTTATCCTCTCTGCCATGTTTGAGGTGTTGTTTCCTTTTGAAAAAAAATGTCAAGCAAATATAGACAAATAATATGACTTGCTGTAATCATTGTAGTAGACCTCCAAGACGTTTGTGCTCCATCCTCACTGCACCTCTCTTACACATCTTTGGATTAGACAGCAGGTAGATGGATTAAGGTAATGCCACAATGGCACCAGCCTGAGCCCCATACTCAGCTTCACAGTGACTCTTAAAAAACATGTAGTTGACGTCATGGAGACGATGTCCATGTTTTATACAGTCTATGATCTCAGCCAAATGATTCAAAGCATCCCATGTGGCACTGAGGAGTGAAAAAAATGTTGTTGTTTTTTTTTTTTTTGTAAATTTTCAAGTGAAATAGGTAGAACAAAGTGATTTCAAATTAAATATGATTATTTCAACCTTTGATTTGGTTATTTTCATAAATGGAAGCATTTGCAGTGCGTGGTTTGTTTAATAGCCCACTTAAAAACTTCGAAAATCCAACAAGATTTCTGTTTCACAGTTCCTGGCTATGATGAATGGTGTAATTTGTTGGATTTTTTTTTTTTTTAAACAAACATTTCAAACTAGCTGGTGGCTAGTAAACAGCACAAGGTGGAGAACAAGCCTTTGTAGTTAGTAAGTCCTAAAGTCAGAGAAGGATTAGAGGAGTATTAGTCAGCTGTCCGGGCTCTGTCCGGTGGACGCCTCCCCTCTCTAAGTATTATAAAGTGCTTGTCACACAACCAATTTGCATGACTGATGGCTTCAACAGAAGTCTGGCCGGAGCGTAAAAGAAGCAAGCAAAAACAAGGAAATAAAAACACAAACACATCTGCTGTATACTACACAGTGTCAAATTTGGCATACAAACAGTTCTTATATAGTTGACCCCTTACATCAAATGCAATCTAATGCAAACTCTATCACTGTAATGCATTGATTGGGAATTTGGGTTTAAACTGATAAGTCAAAAAACAAAAAAACAAAATTGATGCCCGGAAAATCTAGTCCTCTATTTGAAATGTGAAAATATAATTGATAACTTACATTGTTCGTCATTCCACTGCACTGATGCTGCTTCGTACAATTGATCCTCTGTGCATGAGCGTCTTCAGATGGATTCCTTCTTCTTGTTCCTTCCTTCAGATTGCATCAGGTGGTATCCTCAATACCTTTATAAGATGATTAAGAGAATTTTTTTTTCATTTGTTTTGACTTTCGATTAAAAAAGTGTACACACTACAATTAGAGCTTCAGCATGTAGGCAAGTGGTGAAGTTGCAGATTGCAGCCAACTAAAACCCCTTCCAAGCCTGAAGGAGGACTGCAGAATGCCAAGGGCAAACTAAAGTACCACCTGTCCAACACTGAGTCTTCAAACGACAGTCGGCCAACTTTAACACAAACACACACACACACTACCACACACACATGCACACACACAGACACACACCATCATCTGTTTCCTTTGACTCTCCCTGCGTAGGTGATTCCCTGTGCTCAGAGGGACGCCCTGTACTGTCTCCATGAGAACGGATGTATCACCCTACGAGTGTGTCGCTCCACTATCACTCCGGAGGAAGCAGCAGGTATGAAACCTCTAAGCAGAGACACGCACACACACACACAAGTATCACGTGCTGGTTCTGCTGCACTCAGTCTTAAACCGCTCTCACTCTCACTGTCCTTCAGTCATCATCCATTCAGCCGAACAGCACTGCAGTAAAGACTGTAGCCTGTCTCTATGCTCCAGTGGGCATTTAGCCTCTTACTGTCTCATTCATCTTTGGCTTAGTGTTAGAGGCCAATGGGAGTCTATTGTCTGGCTGAATCTCCCTTATGTATGCTCCTTGATATCTCTTCCATGCTGCTAATTTTTCTCTTTTCAGCCATTTCCTTTAGTGAGTCTCTCAAACACTCATTTATTCATTTAGTTCCTTTTTACCTCTTTAAATCTGTCTCTCTGCTCTCCTGCTTCTCTTCTAACTTACTAAAAAATTGTCTTCTGATGTCTTCCAATCACACTTTCTCCAACTCTTATCTACCTTCTCTCCTCTTCTCTCTCCGTCCCCTTTATTTGTAACATCTACTCAATGTCTTCTCCTGCATTTTCTCTTTTTTTCACGGTTTTGTCTCTTTCCACCCATGTGTTCACCACTTTTCTCTGATTCCATCTTATTCATTTTTTATCGCCAACCATTTCTTTCCCACTCCCCCACCCTTTTGTACTCTTTCTGCACCTTTTTACCGCTCTTATCTCCTTCTATTCCTCTTCTTTCTGTCTTCATCCCTCCTCCCCTCTCTCAGACCCAGAGCAGAGCGTCCACGAGCTCGTGTACGACCTGCGTTCTCAGTGCGATGCCATCCGAGTCACCAAGACAGTCCGGCCGTATCGCATGGTTATCTGCCCTGTCA
>JAQFJA010000003.1:6680505-6698367 GCA_029874485.1 Naso brachycentron
CCCCCCCCCCCCCCACACACACACACACACACCCCCACACACACACACACACATGCACACTCCTTAGATAAAGGAACACCCACCCACCTTAATGTGCAACATGCAAATGAAGTTTTGCAACTCACTGAGATCCTTTTGCATCTATTTTATGATTTTTTTGCACCTTTGTGGTCGTTTTGGCTTCATCATCATGTCTAAGTCTTTGTGCATCTCTGTGGTGATTTCACTTTATTTTTTAATCTTCCAGGATCTTTTTGGCCTTGATGAGCATCTCTTTGTGGTCATGTTGGACCTCTTTTTAGTTGCCCTGTGTTTCTCTATTGGAGTTTGTATTTCTTTGTCATGTTGTGTCTCTTTGTAGCCATTCTGCATCACTTTCTACTCGTTTTGTGACTCTTTGTCATTGTTTTGTATCTCTTTGTGGTTGTTTTTGCCTCTTTTTGGTCGTTTTACGCTTTCTTGTAGTTGGTTTACTTCTCTTTGTAGATCCAGAGACCCCATGACGCCCATTCAGTAATCCATCCATGAAGACAAGTGGAAAAATGTCTTCTTGACAAGTTGATGTTTTGTTTTCTAAACTCTACTAACCTCTAACTGACTCTGTTGAGAGTTTAAAGCAATATTTCACAGCAAAACCTTTTTTGTGTATCAATTACTCACCCTTAAATGTTTTTAACTGAAGAGTATATTTTCATCCCTCCAGCGTTATTCAACGGTAAACAGAGTTTTTCAGCTTTCACTTTAGCTGCTCTTGCTGGCAAACTATGGAGACAGAGTTTCAAAACAGCAAAACCATCTAAAAACCTCAATCCAAACATTTCAAAAGCTTTGTGTGGAATAATCCAAAGTCTTCTTTATCATGTTGTAGGCTCAATACTTCCAAAGCACTTTTATTTCGGCTAAAAAACCCTTCTAAATCCAACATACAAGGCTCCCTGTCACGTGCGCAGCTAAGTGTGTGCATTAGATACCGGATGTGTTGGATTTAGTAGCTTTTTAGCCAAAATTTTAAATAAGAGTTAAGACACAAATTCAAACTGCGGTCTGTGTTTCCACATTGCTGTGTGGTGCATATATGTGATATATTATGATAAATTATATTTGTATATGAGATCACATAAAATACACAACTTACATATAATCACAGCTTAATGATATTAATGCTGTTTTACTTTATAATTTCATACATTTAAGACAAACAAAGGCAGTTGACAAAATATATTGAATAGAATTTAATAGAACAAACTTTTTTTTTAAACATTTTTAAAAACAACAAACAGAATATATGAATCAGGAGAAAGTCACATTTGGGCTTTAGAATAAAAAACCTCTTGGATACTTTCAGGGATCAGCCGCTGTATGAATTTATTTACCACAAACAACTGATTTTCTATTTCATGATGTCTGATAGATTCATCTGACAGTTGCTGTAATAATTGATAAAACACATTCCATATTCCTCTGGTTTTCCATGTGACCAGTTTAAACTGCTGCTCATAAAAAAATGCCACATTGTGAACATTAAGTGCAAATTAACATGAAATCAATACACTGTGATATCAAACATTTGAAAAGAAGAATCATGTTTTGTCTTCTCATTGAACATATTGTCTCACTGTATTTGCAGTCTGTACCATTGATGCATTACTGGCTTGTATAAACATATGAGGTCAATGAACACCTGTCCCATCAACAATACGGCAGATGGCAGCAATACATAATGATATAATAAAACCTCTGTGATTCTCTCTGTGCGAAACAAGCAGAACAACTGGTTTGTCAACAGATTTCCTTGTTTTGGACCACAGGGGAAAAAGCTTTTTTCTGATAATGGATTCAGGCCTGAAGCCGAATGTGTTTGTTCTAATAGTGAATTTTTTTTTTGTTATGAAAGTATAAAACCATCACACTGAGCAAAGACATCACTGCTGAGGAACGCATGGGCTGTTCAGGCTGAGAATTAACTGAATATGATTTTGGGTTCATTTTCATTTGAAGTGAAATGGCGCCACCTGCTGACTTTTACCTGCAATAACTTCATCCCCACCCTGAGGTTCCTCCTGTGGCAGTCTGTCTGCTTCAGACATGTTTTCTGACTGTGTGTAAACTGATTGAATAGTGAAGGCAGTGGCTTTAAATTAGTTCAAATATACTGAATTAATTTGCTTTAGAGTGACACATTTTTTCAAAGTGTCATAGCTGTGCAGTCCTCAGTCCCTTAACAAATCTACAACTATTCAAACCTTCAACAACTGAAAAAGAAGCCATCATATTTTCATAATCATCTGGAGCTTTCAGATTGTACGTATTAATTTAAAGCCAATATTTTATTGAAAACTGTTTTTTGTGCATCAATTACTCACCCTCAGATGTCTTGAATTGGAGAATATATGTGTTTTTCTTCCAGTGTTCCTCCACAGTAAACTGATTTTTTTCTAAAAAGGTGAGCCGCTCACTTGTGGCGTATAGGCTCAGTACTTCCAAAACACTTTTATTTCCTTTAAAAAGCTTCTAAATCCAACACATCCGGTATCTAATGCACGCGTGGCCGAGTATGTGACAGGGATCCTTACTGGATGTGTTGGATTTAGAAGCTTCTTAGCCGAAACAAAAGTGTTTTGGAAGTATTGAGCCTACGACACGATAATGAAGACTTGGACTAGACCACAGCAATAGACCACCAGCAAAAGCAGCTAAAGTGAGTGGCTCACATTTTTAGAAAAAACTGGTTTATTGTGGAAGAACACTGGAAGAAAAACACATTAAAAACAGAAAATATTGAAGAACCTTTAAAGCAATATTTCACAGCAAAACTAGAGAATATGTCTATTTCAGTTCCCCTCATGGATGTCTACATGCTGTTTCAAAGCATTCTCCACGGTGTAGGAGGAAAAACACATGGAGAAATATTCAAGCCTTTTACTTTTGTTTTTGTTAAATTTTTTGTTTGCCAAAAAGCTGTCAAATTGACATTTACTGACAGTGTTGAAGTTGGCATGTATAATACCCATCATGTTAGTTTTCCAATTTTCAAATGTAATGCTCAAATTTCCAGAAATGACCTCAGCATCCTCAGTTCTCAGCAGTGACTTTGTTCTGTATTCTGCTATATTTCTTTAACCAGCTTCCTCCAGTGCAACAGCAACATTTTATGAGAACTTCTCTAAAAGTTTATGTGTGATTTTAAAGATCAAACTAATATAAACACTCATAATTCAAGTCCAGTTTATACTTCTCATATGACCTCTTGGAGAATCAAAGTTGGTTTTAAAACCAGTAATGATTCTTGTCTTTACTTTGAAGCACGTTATTCTCATAAATGTTGTGATACCTAATACACCACCCTATTGTTTTAATCACGTTATATTCTTCAGAAAATGCGCTTTCTTGTTAGATGACAGTCACTTTTTTTTTTTTTATTATAACCTTCAAATTCCTGACAAGAGCAGATAAATGGTCGAGATGCCAACAAATCTCACAGTTATGCATTTAGGTTTGTCGAAGAAATGAGCATAAAATCTAAATACAGATGCATCAGTCATTTGGAATATTCTGCTAACATACATCTGGATTTAATATTTGCTTTTTAAGGCATGTGAGATTTAATACAACTATCCTAGCATAAATGTCACCAGTCTTCTCTCATGGTTTACATTTCAGTTCACAGTTCACCCAAATAAGTTAAAGAAATATTTTATTGATCTGAAGGCATTCACTCATAGATTTTGGTTTTATTTTTCCAAGTCTTCAGAATTTTTCCATCTGAGGTTTCAGCCTCCAAACGTCACAGCGGTTGTGTTATAGGCTACTTAATAATCCTTGAGTTAGAGTCATTATTTTAGTGGAATGAAATCATTGTTTGATGCCCTTGGTGCCCTGGCGTTTGGCTTTTCTGCCCTCAGAAAATGTGGCCTTGCCCTTAAATTGAAGAACCTCAGTGGTAAGATCACAGCTTCACATTAAACAGGAAAATGTGAGTCAGAAAGAAGGCAGTTAATTCAAAACCTCAATTAGATAAGGACCTTCTTCGTTCTACATTCTCGCCGTTCTGGCCCACACTCCTTACCAGTTGGTGGCGGTAATGCGCCAATCGGTTGTTCAAAAGAAAAATAAGCTCGTGCTTCACGCCTTGCAGCTCGTGCACTGCTGGGGTACGTGTTGTGGAGAGAAGTCTTGGCCGTCCGTTGTCGGGTCTTTAAACAGGGAGAAGGCTTCAGCACCTGCGTGGAGGAAGGATTTCACAGCATGGCGTTAAACCTCACCATCAACACAAGTAACCCGCCTTTAGGTGAGCTGCAGCCTGCGATCCTTCAATGAATACCTCACCAGTGAGTGTGTGCATGCTCTGAGTGACAGACAGCTAGCTAGCCGCTAGCACCGTTACGTGTCATCCCACCACCACATGGGACAAACTCACCCTGTACATTTTCCCTTTGATGTATTTATTTAAGCTTCATCCTAAACATATAGCCGTGACATGAAGAACCATAGGGAGTGGACCAATTATTAGAATTTTATCGTCAATGCGGCAGAGATAAGACATTTTAAAAGTTAGCTAGCCACATCTATTGATAGTTCAGTGATTTAGTTTTTTAATGGAAACAAGATGGTAAAGTTAACAAAAAGCTAAGAGGCTTCACTTGCAGATAAACAACTCCTTAGTCTGACTAACAAGTGACTTCACGTACAATATAACGTTACAGCTATGTCGGTATGTCCACATGAGTTGAAATTGGGCATGCTTTGACTTGGCTAACCGGCTAGCCAACTGACGTTAGCTTTCGGAATATGTACGTTAGCACTGACTGTGACAAGCTAACGCGGACTAGCCTGCCGTCGTGGCAGTCTGAACCCAAACACAACGTTTGTGCAGTTCGTTAAAATATCATTTTAATGACACCGGCTACCGTCTTTCAGATTTCAACATTCACAACGGGATTCCTATAAATATGCTTCTGTACGTGCAGCTTATTTGTATGAACTTGGAAATGATACATGGACAAGATAAACTGCACATTAATGGACATAATGTACATAATGGACCAGTCGACACGCTGACAGCAACTAACCCGGGTTAGCTTAGCGTAGTGGTTTTAAATATAACATTAAATGTTTTAAATTGTCTATATAAGCTAACATATTTTATTATGTGACATTGTATCTTCTCTTGAAGTCCGGACAAAGCTTTCCAGAGGTTATTGTTTGTTTTGTGTGAAGATAAGCTAGTGCATTAACTAGCTTTGTCAGCGGGGAAACAGCGCCTCGGCGTTTGCAGTGAAGACAGCAGGCTGATGCAAGCAAGCTGAAACGTGGAAGTTGGATGAGGAGGGAATATTTTTAGGACTCTGTGTCATTTGCTTTGCTCACGCGTCTTTCCTGGAATGTGGGAGATCGGGTTGTCTTGTAATTAGTTGGATTCTTGCCCACAAATCTAGTTTTTCCTTGCAAAGATGAACCTACTAAAAAGTGAAACCGTCTCCGCAGGTCTCTTAACGATGTAACAGCCCTCAGGCACAGGCAAAGTGCTGAGAGCATGAGGGAAAAAATCAGATCTGATTAGAAATGTCCCTTCCAAACATGAGCCGACACCGTCATGTGGAGCCTGAACTAAATGAATAGTCCATTGTATTCATCTTTCTATCAGGGCTGTAACAAACAGTTTAAAGCCTTGTTTCTAATAATTGATTCTGAGTCAACACATAGTTGCTCCGGCTGTCTGTGTTTTTTACGGGACTTGGATTGTTGTGAGTTTGATAGGCAGATGCCAACAGACAGCTGGAGAAATAAACACTCTAGGCTTGGGTCAGTGTCCAGTTTGACCGGTCCAGTCCGGTGTACGGGCTTGAACTGGTTTAATTTTATACAAATGAGCTAAACTGGCATTTGTTATTATGAGATCCTGGCAAAGTGACAGCAAACATCAGCAGCAGCATGTACTGACACCCAACGGCTCAACAAGGCGTATAAATCTGACTTGTGTTGTATTAACATCAAGCAACAGGACAACATGATTAACATACTATGATGTTTGATCTGGATACAAACAAAAATGAGTGATAGCCAGACCGTGTGCACTGCTCAGTTTAGACCTCAAGCTGCTGCACAGCGCTGTGCTTTGTTGTCAAGACTCAGCTTTAAGCTTAACCATCAGTGTTAGGAGGAAGGGATTTTCTGTCATCACCTGTGGCTCATGTAATCCTCATTTCTGCTCTGTATTATTTGTAAAAGTCCCAGAAACGATGAAAAACTTCACAACATCATGTCTGTGTTCATGACATAACTCCGTGGTGTAAGTTAACTGTATAAAGTTTGTCGTACAGCTCCAAAGTATTCACACACTGCTACAGTTGTTCGGGTCTCAGTGTCTGGACGTCAGTGACGTCGGGAGAATCTCAACACTGATTGGCTGTCGTGACACATTTTGCGTCACTCCGTTCAGTCGGACACCTAGTGGGGAAAGTCCCTCGTACTGGTCCGCTCTGATATTTGGCTTAATATTGAACTGGTTTAGAAATTTTTACGCCGACCCAACCCGACTGTAACAAACCGTCTAAAGCTTTGTTCATAACAGCTGATTCTGAGTCAACACCTGATTGCGTAGGCTGTGTGTGTTTTGGTGGATAGTTGTGTAGGTTGGATGGGCAGATGCCAACAGACAGCGGGAGAAATAAACGCTCGCACCGTCCTGCTTTGTCTGGAGCTGTTTACTGGTGAGAGGAGAGCTCAGAGTTTATTTTTGAATCTTTTGGGGTCTAAAATAGGATTTCACCTCTCTTCAACCTTGAAATTATGCAGAGGGCAAACTTGTACCAGTAGATAGAAATACGTCTTTTTTGGCTGGACCGCAGAAGTGGGCAAGCCCTACAAACCTGTTTGTCGCTGAGTGAGTGAGGCGACCAAATTTCAGGATTGGTCAGACAGTCATGACTCTGTCCTCATTGGCTGTTGTCCCCAAAATTAATCCACGTGAATGATCATTATGTCATCAGTGAGCGTTTCGCCTGCTGTGGAGTTTTTGTGGACAGAGGTCTCACTGACCGAGACAACAGAAATCCAAAAATGTCTCTACAAGCTGTTAAATACACATACACACACACACACACACACACACACACACACACACACACGTAAACGCATAAGATTGTAATTTAATCTGCTACCATTAACCATATTTACCACTGTCTCATGTACAGACAGACAGAAGAAGAGACATTCTCTGAGCCAAACAAAATTGTATTTCGTTCATATTATTTACTTAACCCTAAACTTCACTTTGAATCGTCTGTCTGTCTATTAGAAATCTGTGTGTGTGTGTGTATCTCAGGTTTTAACTGTCGAACACTGAATTCTTTTCTCTGTCCTCAGGGGCGCTGCTGGCAGCAGAGCATGTGAAGGGCAGTGTGCAGGTATCAGTAGAGGAAGGCAAAGACACCCGTCTTCAGGTCTCAGAGTAGGTGACATAATTGTTTTAGACGGAAGTTTGCACAGTCACTTGCTTTTTAAAAAAAATTACTCACTTGCATCAACTCTGTGTTCTTTTTGCCTCCCTCAGCGGGATCCAGTTCAATGATGCCAACTCCATCAGTCGGTACTTGGCTCGGGTCGCTCCTGCTCTTGGCCTCTATGGAGCCAACATGATGGAGCAGACTGAGGTTTGTTCACTTATTTGTGTTTGACATTTAATTTTTCTCCAACAGTTCTGCGTTCCTGATTGGTATTTGAGATGCTTGACTGGTGTCTGCAGGTCGACCACTGGTTGGAGTTCAGTGCTCGGCGTCTGTGCAGTCAGCCTGGTTTGGCTGTGGCGCTGGGTGAACTGGACAAGGCCCTCTCCCTGAGGACCTTCCTGGTTGGACACACCGTCACTCTGGCTGATCTCTCTGTCTGGGCTGCCCTCAGAGGTCAGTACCATCCTCAAGGAGTTATCAGTTTTTCTGTCTGTTGTGTCATTGGCATGAATGTGATATGTAAGGAACCTCTGGAGGGAATTTCATGATATCTAGTAGTTGTCAACTTGGACTCAAGGGGCCCTATTTTAACAATCTGTGGTGAATAGTCTAAAATGCAAGCCACAAGTTCAATCGGGGCGTGTCCATCTCCACTTTGCTGTTTAGATGGCTCAAAATGTGGGCACAAAGTAAGGTGTGAGGCACACAGGGCCTCGTTTAAACACATGTGTTTTGGCTCTAACAAGCAATAACCCAAGCAGTGTGTCATCTCTCATCCCCTTCAAAGGAGAAGTTCAGCTATTTGCACATTAAGCCTTATAATAAGAATATTTATGATCATATGCAGTGTTCTACAGCATTATTATGAAAAACAGTGCAGTCCTAAGAGCTGGCATTTTTCTGTTGAAAAACAAAACCGTTGTTTAACTTTGTGTTTTAGTGTTGGAACATGACCGGACACCACCAAACATTCAGTGAAATTCTTTTCTTTTAAAATGACCTTTTTTCATTGGATTGTCGAAGCACTTAAAGCCCCTTCACCTCCGTTGCTTTCAGCTAGCGGTGACATCAGTAATGAGCTCCAGCTCTTGTGACTGCACTGTTCATCATAATAATGCTGTGGAACATCGTATATGATCATAAATATTCTTATTATAAGGCTTCATGTGCAAAAAAATGAACTTCTGGTTACATTTTCGTGGTAAAAGGTCACTTTGCCAGTAGTTTTCTTTGCCTGATTTATTGTGTGAGTTCTGTACATCAACAGGTGAAATGTGACATACAGTTTGTGGTGGTTGTCTGTCTGCAGGTCACAGTGAATGGCCAAACCAGGGCAAATCCTTCTCCCACGTAAATCGCTGGTTCTCTTTCCTGAGCTCGCAGGTTCCTTTCGCTGCTGTGGGCAACAAGTACACAGTAAAGAAAGCTCCAATGAGCAAATCCAATGTGAGTGTAACTACAGACTTTGACAGTTAAACTCTAATTTGAAATTTATAATGTATCATTTAGAGAATAAGAGCATGATTGTGAAGCCAGGCGAGGCTGACGCAGTGTTTATCTTGACTATTCTGAAAAAACAAATACAAGCAAAATGATTCTTTGTTTTTTTAAAACATTAATCATATTATTTATTGTAACTTACTTCTAATTTGACCTCACTGGAACTTAAATGTGGTAGTGCAACATGAGTTAGGTTGTCCTGCTGTATTACGGAATGTTAATATCCCTGTCCACAGTCGGATGAGAAGAAGCAGGATGTTGGCAAGTTTGTGGATTTACCCGGAGCTGAGATGGGCAAGGTGGTGGTTCGATTCCCCCCTGAGGCCAGCGGGTAAGACTTCATATGAAGCCTTAGATTTTACAATTTTCTGTAGATTCCTTAGAGTGCCAGGGGAATCTCATAGTTCTGTGAACACGGATCATTTTTCTGTCCTTATGTTGGCCAGATATCTACACATCGGCCATGCCAAGGCTGCTCTGCTCAACCAGCACTACCAGGTCACATTTAAAGGAAAACTCATCATGCGTTTTGATGACACCAACCCTGAGAAAGAAAAGGAGGATTTTGAGAAGGTAAAACATTCAAATATTAGAGAAAAAAGAAAAATCCATTTAATAACTTTTTCATTTCTCCTACTTAAAAAAATGCCAATGAAGGTTCTTAATTCTGTGTGTGTTGTATGCGTTTATTTTCTCTCAGGTGATCCTGGAAGATGTTGCCATGCTCCAGATTCATCCAGACCAGTTCACCTACACCAGTGACCATTTTCCCACAATAATAAAATTTGCTGAAAAGCTGCTTGCTGAGGGGAAGGCCTACATCGACAACACACCTCCTGAGCAGATGAAGCAGGAGAGGGAGCAGCGGGTTGAGTCCAAATGCAGAAATAACAGTACGGCAGGGGAAACGAGATATGGTCACAGTCACAGTAAATGTTAAAGCTGCAAAATATACAATACGCAACATGGACTGTCTCTCTGTTGTACAGCGGTGGAAGAGAACATGAAGATGTGGTCAGAGATGAAAGCTGGGACAGAGTTCGGTCAGACCTGCTGCATGAGGGCCAAGATTGACATGAACTCCAACAATGGCTGCATGAGAGACCCCACCCTCTTCCGCTGCAAGAACGCTCCCCACCCGCGCACTGGACATACCTACAAGTACTTTACTTTAATAAGGCCAGAGTGTGGCAAACTAGGCTGTTAGTGGCAATGATTTGTAAAAGAAAACAAAAAATCACCCAACAATGTGCACATTATCACCTGGTGTAATTGCGTCAGATATAGGACATATTTAAATGTTCTACATATTAATCAATGAAACTGGTTGGATTCTGTCTTCCAGAGTCTACCCAACATACGACTTTGCCTGTCCCATCGTGGACAGTTTGGAAGGTGTGACCCATGCTCTTCGGACCACCGAGTACCATGACCGGGATGAACAGTTTTACTGGATCATCGAAGCCCTGGGCCTCAGAAAGCCGTACATTTGGGAGTACTCCCGTCTCAACCTCAACAACACGGTGCTGTCCAAGAGGAAGCTCACCTGGTTCGTTGACCAGGGATACGTCGATGGATGGTGGGTTTAGTTTTGACTTATAAGTTGGTGACTATTCCTAAGAAATTACTGCAAACAGTTTTAACTTTCCTCGTCTCGTCCTCCAGGGATGACCCTCGCTTCCCCACTGTCAGAGGAGTCCTGAGAAGAGGAATGACCGTCGAGGGTCTGAAACAGTTTATAGCAGCCCAGGTACATTTGTTATAGTTAAAGCTAAGATACCTCTTTATCAAATGCATATATTTAAAGAATATGTGAGGGGATAATCAATGAGTAGGTGTCTGTTCAAGTGTTTTAAAGGCATGACATTGAGCTGAAGAACCATTAATAATCAAACTTACACCTTCGTCATTTGCAAACAGCATAGAATAAAGCATTAGAGAATTTTTGGTGAAAGTTTTGCACTGAGAATGAACATGAGTTTGTGGTTGTTGCATCATCGATTAATTCTAGTCCCTTTCACAGTCAAGCGGTTAGTCACAGTATGAACTGCAGTGGGGTGAAGTAAAGGTTATGGCTACATCACTGGAACTCATTACAAAGTATTTAAATTAACTTCTATTTTAGATTTTTGATCAGCAATTAAACTTCAGCTGACATTAGTGTGTGTTGAGCGGTTTTAATGAACACTTGTTGGACATTCAGAGAAGAGTCATGACTCAGGCCATGGTGGCAGTACAGCATCATCCACTGGGAGCTCCCAGTCAAGCAGTCAGCAAACAGAGGGGACCAGTCATCAGGACTACCAATGAGCTGTGCAGCAGAGGGGCAAAATCCAAAACATCATGGGCTACTGTGAAGCCTCGTTTTGCAAATTACAGCTTCCCAGTTATATCCATGGGGTGCAAAATGCTTTTGAATCTGTTTAAAAGTCTTTTTGTTTTATTTTCCTTTTCTAGGGTGGATCGAGGTCAGTAGTTAACATGGAGTGGGACAAGATCTGGGCCTTCAATAAAAAGGTACATTTTACTCCTTAGTTTTCACATCTCGGCCTGCTTGTCTGAAACTTGCTGTATTCTTAAAGGTAGGGCTGGGCGATACAGACAAAATCCAGCATCGCTTTATTTTGGACCAAATACCTTCCTATAGATATTACTAAAGTATTTCTACAAGATATTGGTGCTATTAGAAAATAATGTGTTTTTTGACAAATAATTATCAATATTATGGGCATAATTACTAAGTGGATAAAGAAGAGCTGGAACAATCTGATAAGTTCTGAAAACTGTCACAACATTGATAGAATACAGATTTATTGCCCAGCTCTACTTAAAGCAACAATATGTAACTCTGACCACGACCCACAGCTTCGAAAATGAAACTAACTGATGCACTTGAATGTGTCGCACAAGACAACAGTTTTAGTAAAACCAGGTCATATTTTATGGAGAAAATGTCCTCTGGTTTTCCCTCTGATGTCCTACGACTGCTCTGCCTCAACTCTGTGATTCATGAAGGTTCCTGAAAGCAACATGTAGGCTGCCTGCAGACTGAAGCTGCAGCTGCAGCAGCTGGTTGTTGTTTGGGACAGCTTCACTAAATAAAAGGCTGCAGACAGACAGAGCAGTTGCGGAACATCAGAGTGAAAACCAGACAACAATTTCTCTTAAAAATATGACCTGGTTTTACTAAAATTGCTGTTTCTTGCGACGTATTAACGTGTACCGTTAGGTTTTGTTTTTTGAAGCCACAGATTGCAGTCAAAATTACATATTGTTGCTTTAACCCCCCCACCAATGCTGAATGGTGAACCAAGGAACAGTTAAACAATCAAAGAGTAGAAGAACTTTAATTCACAACTTGGGCTTTTACCTCCATTTCCTGTCTGCAAACTCAAGCAAATGGACACAAATCAAACAAAGCTTCTTTGTATCACTATTTTGCAGTATAGACCACAAGCCAATCCTTGAAGGTGGGTACACAAAATAAACCTACAAGGACACAACAGTAAGGGTATCGTCACTCGTAATGCTACACTACTTCATGCTTAACAAAGTTTTCCTTCACATGGGCGTCTTCTGATCATCTGATTGGCCACTGCAGTGTGACATCGGTTACTTCAACTTCACGCCTCACTCGTGAAGGTTTATCAGTGAAGTCCGCACTGACACTGCCTAAACACATTACCTGCATTCACATGAGCGAGAGGACTGGCGTTTTCATCACCTGAACCTTTACAAACCCACACACGTCCCCTCACCTTACTTCCCTGTCGGTAGCCATCTCACCTTTGTCTCTCTTTATCCCCGTCTGTCTCTGAAAATTTAATTCAACATTTTTTCAAGGGGGGATTGCTTTTGCTTGATTTTTTCCAAGGTGATAACCTTGAAATAACCAAACTTAAATTAAACTGTAAAAGTGCCAGTGATTATTGCATTTTTATTGCCACTGTGTCGAAAGAATAAAGAGCATGCGATTATAGCTATCACACATTGTTTGAGGATTTAACTATACACAAGGTTTTCAAGTAGCAGTTGTCTTTTCTATACTCAGTTGCTTTTAATGTGTTTGACTCATTGAGAGCAACATATTTTTCAAGCTTTCGTGTAGATTCCTAGCCTTGCGCATACAATGCAAAAATGACTTGAGAGTCATTGCATTTCACTGGACAGTAGCACCTCTGATTATTGTGGCTACACTCACATTTTTGCTCTTTTGCTAATAGCGACGAGTGTCCTCCTCTTTAGAGTGAAATAAATAGGCTGTTCTGGCGGCAATGAATCAGTTCACAAACCATGGCCATGAAAATATTGACCAACTGCAGATAAATGATGTTCTGTTTGGATAGAATGGTTATCAGTTTGCACCAGTTTCACACTAAATAAAAACTCGTTCCTCCAGGAGTTTTACTTTCAGATTTCACATTTCCCTCAGTCTAAACTGATCAAATTTACAGGGTACATTAACCCTTTTTCTATTGATATTTTTATGAACTCTTCACAATTGTTTCACAGCTTACACAAATGTAAACCCATTCAAATGAAAAGCCGAATTCCTCAGTGATAAAACGCACTGTTGCTCAGAGTTTTTACAGCTACAGCCTTACTTGCTCTGATATGACTTGTAGCTTCCTGTGACTAATTTTCACAAACTTTAGGTAAACATCGCTGGGTAATAGACATTACTGTCTGTTAATGACTCTTTCTCACTTAAGATACCCAATATTAAATAGTAGTTTATTAGTTCAGTATTTAGTATCATACCATAACTCGCTTATTGCTAATTAACATCAGTTGCATAGTTTTTCTCTAAAAGCTTGGCAGTATTGTAAGATAAACCATAACAACACAACACTCTGCTCATGGCATCATGCTGTAACAGATGAACAAATAATGTTATTACTGGACAGTGCATGATATCTAACACACTATCACAGATCATAATCTTATAATTAAGGCCCTGAGGTCATAGTTACAGGGAGAATGGGCAAAAATACACTTTTATGCATTGAAGCTCACTTAGTAGCTGTCCATTGCTGCAGTGGTTTTGCACTATTAAATTCTGTGTTGCTCCTCTAAAACAGCTGAAGGCTGGATTTTACTTTTGAGACATTGCATGGTAGCTTTTATAAGAAATGGACCCTGTTACTTGGCCAGATGTAGTTACTGTGTTTGGACTGGCCAACTTCAGGCCACGAGTCTTACTATTTACTAATTCATGTAGTATATGCAAGGAAAGTCTTGATCATGCTGCTCATTTGTTTATTGCTGTAAACAGCTGTTTACCCAAGAAATACTGCAATATGATCCAAGAGTTAAAACACAAACTTTATCCCAAAAACTTATTGGAAGGTTAGAAGTTCAGTAACTTAAACTAAATTTTACAAATTGAACAAAAAAACCCCTCTCTGATACATTCTGGTTAAACAACTTGAATTGAAGCATTGCTGTTAAAATTGGTTATCTGCTCATCGCATTACCTGCTAATTAGATGGGAGAGTCAACCAGATTCTATCATCTTCTTAAGTATAAAAAAGCGCAAGAAACTGTACAGTGGGATAGGGAGCAGTGTATGAACGTGTGTATTTGTGATGTCTGTCCTCAGGCAGTACCTGGTGGTGGTGTTCAGAGACAAACCCCTGGAGCTGTGGGACATCAGGACGGGGACGCTTCTCCGGGAGATGGCTAAGAACTTCCCCACTGTTACTGCACTGGTACTGACAAATCTTCAAACTGGATCCTTTTTTAGTCCAGGAATCTGATTTGCTACTGAAACACGAAAAAAAAACCCCAACAGACACTGTAGAAAATGAAATATAACATGTTAAGATGTGCTTGTGTAATTCACAGCTACATATCTGAACATTTCCTCTTTATTTTTTACTGTATTTTAACAAAGCATGCAGACAGTTCTGTAGTAACACCCGCCGTTTACTTTTCCCTCTGAAGGTCTCTTATACTTAGTTAATAGTCCCTTTGTACCCTTTCCTTCTTGTGTTTGTGTTGAAAGATGAGTCTGAAAATTTTCCCCGAGCTCAGCAATGACCAGTGGCTTCATTAGGCGAGAGAAATGCTCATAAAAAAAAGAGTGATGCTGGGCAAACTTTACAGTGGGGCTGTAAAATCCTCCGCAGTGTGAATAAAACCGCCAGTAACCTTAATAATACATGCTGGCCTCCCACAGCCTCATATTGCTGTCTCATTTCCATATTGATTACAACCTCGAGTCAGCCAGACTGCAGCCACAGTGCTCCCACAGTCAGACAGCAAAGCAGGGGACAACGGCTCTCCTGTGTGCCTTACTTTCATTTATGAGAGCATCTACTGAACGTGCAAATCACTTCCTCTTTCCCTCGTGTCTGCTTTTTGCACCGTAATGGTTTGTTGTTGTGTCAGCAAATGTGTTTGTGTCTGGATTTTTTTGTCTGGGTCTGTTGCTCTAATGGTAACCCCATGTGTTTGTGTGTTTGCGTGTGTGTGAGTGAACAGGAGTGGTCACCATCCCACAACTTGAAGAGCCTAAAGAAGAAGCAGATGGCAGCGAGGGAAGCCATGGCTCGGCAGACGGTGTCAGACGCCGAGCAGAGTAGCGTTGAATCCTCAGTTATCAGGTCAGCGTTGTTAAGATAAAAATGTTGCTCTGAGAGCAGCAGGACATAAAGTTTGAAGGCAGTGTGAAGTTTTTCTGACCAACTGATGGGAGAAATCCTTGTGTTTTCTTAATTTTACTGTTGCTTGTTATACTTGTTATGTATAATTAATATATTATCTGATTGTAAAAGATGACCCTCCAGTACTCAGATTTACTTTTAATATATAATATTTACTTCTGCATTATTCTAGAGTACATGATGTTACCGTCAAGTTAAAGCAACAATATGTAACTTCGACCGCATATCGCACAATTTTAGTAAAACCGTGTGATATTTTATAGAGAACATGTCCTCTGGTTTTCCCCTTGATGTCCTACGACTGCTCTGTATGTCTGCAGCCTTTTAGTTAGAGAAGCTGTCCCAAACAGCTACCTGCTGTCACAGCTTTGGTCTGCAGGCAGCCTACCTGTTGCTTTCAGGAACCTCCGTGAATCACAGAGTTGAGGCAGAGCAGGTGTAGGGAAAACCAGAGGGCATTTTCTCCATGAGATGTGACCTGGTTTTACTAAAATTGCCATTGTTTTTTATACTCTATAGTAGAGTTCCAAGGAATTACAGATATACAATTTTGCATTTTCGATTATATCATTCCCACAATTTTTAAAAATCTTTTTAGTGAAGTGACAAAAAAAGGAAAAAAGAGAAATAAAATACATCACTTACACAAGAATATGACAGAGATGAACCTAATGAAGGACAATCAAAATAAAACACTTATTATTACTACTTCTTATGCAAGTAATGGGGGGCAGGGGAGTAAAAAAAAAGAAAGTAGGTTAGTATGTTGGTGTATGTATTACGTTGTTTACTCTAAAATTGCTGTTTGGTGTGACGTATTAACCTGCATCGCTAAGTTCTGTTTTCAAAGCTGCAGGTTGCATTAAAGTAGCATATTTTTGCTTTAATACCTGAGCATTTAAATATGTTTTTATCAAATGATAATTTCTATTTTTTTTAATTGGTTGAGCTCCCTCAGTCTTTTCATGTTCCCCCTGGGTTCAGCTGTCCTTGGTTGGCCCTGCCACTGTCAGCAGCAGAATACCAAGAAGTCCAGCCCAAATATTTCCCACTAGAAAGAATGCAAAAACCCTGACATGTTTCTCCACTTCAGTCTCCTGCAGGATGCAGAGAGCAGGTCGGAGACCAGCCAGGCCATCTCAGCCCGGGAGCATTTTGTATTCACTGACACAGACGGGCAGGTCTACCACATCACCGTTGAGGGTAACACAGTCAAAGATGGTGCAAGAATTCCCCCTGATGTGAGTCCAGAGACCATGTGTCTGCTTTATGTCTCTTTTTCACTTCATATCCTTCTGAACTACCTCAAGGTCGTCCACACTAATCCTTTCACAAAGCTACTCCAACCCATTTCATATCTCTCCTTCTCCATTCAATTTCATATTGTGTTAATCCTTTGTGTCCACAATGATCTAAATCTGTCTTTTTATTTTCCCTGTTTGCTTGCTGCAGACATCAGCATCTCTCTTATCACTACTTCTACCTCTGACTCTCCTTTTTCTCTCTGTAAAAGTGTACCTATCTGTCACATCTAGTAATCAATACTGTCTCACAGCAGCCTATAGTCCCATATGCTGTATTTCATCTTTACACGCCACAACACATCCGTCATTGTTCAGTCACTGATTTTTTAGGTTAAAAACCGATAAGACTACTTTTTGTTTTTTTGGTTCTGGCTGGCATCATCTCTCTCATGTTTAAAGGTTAAACATCTTTTTTTGCAATATGTCCTATTCTGTGGAAAGTTTCAAAGAGAATAAAACAAGATTATACAAAGTGTTTCACATCAATGACTTCTCTGTTTTTGCGATCAAAGATCTGCAACGTGTCATCAGAGTCTACACAATTCCGTCCTCTATAAAGTGAAAGCTGTCACACGCCTTCTATATCCTGGGTTCTTCAAGTCTTTTGTGGGGCTTGTGTAGAGGATGATATAAATGTTGGCTCCATTCCATTCTTATTAGTAGAAAACTGCATGTGATCTATGCATGAAGGTGTTTCAGCTGAATTCTGAAGTTTTATATGTTTTTTGTCATGCTTTACCTTTTTTGCTGCAAAACAAATTCCTAACGGAAAGTGTGTGATTTTGAGTGTGTCACCACCTGATAATGTTTTGCACGTGTTCTCTCCACTGGTTCAAGGCGTGACTCAGTCTAAGGGAAAGAGTGACTGTTACTGTGTTTACCTGTAATGATTCAGTGATGCTTTTTCAAAACCATTTTGTTTATTGGATTTTCAAATAGGTT
>JAQFJA010000003.1:6703983-6714203 GCA_029874485.1 Naso brachycentron
ACACTGAAAGGACCAAAATTTAAAAAATCTTTTACGAACTCTTGTTTTCATTTACTTGGAAAAGAAATTGCAATAAAACAAGTCTGTAAGCAACTTGATAAGTTAAACTTTTGGAAGAATAAAACACCACAACATTACCAGACTACTGGTCAAGTTGCCGTGAACCATTCTGTATTAGTATCAGTGTCAGAGCTGACTGCTGCAATGTTTGATTTTGTATCAGCTATGTGAAGACTAACCTGTTCCAAACGTGTTTATTTCTAGTGAATTTAGTTAGGTACATCTGTTATTTAAAAATAAATAAATAAATACTGGCACCTCTCTGTGTCCCTAAAGCAAGCTGCTGTGAGCTGGTGAGCAGAGCAGCACATTGACAGCTGCTGGGAGTTTCAATCATTGATATCCACACTGTGTGCATCAGTGATTGAGCTGTGCTGCTTCAGGTTAAACTGCTTTTGAACCTGCATACCACATACTGTTTAACTCCAGGGTGAAGACAGCCTGTCAGCCTACTGCTTAAGTTCTCTGCAAAATGTAAATGACCTCCTCTCACCACACGCAGTATGTCATTCCAAACTCAATATATTAGAGGTTTTTAACCATCACACTTGCTATCTAGACATGTCGGGCCAAGTCACTTAAATTAAGATGCTGATAATGTTGTCCCTGTTTCATGAACTTTCACTTTGGCTTTCGGGCTGATTGTAGTTCAGTTTTAAGTTGTGATCGGGATCGGTAGTTATGTTTGGTAATATTTGAAGCTGAAACTGGTCACTGATTTAATCAGAATTGAAATTGAACCAAATGTCTTAAGAATATGATTTGGATACAGTACTGAATGTATTATAAGCCTTCAAAGTATTAGGCTTGTCTTGATGTATTCTCTTAAAACACCATTCTATCTTCTGACCATTCAGTTTATTGCCTTCATAAAAAAATAACCACTTTGTCAGTGTGAGCAACTTACCTCTGGAAACAAGTCAACAAGGGGCCAATAAACGATGTCTGAGGAGAGGTGTTTATTTTTGTTTTCAAGACAGCTATGTCTGTGCTTAACTACAGTAGAGCCTGATGTAATTATTGCCCAAATAAACGGAGCCCTCGGCGCAACAGTGTTGTCTTCAGTTAAACTCACACAGCTGCTTTATCACAACTCAAGCAGCCATATTATCAGTGCTCGCAGGCTACTACCTGACTTCAGCGTAAATGTTAGAATAGAATTATCTATTACTGCCTGACACCACAGATTGACTCCTGCAGCTTCTCAGCTTTCCATTTAACATCAGGTCAGGTTTTATTTTAGGGAGACGTGAGCGGAGCCATTTGACTGAGTTTGATCCCTCTCTTTCAGAGACTACACTGAGAAAGGTGAGATAAAAGGCCTGATCCAGGAGCAGCTCAACTCGCTGTCAAAGTGAGTTTCTCAAACTTCTTAATGCCAACAATTAGACACTGTAGCTCAAATTGTGCGTATTCATGAGTCTTTTGTACATTTTGTAAATGTACTTCTGGATTTCAGCCGAGACCCAGATTCTTTGTGTTGTCACCACCAGCCCAAAGAGCATTTAATCTGTGGGTTTACAGATAAGAGGAATTTCCCGTAACAACTACAATGGGCCTTGCTGTGTCTGGGAAGCGTAATTGACTCTTGCTGTGTTCTGATTGTCTGTCTCTGATTGGCTCCCCAGTGATATGAAGAGTGTGCTGCAGGACCCAGAGCTCAGTCTGCTTCAGCGCTGCCTCCTGGTCTCACGGTGAGATAAAGCCAAAAACCAGAGTTTCCAATGCTGACTTAGGCCATGTTTACACAGGAGCAGCCCTACTAAAAACAGAAAGGTCTTTCCTTTGGGTCTTAAGAATTTCTCTACGTTTACACGAACAACTGAAAGTGCTGTAGTATGCATGTCAGGCCATTGTAAGGTTGTAATGACATACAGTTGGAGCTGCTGAAGTTGTTAACTTCCTGTTGCTGCTAAGCCCTGAGCAGCCACAAATTAAAGAAATTCAGTCGGAGTTTGACTTTAAAAATAATGCCGCGAGGTCTCAAATTTGCCTCAATAGACTGTCGTCATATTGACCTGCTTTCAGTGCACTGCGGGGTGTTTATTCAGCGTTTGGTAGTGGCTAGAGTGAAATGCATTGATGTGCGCTATCATTAGCATTAGCATTAGCGTTGTCACCGCCTTCACAGGCACTCCGCTTGCCAGTTTACACAGTCGGAAAGAAGGTTGTGGTTTCAAAAGATTCCACTCTGGACCCCAATTTCAAAAGTTTGCTGTTTCGGGAGTGCGAGCACACTATTGTCATGTAGAAGGAAGTACGAACCACAACAAAACTGTTTGGTTAGATGCAAAAACTTGAGCTGTGTAAACTGCCACTCAGATTATACTGTTACTGAAGGTTTACAGGTGCCATATTAGGATTACTTTAATTTCAAAAAGTGCACCCATGTCAAAGTTGTAGTTACTGAGCTCTAACATAATCATAGTTTTAAGAAGATTGAAAATAATAAATGAGTTGATTCCCTAGAAGTAGGAGATACTTTTCCACTCTACATAATGGGATAATATAACTTTAAACACAGACTTTTTATATCAAAGAACACGTTTAAACTTTGCCTCTGACACCATTAGTTTGCTTCTGCTAATGTCCTCCTGTTTGTCTGTAACAATGATTGAAAGCCGAATTGAGTTTGCCATCAAACTAATTGTTAGCCTTGTTTCTGTTCATTAATCGTGAATTACTTTCTGTTATTGGGTTTAAATAAATTTATTAAATCCAATGTAATTTAATTATACAGTGTGGTCTAGACCTACTCTACATATAAAGTGCCTTGAGACAACTTTGTTGTGATTTGGCACAAAATAAATAAAACTGCCTTGACTTGACTTAATTGCTCAACCAAGCAAGATGTAATTAGATGGATCAGTAGTGATTTCTATACAAAAATCTGTGCTTAATGTATATTTTAATGTCAGCACTTAGGTTTTTACAGTTGTTATCTATTATTAACAACTTACTTAAATAAATAAATGAACTTTACTTACTTCGTTCAGCATAAGTAATGTAATTGAGAAAAATAAACAAGATGTTGTGACATTGTGGTTGCATAATGTCGATCTTTATTTCGGGATTATTTTTGCTGTAACTGTACAGTCGTGACTCTTCATCTGCACAAAACGGCCTGACATGAGAGCTGGTGTCAGCAACTCTGATCTGGTCTCTGCTCCAGTTTTCATTTCCCTCAGGCATCTGACAAATCTAGAGCAGCGAGTCTGAGCAGAAATGCAATACACCCCCATTAAAATCCTGTTATTAAAGTCATGATTTACCTGGGAATTCCCATGATCTGCTTTTGTAAGGCTCTGCTCAATCTCTGCATCTGTCCATCAAAGTTTTCACGCCATTGATAATGTTAGAAGGTAACCTAGCAACAGCTGTGTGCTTTTGCAGATATGTTAAAGAAAGGTTGGAAAGAAAAGGCAGAAGGATGTGGAGAGGGGGTGGAGGGGAGCTTGCTAAGGAGCAAGGCGTGGGCTGCAGGGTGCAGGAACTATGGTCATTAGTGAGCAAACTGCCAGAAAAACCAAGCTGTGTGTTTATTGAGACTAAAATTTTTGACTAACTGTGTCCGAGAGAGAAGGCACTCTTTATTTCTGGCCCAGCTGATCAGTTGTTGTGGTAAAACTCAGGCTGTTCGGGGATGAATCGGATCTTCACTTCTGGACAGTGGCATCCCACTACCTGCAGTCGTTTGCCCAGGCTCGTCAGCTGAGTGTGTTGACCGCAGAGGGACAGGCCCAAAGTGAAGGAACCCAGCCGTCACCTCAGAACCACCTGGACATCTGCCATGATGTCCTGTGTGAGAGCCCTTACTTTCAGGTCAGTGAAACAAGAGGAGAACACAAAAGGTTTTCCTATTTTTTTGTGTTTTTCTTTGTTTGGTGAACACAGACAATAGAGAAAAAAGCATAAACCAAGCAGTCAACATTTTAAAATTCTCTTAGATCTCAGAGACAGTTACAATCCTCAAGTTGCACCACACACACACAAACAAACAACATCCTCTCCCTTGTGATCCCCAGTGTCAACAACATTACCCCAGTCACACAGAACATTCCACTATGTACTGTGGAATGCACTGTAATGTTCAGCCCTAGGCTTCTGAAGGTCAAGTTTGCCTAAAAAGACATGCCCAAAATAAATCAAGAATATCTGAGAAGCTCAGGTCATATACCCCATACTCATATCAGGTCTCTGTGCTTGATCTGGGACTCTATGGATAGGTAAGACCTCAGGGAATATTCCCCTGGTATCAGTTTATCACTCCATGCAGTTACTCCTTGATTACAACTGTACCAAATTTAATAGAAATACCACAAAGCACATAGATTCTAGGTGGACACACCATTTGGCCACCTGGATACCCAAAGTGTGCCTAATGTTTTTTTTTAATTCCATGAAAAGGAATCTGGAAACTAAATATGACTGATTTCCATTAGAGAAGGCTCTTTGTACACCATGCAGACTTTGCCCATGATTTTTACCCCGTGCATCATCATAGTTTTACATTATGCGCAGTATAAAATCAATAAAAATCATCTTTTAGCACCATCAGGAAAATAAATATCACCACAGCATTTTCTGAACTTTTTACAGACTTTTAATTTTTTTTATTGTTTTTCTGGACCCATATATACAAGTCTGTCGGATATTTGATGTGTATCTGCTCTGCTATCTTGCAAAGTCCCACTCTCGCAGCAGTTAAGTCTTTGAGGTCAGACTTATCTTTCCGTTTAGCCTCACTACGTTTAATTCCCCCAACAGTGATTTGAGCCCACACGGGGATACGCTCAATTTAAAAAAAAAAAAAAAAAAATCCCTCTCGTCTGCACCGTGTCATTGCTTAGATCAATGCGTCTCACCGGTGGCATGGCTGAACCAGCGCACAAGGCCTTAATAAACAATGCCCTTAATCTTTTCTTTTTTTCCCTCCACTTTAATTATCGACTTAGTTTGTTCTAAGGAGTGTTAGAAAAGTTTCTCCTAAAGATGCCCATTGATTGGTCCTCCTCTGCTGCATCTGGATGCAACACTCTCCTGGTTGGCATGGCAGCAACACAGCCCACTGAGCAAAGACATCCACCTTTATGTTGCCAACATGACTACAAAAGTTTTTCTTCCGAAAGTTTTTGTGTGTGTTTGCTTGTGTGTGTGTGTGTGTGTGTGTGTGCGTGTGTGGTTGTGGTTGTGATGTGCCAAACACTGTTTTTGTGCACAGGGTGCAGAAAACGCTTCTGTGGATTTTATTGTAGAGGTATAGTGTGGATAGTAATTAAAAAGTTGGCTCACTGTGAAAGTGAAGATGGACATTCTCTGGTTTTCAGTAAGTTTCGGTCTTTTTCATCCCAAAGCTACTTCAGTGTACCCAAAAAAGCAGGGAAAAAGAGAGAACACATACTTTTTTGATGAAGAACAAATTGTCGATTCTGAAAAATGTCAAGTAGCTGTTAGCATTGAAGTTAGAAGTAGCAAATTGTGGCAATTGTAATTTCAATCGAGAAGTCCTATTAAGAAGCCTTAAGTAAGCCTGTAATTTGTGTTTTTCATTTTTTTAATGGGTTATGCACCATTCTGTTTTTGTGAAAGTTCTTCTCACTGTTAATGAGGGGCCACGCAGTGACCGCAACATTCAGACTTTCAAAGCACTGCCCAGACAGGCTGCCGCTACATTTAGCTCCTGTTGTCATGAAGCAGCTTCAGTGGCAGAAGTCTGATTGTAATTACTAATATCAAAGACTCCAATACAGAGCACGCAGTTGCAAAACTCATTTGGTGTCTCTGGAAAGAATTTATGTTCGTGGCCGTGACTCACAGAAGAATTCATCATAATAAAGTGCAAAAAAAAAAAAAGCTTGTGTGATATATAAAGATACGCAAGTGTGCACACACAGACACGCACACAGACTATGTAACTCATTTTCTACAATGTTGTTATCTCTCCCCTTATGGTAACATTTCCCCCTCTAGCACTCTTAAAAACCGATGAGCTCTCACACTTGGAAATATCTATGTTTCATGCCTGTCATTTGCTCTCTGAAAAAATATCTGATCTCCCATCAGGGGACATGTAATGAACTCATGTGGAAAAAGCCACCACTAATGAAAGGCTGTGTGGGAGGGCCTGGCACCAGAAACACTGAAAACTCCTGAATATTTTAAAGATGTGATAATTACACTCTCCATCTCTGGACTCTTTTCTATAATTGTCCCCCTCCTTACCTTTTTTTGCTCATCATTATTCTTTAAATGTTCTTAGCGTATAATCGATGTGTACCAGCCCAATCTATTTCTGTCTCTCTGCCACACTCACGCACACACGTAAGGTCTAATCATGGATCTTTGAAAGCATTGTGTGAAAAAACAAAAAAGTGAGCTGACTTGTGGTTCCACATTTTCTGCTCAACAGAAGTTCCAGTTGGATCGGGTTCACTTGCAGGAGGTGAAGCGCTCCAGTTATGAACACACAAAGAAATGCGCTGACCAGCTCCTCCTGCTGGGTCAGGTTAGTATTACACGACCCACACTGCACACACAGTCACGTCTGTAAGGAGACAACAGATGCATGTTTGATTCAGATCATGTGGAACTGATATTATGAGTTCCTGCTTAAATATTCTAATTTTCTGACAAACAAAATGTCTTTCATAGTTGACATTCTGTAGCATAACCTTTCCTTACACATGAATAAATGAGGTCTTGGGTTTTATTTTTGTAGCTGTCCTAGAGATGTTTAGATAGCATTTTTTTCCCCAATACTGATGTTAGTAACTTAACTGAGTATTGATTTAATACCAGCAATGTAAACATATATTTTTTAGGGGTGTAACAATGCATCAATGTCTGGATTTATATTTCTATGATCTAACTTCATCTATAGGTAAACAGCAAATTGTCCTTTTAGTGTGACTTTTATCCATCTAAAATCACTTTTCAAAGTGAAAATCAATTGTATTGATACTAAGAATTAGTACCTTTTATTTAGCACGTAAACATTGTTATGTGGATGTATTTTTCGCAGTTCTAATAGTAAATAGTTGTAAACGCTAGTCCAGTTCATTCTCTGACATTCTGGGCGTGCGTTCTGCATCAGCAGCGTAGCTTCTGACCGCAGATTATGGCAGAGAACAACCAGGATAATGGAGAACAAGAGATTTTCAGTTTGCCTTTGCAGTCCACACAGATTGAATAGAGGCCTTGCAATGAATGTTTGTGTAGTTAAGTGTATCAAGCTCTTCCAGTGTTTTACCTCCTCTACCACTACATAGAAACAGACATTTTCTTTATCTCGATTTATGGCCCAAAAAAAAAAAAAAAAGAAAGTTGCTAGATCGATTTCGAGTCATCGAATTGTATTGTAACGTATCGCTCTAAATGAGTCCATATTGTTCTTGTATTGTATCGCCAACTATGTATCATAATATGCATTGCATTGTTGATAAAATTTATTGTTACACCCTTAAAGTCAAGCTGAAGTCAAAAATGCATTTTCAGCCGGTGACAGTGACATTCCCTGGCCAGAGGGAAATGGAGAGCGACTAAGGGCCTGATTCACTAAAGGACTGCACTGCTTTTACAGCAGCTTGAACCCGTGTAAATGAGAGAGAAAAATGTGCAATCCACAAAGCAGGTGCAATGGTTCAAATTTACGCAAACTGCGCAGAAACTGCACTGCCACCCCTAGCTGTGCCTGTCCCCTTTGCATGCATGTAAATTAGGGAATATACGTCAAGTCGGCGCAAAATTGTGCCCTTCCTATGCAAATTGCAAATACCACCTAATTCACAAAGACCAGCGCTAACTGCAACAGGCAGTTATAGCGATGCTGTTTAACACCAGAGAGACCCGTGTATTAAATCAGCGCAGTTTCTCTCGCACTCTCTCCCTCTCTCTTTCTCTCTTTCTCTTCAAAGCTAGTGAGCTTTGAATGGTATTGAATTGATATTGAGTGATATCATGGTAAAAATCTACAGTCAGAGGGGGAATCAAGTGGATTTTGAGCTTATGTCATAATGACAAGTTTGAAATTTCTGGATTCAATGAAGACACAAGTTGCTCCAGCTGTCAGCGACTGATCTGTAAAGACGATCTGATGGCTGTGATCCCATTTATGAAGATCAATTAGGCTTTACTAATTTATCGTTATTAGTGTGAATAATTTTAAACATACAAAATACACTTCACATACACACGATGTTTAACCTACTTGAATATCTTCACTTTATTTTTGATGACCTGATTTCACTCACACACAAGGAGGGACAGAGAGAAGGAAACAGATGGAAAAGCTCGATTGATTCTCCTCGTGTGTGTTTCTTCATGTCCGGAAAATATTCTGTAGATACAGAATTTTAAAAATGTGTAACACTCATCGAGGTCATATTTCAGGTGTATTTTTGTTGAGAACCGCGAGCATGTCCCAGTATTTTTAAAAAATGAATGAATTAAAAAAACAGCCGAAAAGCTGTTAGTAATTATGAATGAAACTTTAATTTTATCTGGGTATTCCACTGTTCCTGATGGAGCTCTGGATTAATTCATGTGGATTGCCTTTGCTACAAACAATTTCACCGTATAAACCTGTAGTCTGTGACAGCGGACTGTGAGGATGTGAAGCAGAATAAAGAACATTAATTACCATCAAATCCTGGCCGATTCTCTTAATGAAACAACTGCGGCACCGTGCATGAAAGCTAACAGACTTTTTCTACTGTTGGGGGCGCTTGTATAGTGTGAGCTGCAACACACAGCCAACTGTGAGCAAAAAACGAAAGTGACGCTTTCTGCAAAATGTTGCGCTCTCTCTGTAGTGTCCATTATAAAACAGTCTGTGTTCTGAAATAAACTATGTAAAAAAAAAAAAGACTGAAACACTGGGAAAAGATCTGTGAACTCAATTTGACACAAAAGAAGAGTGAACTGCACTCAGCTGTCAAACATTGTGGGTGTGTTAGCTCCGGCACATGATTAGCGCTATGTGCTTTGTGAATCAGACGCTGACACGGAGCAGACAGCGGTGGCAAATGATGTGGTAAAGCAGTCGCAGTTCAGTCATAGTGAATCAGGCCCTCAGCACCTTTGCCTCAGTTAACATTCTACCGTTTATATTTAAAGTTCTTGACATAGAAAGCCACCGTCACGTCACATTGGCTCCTCCTTTTCATAACTGATTTTACAAAGCAGATATCCATTTGAGCCATTTTCAAGCCATAGAATCCTGATTTTTATCAGTTTGGTGTGAATGTCAATATTGACACCAGCATTGATGTGTTTCATCAATGTACAGTCATATAATTCAGTTTACACCTAAACAAAAAAGGTTTAAGTGTTTACTTCCTCTTTAAAGTTTATTTACTGAACAACTGTCACATCGACACGACACACCAATTTCAAATGAAGTAGTAGTTTTGTAGCAACAGAAATGGTGGTGGCAGAGGTGGGTACAGGCAATGCTAAGGTACTTTTGGTAGGCTGGTCAGAGTCGGTTCTTTTTTCTGCTAACTCCAGAAAAAATGGGATCTCGTCAGGAGTGGGATCTGCCTTCCGAGCATAACAAAATGGCGGCCACCATTCAAAGTCCTTTTTTTCACAGCCACCGGAGAATGCTTTCTTTGATTTCATCACAGCGTATCCCCTAGACGTTAAAACATCGTCAACACGAATGAGCACAGCATTGAACATTGGAAACAGGAGTTTATTTACCATGAAGTTCAGATCCTTAATTGTTGAAATGAAATCCCTGTGATTGGCTAGTTGTTGTGGTAGTGGCTAAACTAGCATGTCGCTAGATTTTGCACACAGTATCTCATCTGCACTGACTAGATGAGAGAGGAGCTGAAGTAGCACTTGACAGATTAGCCAACAGCACGGTTTCTCTTGCTGGTTGCTGTGATTTTTCATGCAAGTTTGTAGTTCGAAATAAATCGTTCTAGATGAGGTGAGTCCCTGGGATGCATGGATAGTGAGTTTAATGTGTCCTTTCAGATTTTAATGCGTTGGAGATGCAGGATGTGTAGAGGCCCTTAGGCCATTTATCGCCCAGCCCTAGTTACCAATGAACCTGTTTATGTGGGAAATGTTCCAAACTGATGTTTCTGAAGTATTACTTTACCAGCGTTTTGTTGCCTTTGTCACAGCTTGCCTGTTGCTGGTATCAAATA
>JAQFJA010000003.1:6718372-6730284 GCA_029874485.1 Naso brachycentron
AACCTCATTTTTAACGTGGTTACCTTTTAGCACGTGTTAATCTAATGTCTAGTAGCTTTAAGTTACTCTGCAGTCGTCTGACTCACCAAAGGTAAACCATAGCTCTAAGTCTACCGTAGGCCGACTGTTTCAGTCAGCATTCTCCTCTCCTTACACAATCTGCATGTATCTTCTTTCAGAGAGCATCCTCACAGCATCCTTGGCCAAGTGCCTCCCTGGATGATTGTGTTTGGTTGAAGGGGAAAAAAACAGATTTTTTTCCTCTATAGCAAAATGACAATAGGTGCAGCCTTTCTCCAGTGCTGACACAGCACTTTGCAAGACCACTCTGCACTGACAGCTAAGAGAGGGACATTAAATCAAAGCGCATTTTTGTTTGAGAACCACTTTTATTGACTGTGTTTGTATGAAATGTTACGAGTTCTCCTTAACCTGCATTTGCACATAAACTCATTGAGTCTGCATTTTTGGACTACGCACGGCTGCTACGCACACTTGGTCTGAGGGAGGGCGCTGCTCTGTGGGCGTCACGGGCCGGCAGTGCTGGAGAGCAGCTGATGGAGGAGCTGTTTCAGGGAGAAGGAGGCGTGCCCGAATCCATTTTTGGCAAAGAGGAAGTGGAGCTAGGCCAGGAGAGCACCGAGTGACCTTGCAGGGGACAAAGTCCAGCTTCAGTAACATAACCATCGTCAATTAACTCCGTGTCGGCATCCAGGGGAGGAATGGTTATCATCTCCATCATGAACAGAGAGCAGATCCGAGGAGTTTCCTCCATGTCAAGTTGTCAGTCCCTCACTGGAGTCTGCCCGTGTCTGTGGCTGTAATGCCATTTCTTAATGTTTGTTATGACCAGTGCGTGTTTGTGTGCATATGTGCATGCATGTTACAAGCCCCAAAAAACACACATTCTCCAAACAAGTGAAGTAGTACATGTTGTTGATATTGCTCCGTGTATTTTTGTTGATTAATGACTAACTCGTGAGGTTTTTTTTTATGGTTGCTTGTTAAGCTTTATTTTGTTTGGTTGCTTAATAATGTCAATTTACTGTTGTAGCTCTACAGATTAAATTTGCCTTTTTGCTGCTGATTTAAAATTAAATGCAGCAGAGTGAGTTTAAAATAATACCTTCCTCATTTCGTTTTGAAAAGGCCCCCATGACTGAAATCCAAAATTAGGTAGTTTTTTTTGTTTGTTTTCCTGTTTTTTGCACTCTTGATTAGACCAAAAACACAACATTGTTTGAATTATAACTTTAATTTGTCTGCCCTTAATTTAACAGATATACAATACAGCTCCAAACAGACTGGACATTTTATTCACAGCAGGTGGTGCTGTACTGGTAACTGACCAAAGCCTGCTACTGCACACGCCCCTGCAGCTGTAACTGTTGGCATGCATGGCAGTAAAATTAGTCACCCAGGCCACGCTTACTAGACACTTATTAGTGCATTATATCCCTGCACTGTGGGGAGAGCAATCTGACTGCTGGCCCTTGAGTGATACCATTTAATTAGCTTGTGTAGAGCTCAGTTCAGTTAAATGGATGCTGGTTGTTCATTAATCCATTCCATTAATCCAATTTGGAATTTTTAATTTCCTGCTTTTCTGAAGACTCGGGAGGATACTTTGCTCTCTGTATTCTGGTGTTTGTATATTAAGATTGTTCTCTGATGTGTGTGTGTGTATGTGTGTCACAAGAAGAGCTTTCAAAATGTGCTGTAACTCATTCTAATCAGACCTCTGATCATTTACACACAGACAATAATCTGTGCTGCTCTAACTGTTGCTCGTCACAATCACAGCCTCGCAGGCAGTTTTGAAACTGGTTTAGACTTGCTGCCACATCGCCTGTGCTCTAGTTTTTCTCATCTTTACAATCTTAGTATCTACTGATCATCACAATCATCTACAATGTTAAGACTTTAGTGATTGTGTGTTGAATTGCCTTGTAACGTGTTCAGTTGTCCTGAAGCGACAGTGACTTGATCTGCGGGACCTGACGGTGTGTCAGTGTTTCATAAACACATCTTTGCTGTTTCTCCTGTGTCACAGTTCACCCTTGGCAGCGTCACTATGGCAGCCCAGGCCTATTTTGGGGAGATTACATGTTGTTCCTTGAAATCCATTTCACATGCAGTAGCTCCATTGACATACTGTAGCATCTCATGGAGAGAGTCACACAATCAGCAGTAGTTAACCTGATGCTGTGCAAGCTCCTCCAATCACATCATGCAGTGTTGTGGATGCAACATGTACTGTACTGCCTCTGATTAGGCACTAATTTGATCAAGACTTGCTGCTTTTCTTTGTACTTGGAAGAACTAAACGTAGTTTTGCCTTTTGTCATTGTCTCTGTTGATTGTTTACACAGTGATCCTAATGCTTTAAGCTATATTAATATTACAAAAGATAAATGTATATATGGATGGCAATAAAATCAAAATAATTAACTTTTAAGTCCTTGTGTGTGGTTTTGTGTCTGATGATGTGACACAAGAGGGCGCTCTTACTCCTCATTGATGAGACAAAGAGGCTTTGCTCTTCATGCTTAATGGCAGGCACTTGTTGCCAATGACCTGTTCTATCAAGTACTCTTTGCAATTATCCAACTTTAATTCAACCTAGGTAGATTGAATTTGAATGTTCATTAATTTATCAACCTGTCTTATAGGTGAATTAGTTCCTGCATGGGCCGTTTCCGCTATTAATTCTTTCTTCTCTGCTCAGAAGGAGGGCCAACAGCTGGCTTTAGCTCGCTGCCCAAGTCGGACCGTTTTCACTCTTTTCTTCGCCTCAGATTTATTCATTGGCTCACATTATGCTTTCTTCCCTCTCTCCCCCAAAAAGCCGAGCACAAAAGAGAAGAAAAACAGTCTGAAACAGAAGGCCACACAAATGACTTGATTGTGTTCCCTTAATGGCTTAATGAATAACTGCTGGAGGGGCGATCCAGCCGTTACAGCCAGGTCATCAGTATGCAGGGTCTCACTGCAGGATTTCTATTCTGTGCTGCTGCTTAAACTTTAGGCTACCACCCAGCTAGCCAAAAGGCTCTGATAACAACTCGCATCCAGCCATCTAACTTGTCACCTCCTTATTCCTCCTTATATGTACTTTAACTGTCTTTTTCTGTCATTTCCTGCTTTTCTTCCACCTAAAGAAAACAGGCAGACACCATGCCAACTCATGTTGCTGCTGCACCTCACCTCTACTAATTTCCTGGAAGCCCTGTTTCCATCTGCTGCTCGGCTTTCACCTCGATTCAAAGTTGTGTCAGAAATACAAGATTGAGTGCATTTGGATCCAGAGCTGTGAGGAGCACTAATGTTCATTTAACAGATGGGAATCACTGGCCTGTACTGTTTCATGCTACATACGGCAAGAATTAACAACTGGCTCTGAATCCATTGAACAAGGTATTTACTCTGTTACACATTTTCAATCATTTGCATAAACAGCCATTGAACTAGATCTATGTGCAGCAAGTACAGGCAGAGCGGGATCTGCACAGTCTGTGTGGCAAAGACAGTTAAAGTACAGCAGGTCGTCCAGTTCCCATGAGCATGTTCTGCTCTGGTGCTGACAGATAGCTTTATCCCGAATGGGCAGGTCCATGCCTGCTCGCACAACTCACAGAAAACCCACTTACTCTGCATTTGTGTGTAATGTTTTCCAGTTTGTTTTTCCTCTCCTCTCTGAGGGTTACAACTGAGTTCATCCTTCATTTTCTCTGTAATTATCTTACCTTCCATTGTTTTCTCAACACCCTCCCCGGACATTTCAGAGCATTCTGTCGGCAGCTAACACCCCAGGTAGTGGAATTATATTTGGGTTTAACAGTTGCTGCATTTATGAGGATAATTATTTGTCTAAGTATGTTGATAACTGTTTCACTCTTGTCCTTTTGACCTGTGGTATAAATAGGGTAGACAAGCATTAAGCCTGTTTGCACATGCTTTCCTTTCTGTTTACCTTCAACCTATGTAATGTTTCTCATTCTTGTCCATATGACTGTAATTCTCACCTTTCTCCACATTGTTTTCAACAATTTTTTAGTCCCATTTCACTCCACAGGGAACCTGATCTACACGTGTCAAGGTCGTATCCTTTTCTCTCACACAATCACTCTCGCATCCCTCATCAGCTCCCTTTGCCCACATCTGGGGCTATCGCCTGGGGTGGAAGGAGCTCGCAGGCCTGATCTCATCTGATATCTGCAGCCAGCAACTCCTCAGATTGGTCAGAAATGATTTCCCTCCCTCCCTTTGGCCTCTGCTGTTGGTTAAGCTCCCTGTTCACCCTGATGTTTGCAGGCTCTGGTTGGTCAGGGCCCCTCCTGGGGGCTCCAGGTGATGTTTATGTTGAAGGTATTCAGGCCCCTAGCTTTATCTGATTTCATTTCGATGAATGTCACAGTGTTCAGCAGACCATGGCCTCACCTCGCCACAACACCACACTGCTCCCATTTAAGAAAGGCATGAGCGAAAACGGGGACGAGGGGCTGGGCAGGGGCCGCATGAGGGAACAACAGGATCTTTGGAACATAACCACACGATGACAAACTCTTATCGAGCCCCTGTAATGACTTGCAGACAGGATAATCTTTTAAAAAGCTCCTGCTATCTTTTAAACAGCTCTTTTGTGGCTTGCACGCGTGCATGGCTCTTATTAACAAAAGCAAAGAGGAATCAATGAGTGCATTGTGTCAGGAGCGTGGTGCTTCCTCTGTCAATTACTGCAGTGTGGTCTGCAGCTCCTGCATGGACTAGTTTTGTGTCAAAAGAAAGATACTAATTAATTGGCAACGAGATACAGAATTGTACAGAAAGCAGGATATGCAGCTTCATTAGATTGACAGGCCTCCTGCTCTGGAGGAAATTTCCAACCTGGGAGTCAGAGGTCGATCAGATGAAATTAATCCCACCTATAATAGGAAATCCTCACTGCTGTGTCAAGAAAGACACGGCTGACAGATCTCTTCCCCAACTGTTGTTGACAAAGCTTAAATCACACCCAGATTGTGTGTTTCTATGTGTAAATAACAAATAGAAACTGCAGAGAGATCTTACAAATGACTCCAAAGTGTATTAACAGCAACTAAACAATAAGGTGGCAAGAGCTGAAGAATGAAGAGGATGAATAAACAACAGTGCAGATATTAGAGAGGAGTTCAAGGAGAGCTATTATACTCATTTTCAGGTATTTCATTTTGATTTTGGACTCTTATAGAGTAGCTAAACACAACTGACCAAATTATATAATAATTATATAAGTCTGCATGTCTTCAAAAAACTGTGGATTGCATCCTGTCTTCCTTGTATTTTCTGCATTCTCTCAAAACGGTCTGTGTTGGTTAAGTACTCCTCCCCCTTTCCCTCATGCACCTCTCTGCACTCCTCTGTACTCACTACCCCTTTACTGACACAAAATATACACAGCTAGAATACTAATAAAATGTTGCTTACAGCTTGTGCTTCTCACTCTTAACACAACAAAGCAATGTGGGAACAGCGGTCCTTTAGCAGCAGTTTAGCTGTTTATCTAGCTCATGTGCTTGTTGAGGAAGTAAATAAATCCACACGGAATAAATCCACAAGAAACAGGAACACTGTCAATGTCTGTCTGGTGCTTGCCTCTTTAGGAAAGTTTAAAAAAGTTAACTGTCCTTCATTCACCCGAAAAAAAACCCCACTTTATTGGAGCCACCTTGAACAAGGTGCTGACAGTAATCCTTGAAGCAGAGAGCTGAGTGCAGCGGTGTCTGAGCAGAGTGGGGGAGGGTGTAGGTATGGGCTTGTGTGCACAAGCAGTCATGCCCATAGAAGGAAGTCCAGGACGCATTGACGTAACTGGAAAAGCACTGTTAAAAAAAACACTGTAAAACACAGTGTGCAGAGCAACTGAAACAGCCTGCAGGGCTCACTTCCAAATACATATAGCCTACCTTATTATGTGACGCTATGGCATCGTTTAATATGACAAGCTGACATTGTTACACACGAAAACTCAAGGGGACCGAGAAATCCAAGCTATGCCTCTGGTCTATCCCGAAGTGTGTGTGTGTGTGTGTGCGTGTGTTGCTTTTTCTTAGGCCATGAGGTAATAGAGATGCCACAGATGCCCCTGCTGCAGCAAGAGTCTCCCCAAGCTAATTGCCACTGTCCTTTGGGAGATTACATCAGGGGAAAGCAGGAATGATTATGAAGGAAATGGCCTCTTATAAACTTCTGTACTCTCGGCCAGCCGGGCCCAGGGCTGCAGAGATGGGGGTATTCCCTTTCATCAGCGGACAGTGGGAGCCAGCAGAGGATGTAAAGGATACCTGCGCAGCAGCTGACCCAGTTCCTGTATTGTTGGTTGTGCATTTGTGCATGTGTGTTTATCTGAAGCTGTATATCTGCCCCCATGAATATGTGCTCGGTGTGTGAATGGATAGATGATCCCAGTTTAACTGCCTTGGCCTCTTTCCTGTGAGTGCAGAGAGACTCTCCTGCTGTGTTTGGGTCTCTCACTGAGCTGCCTGTTTTTGTTTCTAGTCAAGCAAAGTACGTGTGTTTCCTCTCTGTGTAGTCCGACCGGACACAGTGGGCCTGTGTGTGAGAGCGGGGCCGTGGGGGATGCTGGAGGCCCAGGAGCGGTGGGCCGTTTTGCTGAGGCCCGTGCAGGCTTTCACTCCTGGGGATAAGCACGTGCAACACTGCCAAGAGAGAACCGGGCCCAGGCTCTGTCTCTCTTCTGTGATTTTTAAAGGAAAACATACGCTGCACTGTTGAGTTGAGATGGCAATCAATCATAGAATAGTCATATCTACAGCATAGGGTACAGAGACATAAGCTTTGTTTTATGGCTGCTTTTCCCGACTGTGTTCAGTTAAGACAAGCACGTTGTCCTGGTTGTATTCTCCAAATTTTAACCATGTGGTGCACTCAGACTAAAGGATTTTGGGCACTGATGTCCCACAATGCAAAACAAGGGGTTGTTTAAGCTGCTGGAAGCAAAAAATGTGGAAAGAGGTGTTACAATTTTCAGTGAAAACACAAGACACAACAAGAAGCTCCTGGGTTTGATACCAGCGTCTTTCTGTGAGAAATTTGCACGTTCTTCCCATGTTTGCATGGGTTTTTCCGGTGCTACGGTTTTCCCCATCACCAAACCCATGTACATACAGGTACATTTTTCTGCTAGTGCTTTTGAACTCTTATACCTGCATATGGTCCCAAAGTACGATGGCTGCCCTCTGTTGCTAATGGAATGGCTAAATGCAGAGATCTTATTTCACTACGCTGTGCTTATTGTACGTGACCAATTAGGAGTTTTTCTTCTGTTTCCCCCTTTTAAGCAAATTATGTAGAAAATCTTCATAAAACCACATTATAAGGTAATTTGTTGTCAAAAATTTGCTGCTGTGGGTCAAATGTAATAGGTGAAGAAGTAAAAAATCAGGTGCTCTTCAAGGATAGGGCCATAATCAACTTACAACAAAAGCAGTGATGACTGTCCAGCTCTCTCTTAACAGAAATCCAAAGTTAGAAGGCAGTCAGGATAGATGATCCAAGGCACTCTGATAAAAATTAAAAACCTTTAACTACAAAATACTGGATAGCCAACACATTTCAATTCACAAGGAGTCTTCATTAGGACATAAAAAAGTCATAGTGACACAGGTGCAATAAATAACATAATCAAGGCCATGTGACTGGTCACATGGCATGTCACAGGACATACTGCAGATCAGCCGGGCAACAGGAAAATGCAGCATACGCAACAAATATACAAAAAACAATAGTAGGTTTGATGGTTAAATACCAAATGTTATATACAACTACAAAAAAGTACCAAGGACCAATACAATATCAACAAGGTTATGTACAGCAAAAAATCTGATAACCTGAGCCAAGAGGATGTAATGAAGCCTCATTATAATATTGCATTTGTCAGTGCACAACTTTTCTTCGAATGTTAAAATGTTGTAGTTCAGTCCTGTTTGTGTTCAAACTGCCAAACTACCTTTGTATTCATATAGGACCAGTAGCTTTCTTATGATTCCACTAGAGGGCAGCAGAGGTTTGGGGAACATATGTGTGAACCTGTGTGTCTGGTCCTGAGTGTCTTCCTCCTGAAGGCCAACTTCTAATTTAGAATTTGAGGATTTAAGATTCCCCTGACCCGTTTCCAGCTGTACTGCATATGGATTAGGAGTTAGATTAGCTTGTACTATCTATGCAACTAATTAAATGACGAAATGTATCTGGATACTGATCTAATTCAAACAACTTGTTAAACATTCTGTAGTTCAATGGCAACCAATTATTTCACAGCATCATCCTCATTAATAAACAATGCTGCTTGCATTTCAGTAAACTCTAATTTAATTCATCTCATTAATTCTGTCACTTCAACAACATGTCAACATTTTTATTCCCCCACAACACTAACTAGGCCGCAGGATCTTTGTCTGAGTCCCTCTGAAAAGAGTCGCATTCCAGTGCGTCTGCTGCGTGCTTCTCGTTGGCTGAGGTGTGTGTGTGTTAGTGGGTCATGCAGCGAGAGAGCCAACCAGAAGTTGCTGGCCCAATTCATAACAGCTTACTGTGTTTGTGCATGACGGCGCCATGTTCCCTCTATCACCGAGACAATCTGACACCAGCGCTACTACATGTTGCCTAATCTGGGAATCAGCGTAGCTGCTATTCCTTATAGCCGCTGCTCACGTAGCTCTCTGGGCAGGAAACATCCGCTCAGGTAAAGCTGACACTTTGTGATATATACTCAGACATGACCGTTTAGTGACACTCCTGCTTGGTCTCTTTGAGGGAACTTTGTGAGTGATGTTTGATGCAACACAGCTGGGGGAAACGCTGGCATACTGAAGCTGTATTACATCAGACAAGACAGAAGTCTAATAGAGAAGAAGAAAGAGAGGCAGGAGGGAAGGATTGAAAGGTTTAAGTGATGAGGAGACAGGAGTGGGTTGAAAGGCAGGATGACAGAAGAAGTGGAAGGAAGGGTGGATCAGGGAGGGGCACGGCGCTGACAGTGTTTTGTTGGAGTTATGTAGATGTAATCCCTCCTGATGGGCAGGTCAAGCTGCCTGCTGAACCTTCAGGCACTGGCCAGTCGTGAGTGCTCACATGCAGTCGCGCATTACACACCCAAGTATGAGCGACACGCAAGCTGTGTGTGTTTGTAATGGCCTGTATGCATGTGTGTCCATTGAGCCCCTTGTTGCTCTCTGGCAAAGCTCAAGAGAGGGGGAACAAAAGGTAGATTTTCTTTTTCTTTAAACGGCGAGGGCCGGCCCGCAAAGGAAAGAGAGATGGATCTTCTCCAAATGCCACCGTGGGCGCACTAATGCCTGCTTTGTTCACCACGGTAATTCTATTATGGTAATGGAGGATGAATCCTGGCTTTCTTCCCCTTCTTGCTCCATCCAAGTCACCACACCCCCACCAGAGAGCTTCCGGGACAGGAACACAACAGTTAAATGGCCCCAAGAGGCCCTCAGAAGATTAAATGCAAAGTCCTTCCATTGCGTAGATGTAGTGAGTATTAAAAAGCTATTTTTTTCTCTCTTTGATATTAATCTGTGTCCTTAACAAGTCTAATTTATTATAATATAATTGTGAGTTTCTATTCTTCACATGCATCAATTGGTCACATTTAGCATGAGAGCTAAGAGTCATCCATGCCACCATACTGTAGTTGTGCCATCCTCTTGGACTTGGTCTGCCTTGCATGATGTGAGACGATTGTGGGTGGCTGTCAGGAGAGAGCCTTAGGCCATGCAATGACTCGGTAAATATCCAGTAATTTTCTTCTACTGGGACTGGCCTCTCATTTGGGCAACATTTTACCGCTTTGCCCAGCAGCCCCTTGTGAGCCCCTAATCCCTGCAGCCTGGGAACAACTCCAACCTGCAGTCCCTTAAAATGTCTTGGTTTGTACGTTATTAGATGCTATGAATTACACTTAGGGACATATGGAGGGAGAACATGGTAACTGGCAAACATGACAGTGATAAATCTGAAATAATGAAACAGGGCTCTTAAGTGGAACCAGGAGGGCTGTGCTGACCAAAAATCGGGGTAACCCGATAGGCCTGCAGAGCTGCTGGAGGCAGGATGGCTAGTAAAGCCCAGCTGGACCTGCGGGTACCTAACCAAAGCATAATGTGGAGCTCGTTGGAACAGTGGGAGATCTGAGGTGGGTCACATTCCTGGCCTTCAGTGTGACCCTGGGAGGGATGGAGCTCCAGTGGTATGGCCAGACGAGGTGATAGATACTGAAAGTGAAATTCTTGGTGTGACTCTTCAATCTCTTAATTGTATTTTTCTTCTTCAGAGATCGCCAAAGAGTTATGGTTCCATCAAGGGAGTAAGTGATGGTAAGTAGAGGTAGAGCTTAACCAATGTCAGGCCGTTTAGCTTTGAACTCTGATAAGTTATTGCACCAGATGGCAAGAATAAATTACTTAACTAACACAAATGTCCTTCTGTCGTGATGCTCAGAGTCCTCTTTCTGCTGTCTGTCCATTCATTAACATACAGGAAAAACAAATAAAGAGGCCTTTTCTTTTCATGTGTCCGCTGCTGTATTTCCCTGTTTGTGTCACAGCCTCGAGTGTATTTTGAGCCCAGTTTGTATGCGGGGCCTCACTACTGTGCAGCCATAAAGGGCAGCCTGTGCACATGAGCGATGGATTCCTGCATCCAGACTGAGACGTAGTTTCTTTTTCACTCTGAAAGCGATATAAATTCCCAGCCGGTAATATAACATGTTTGGGTTGTTGGTGTGTGCAGAATTGTGTGTGTGTGGGGGGGGGGGGAAGGAGGAGAGGGGGCATGTGTGCAGTGTGTGTCAGAATGAAAGGGCAGAGCGGGGCAGTGAATGAATAGTTCTGTCCTAGAAAGGACAGCTAATAAAGTAGGTAGTTGAGGGAGGGGGGTAAAAAGAATGCATCTCGTCTTTCGCCCCTTCACCGTTGCTTGTCATCAAGGGTGAATTAGTTTTATGCTGGGGCGAATGAAACCGATAAAGCTCAATTCACTGGTCAAGCCCTGCTCACCACACCCCCTCCTCTGCCTGTCAGTGGAAATTGCATTGGCCATGGTTTAGGAGACGCATGCGGCTCGAGTTTCAACCCTTTTGAAATTTTCATCGTCAATAAATTGCTAGATCAAGCAGATTAGTTAAGTGTATTTTGGCTTCTTTTCACAGCTGGGCGACCTTTTTGTGTATGTGTGTGAATGTATAAGTGTGTGTGTGTGTGTGTGTGTGTGTGTGCGTGCGTGTGTGCGTGCGTGCATGTGAAAACGAAGAAGCGGTTGTTCTTGGACTTCACTTTTGCTTTTCCAGAGAACAGCCCTGACCTCTACGTGTTAAGCCATCTGACAAAAAAAGAAAACCACTCAGACATTGAAGTTCAGAAACACTAAAACATTGTTCAGGAACATATATGCTGTCAATTTAAACCATTAGTGATTTAGTGTTTCACTTTCTCTCCAAGGTCGCTGGCATTCCATAATCTGCTATTTTTCTTCCTTTGATTCTCTAGGGAGTCTTACAACAGAATTTGTGTGAAAAAGCATTTTATCTTGAAAAGCCAAAATCCCAACATTTGTCACAGCACATCCGAGAGACGTAACTGTCATCAGATGGATGATTGTGCTTTAAAGCTACTGTTAAAATCTACTAATACCATATTGAACAAGCAAAGTACATCAGCGTAAATGAGCCTCTCGCACGGCATTCACTTGACTGATTTCAATGCTCGACCCTATTTCACTTTGACACTTTGACAGCCGCATTCACAGCGAAACAGCCCGTTTTCCATCAGGCCAACAGCTTCACTTTATTCAAACCAGGGTAGCAGCTCAATCACCCCTAGCTTCACTCCTCTCCCAGGCCCTTT
>JAQFJA010000003.1:6787977-6803192 GCA_029874485.1 Naso brachycentron
GTAAAGTTTCCCTGCTGACTGGCACTATGTTAGCGTTGTCATGTGAGCATGTTAGCATGCTGACATAAACATTTAGCCTCTGCTGTCTAAATGTAGCCTTACAGGGCTGCTAGCATGGTGGCAGACCTGTTAGTTCAATGCCTTTTATTTAATGAACCTTGCAACAGAGAAATGATTATAATGAATAGTAAAATGAATTAACAATAGAGGCTCAGTGTTGCTTCAGGAATTGCCCCTTAATATGTAGTGTGGCTTTATCTCTGCCATGTGGTTGATAAGCAATCATGACTAAAATACCACCACATCCGTGGCTGCCGCTATCAATCACATTCGCTAATAGATCAACTTTGATTAACTTACATCAAAACAGATAAATCAGCTACTCGCTCTGTTGAATTAAATCTTTTCTGATAAGAGAAAAAAGGGAAATCAATCACCTAATCAGAGCATATATTAGTCTGCCAGGAGGCTAACAAAGACTCTTTGTCTGATCAAATTCAGACAGATCAAGACACAGAGGCACACTATCATGACAATGATGAGTTTCCAGTTCATTAACTAAATTGCTTTGACTGCGGGTATAAATTCAGTATCTAACTTGATCGCATTTAGTTATTTGTGCTGAGCTTTGATGCTACATAAAGACAACAGAAGAAAAAAAGTACGGCCCTTCTATCACAATAAAATTGACATGGGACACAAAAGGAAATTTTCTACTTACTTATTGAACCCATGCAGATTTGTACATTTCGAATCAGCGCATTCAAGCTAAATACTTTCTCCTTAATAGCATGACCGACTGTCATTAGTGAGCAATAAATGCAGCTTAAGAATTTTTTTTTAAAAGAAAAATGTTTTGTTTAAAAAATAAAAATAAATAAAAAAGTTTTGGCCAGTAATTCTGCTACTCACTGCAAAAACACACAACTTTATACTTAGTACAACTTTAAAATGCAACAAAATAAGAGATCAAAGGACAATCATCCTTTTTTTCATCATTTATTTTCGCAAATGTGGCATGAAACACTTGCAAAAGGAACATCTTAAAGTTGGTCCAGTAGAAAAAGACAAAAAAACACTTGAATGATTTAATACTTTGTTTTTCAGCTTTCAATTTCTGTCAAGTAAATTTGGAGTCTATACTTAGCCTAAATGAGGGAGCGGATTGCTGGTAGGTTTTTCTCAAATCTGTTTCTTTCAATTGTATATAAATATCCAGAAATAAATCTCGTTTCCTAAAGCAAAGCTAAGAAAGAGTAAAATGACTGGATAGAAATGACATCAACATCTACATAAGAAAGGGATTAGCTGACTATAAAATGTACAGTTTTTTAAACTTTAACTTAATATTCACATTCATATATAAAACTTACAAAACCTGGATCTTTCAAAACCCACTAAAAATATCTTTTTTTCTGTTACTGCTGAAAGATCATTTTAAATTACCATAAATTTAATGGATTATTTACGTATTATCAGCATCATTAATGTCATCATTTCTGTCATATTGTTTTTGTTCTTTTTTTTCCAGACTTTTTTGATTCATCTCAAAAAAGAAAAAAACATAAGTCAATAAATTAACATGCTACCTCAGTCCCTGAAAGCCAATACTCAACTGTGTTACTGAGTGAGAGTAAGACAGGTGTTTGTGTACATTGAAGTGTGTCCGTGTGTGTATGTGTGAGTTTGTGTGTGAAGAGAAATAAAGGACACATAGCCTGTTAGCATACCTGCCCCAAACTCAATGTAGGATAGGGAGGATTGGGGTTATTTCGAGTCCATACAAAAAATAATTCATTGTAAATATATAATATATATTTATACATATTTGAATATATTTACAAATATACCCAGCACTATACATTATACTGTGTATTTTTTTTCTCCAGAATAATTGGGAAGGTTTATCAAGAGAACTGAAAAAGAAATGCATCAATATTACAAAATAAACAGGAGAGCAGCTTCTATATGTGCTCTCCTACTATTCCTCTGTTTTGTTAGTTGGAGCTCTGTCTCTCAGTCCTTTTCCTATTTGTCAACCTCTTCTAGTCCCTTGACTTTGAGGTTCACATCAGTCCATACATTCCTCCAGGAGCAAATAACAGTCTTGGAATGCCAGCCACTGGAATTGGATCACCAAACAATTAACATCGCAGATTGTAAAAACAAAACAAAAAAAAAAATCCCTCTGGGTACAAACATGAGAACCAAAATGAGAAGTCTGCGTGTTTATATGCAGGGAGAGGAGGAGGAGGAGGAGGAGGAAGGTCTCCAGGACACATCAATTCATTCAGTCAGTAAAAAACAGCTTCTGTAGGGTTCTTTTCCTCTCCTTTAAGACCTCACATGAGAATGTGGTGTATATCGTGTGTGCGTATGGCAGTGTGAGTGTGTGACAGCAGCGCTGCCACCAGCCCAGTCCCATCTGGGTCCATTAGTCCACTGGGAGCCAGAGGGGTGAGTGGGGGGGCAGGAGGTTTGGAGGATTTCGGAGAGTGTCTATGCTACGCATGTTTTGGAACGTTAAGGGGTAAGACTGGAGCAGGTCGAGCTCATGTTTTGACGTTTCCATTGATATGCTGGTACTTGGGGAGGCAGGGCTCGTCCGGTAAGGGATCGTGGGAAAACACGGAGTCGTCACCAGAGGAGCAGGAGCTGCGAGTGTCGGGGAAGCTGGGGGAATACTGCTCTGTTGGGGCGCACAGGTCCAGATACTCCTGCAGACACAGACAAAGAAAGGAAAAGGTTGGGTGAGGTAATTTACACTCAGACACAAGCTCTTAAGTTACAAAACGAAAAGATGTTTCGAATGAGTTTGAGGTTGAGGTGAAAGACGAGAGCAAACAGGAGAACGAACATAAAGTGCAAAAACCAAGTCAACAAGAACAGGGACTTTCCAGAGAGTGAGAGAGTATCACCTTCATTCTGATATTGATCTAAACCTTACAAAATCACCCTGCAAGGATTTATGAAACAGAACAGAAAAAACAACCTTAAACTGGATACTGTACGAAAATATTTGCAGGAATATTAGGTAATAAATTCAATGTTGGATCCTGCGGAGCTTGAGGAAAGCAGGTTTGACCTAGTTGCAGTTTTGGTCCACTACAAAATGTTTTAATGTGGTTGGGAAGTTGGGGAAGAGAGGATACTTTTATACTAAAGAGACCAGGGATAGAGATGTGGCACTGCAGTCTTTACAACATCCCTTCACATCACTCTCAAGTTCAGTCCAAACAACTCTGACATCTGACACTGAAACATCCAATATAAATACAATAAGGTGGCTGGAAATAATAAAGAAGCTGGCGAGACACGAGTCCCACCGCCTCCCCAATCTAACTCAAGATGAAGGGGGATAAAAAGACATTCTGTTATTAATTTTTCACTCAGTCCAGTGTTGTGAAGTTGTTTGGTCTTTTCATGTCGGCTACGGCACCCTTTTTCCCCCTCCTGCTTGTCTTTCATGGCTGTTATTGGGTCTAGTTGTGCGGAGGAAGAGTTCTTGGGGTTTTCTAGAATGTAAGTGCTGGCTTCCATTTTCCCAGCTCGACACGAGAAGGCTCACATTACTAAAGACCTCCACATCTGCCAGCGGTTTGGGGCAGAGGGAAAGGGGGAGGAAAAAAAGGCAAGAAAAGGGCGCTTTATTACATTTCAAAAGTACAAACTCAAAGTCGGGCTTTTTGGCATATATTCATGAAGTTCCAGCTCCAAAGCAGACGAGTCTTGACAGCTTTCCATTGACGGACTCTTTTCAGGTTGGCTCGAGGATATCACATAAGACAGGGAGGGGAATGGAAAAGAAACGCAGGCTATTATAGTGATCGAGGCATGGATGTGATGATTGGGCGACTTCTCTGGGCCCTAGCAGCCTTGTTGGGCCTGGATCAAATCATCCGGCCATTTTTCGGTCACTATTTAGTCTTTTTGTCAGCAACGTGGCTGCTAATGCTCCTAAAGCTTTCAGCAACATCCTGCTGAACTCTGCATGCACTGGCAAGAGCATGATTTAGTTTGGATTGAGAAACGTGTTACTGTGGGTAGGAATGTATCATATTATTCTGTTTTATTGTTCTGAAACGCCGGTCTCTTATTTGCCAGGAAATTGTAGAGTTGGTGTAGCACAAATTCTGACCACCCTGAATCCAGAAACTTTACGATAGAGGAATGTGTGTGAAGAAGAAAGAAAGAGTTGCACTCACCTCATTGGTGCTGAGGGTGAGGATGCGATCCAGATCCTCTACTAGCTGCTTGAATGTGGGTCTCTGGGATGAGATGGCATGCCAGCAGTCTTTCATCATCATGTACCTGACAGAAAGAGAGTCACAATCTGTTTACTTGAGGGGAAGAGTGGATTAAGGAAGACAAAACAGAGGAATTCAGGGAATTGTTGTTGTCTTTATTTAGTCTACCCAAGCTCTACCACTCCTCAACTACCTCATCTTCAAGTTTCAGACTGTGCCAGCTGAAATGATTTATGCATCTGGACTCAGCGGTCTCAGTATGACTGGATAAATCAAAAACAGCAGGCGTTCTCTGACAACATCTCATTTTGAAATATATTTTGGTCTGCAATCACTAAAAGACTCTGGCTTGCTTCTGATGACAAACATGCTTTCCTGTGTTTTGGGTTTCTTAAATGCTATAAACTGTGGGTGTCATGCACTGCTATTGTGTCTGTCTCCACTTTGTTCTCCATCAACCCTCTCATTGTGGCACCGCAGCAGAGCTGTGCCATTGTCTGCTAACTGTAGAGGACTCTTTGTGAATGAGGACACTGACAGCAGCCAGGCACAGCTGTGCAGAGGCCCAACAGAGTGGACACAGAGCGCCAGAGTCATGGATCTGATAGAAACTGGGATGGTGCTAGAGTCTGGCTGTAAAACCTAGCATTTAACAAAGTGACAGCGTGGTTAGAGAGGATTTAAGTTTGGGAGAAAGGCAAAACTCTCACAGCTCATTGGTGCAGTTGCCAGGCTTGTCCATGCGATGTCCCTCTTTGAGCAACTTGAAGAGCTCCTCAACAGGAATGCCAGGGTAGGGGGAGCCCCCTAGGGTGAAGATCTCCCACATCAGCACCCCAAATGACCAGCTAAAATGACACAAAAAAATACATATACATTACAAACATAGTCAAGAATGACAATGATGCTCCCAGTCTCTTCAAACAACAGGACGACAATAAATGTCACTTCAATTGGTCCCACAGACAGTTTGTACAGTTTTTCAGGAGTAAAATTCAAGCACTTTTCAAACACATTGAAAGTGTTACTATAAGTGCAATAGTAAAAAACAACAGTACGAAGAATTACTTTATATCCATGGCTATCAGTATGGATTGTCCCTTTATTTTACAGCAGTTCATACGAACTTCAAATTAATTTTTTGTTTAAAATCATTTCAATGCTAGGAGACAAACAAACGTGACTGCGGGGTCATTTCAAGTAGGAAAAGATTTTTGGTTTAAATGAGTGATTGTGTAGATGGAACACCAGATTATCAAGCATTTTTAAATTAGTATGTTTATGAGTTCATATTCCTTGCATAAAAATTAAGCATTTTCCAAACTATCAGCACTTTGTATGAACCTTGAACAGATTGTTTACATTTAGCCCTTTGGCCAAACTTTAAAAAACAACTTCAACAGTGTGACTGCAGTGGTGTCAATGCCCTCTTTCTGCCGTCCGGTGGCTTGTGGTGCGAACCCACTCCCAGTGCCACTCCGGCCCTGATCTCAATGATGGCTTTTGTGCCCGAATGGATGGCCACACAGCCTGGCATTGTCCAGTCACACCCCACTACAACAAACAGCAGACCACCCACCTCAAACAAAAGAGGATGGAGAGGTCCAGAGATGGCTGGTTACTATTAACAATTAGCTTCTTCCTCATCTTAGTGTCCGGTCATTAATTATCAGTGATTCCATGCTGCTGATTTCCATCACTGTCAAACTGCATGTTTATATTAGAGACTGTGGATGCACAGTGTCTCAATGAATGATTCTTGCACTGACTGCATGCTTCATTCAAGTCCACACAAAGGCTGCATTATAACATGCAGACACGCTTATGAACATGAATGTGCAGCCAGCTACAGGCAATGCTAGTGGTCCAACCGAGCACGTAGGCATGGTCAGGCAGGTTGAGTGTTTATCAGTTCCTCCATCTGTTTACACAACCAGCCTTGGGTTTGTTCCCTCTATCACTGCGTTGTATCTCTTCTCTCTTCTTTCTGTGCTATTTTGTTACCATCGCTCAGTGCTTGTCATCCTGTTGCTCTGTGCAAGGTGGTATCCAATTGCAACCAAGCTTGACTCAGCAAATAAACACACAAACCAACACGCTCCGGGTCACTTGAATCAACCTGTCATTGGACATTTCTAGAGTGTAACCAACCAGATACATGATCTATACTTGGACAAGCCAACCAATGAGTATGAAAGTGACTCGTATTAGCCAACATCAACCTCTAGAGGCTTATTTATATCTCATTACATCCATATCTAAAGTAGTTTGTTTGTTCATTCTCTGTGTTGAAGTTTATGATATCGACTGAAAGCAACATGAATATGAATGTTGAAAACCAGATCAATACATGTACATGCATGGGTGGATCTAATCAAAATATGGAGAATCAAGAAAACGTGGGCATATATTTTTAAGCTAGAGGAATGCATTTGTTTTCCTTTGGAGGTATGTGGAGTGTGAGGGTGGGGACTGGGGTTGGGGGTGGTGTAGACCCTCCTTGCAATACTAGCTCCACCAAGCCAGGCCATGATACCATCTCTCTCTGGGCTTTCGCAACAACTCCTCACTCTAACCTAAGCCAGCCAGAGCTGAGTCTCCTGGACCCATTTGTCAAAACAGCAAGAGGCGAGTTTCATTGGAATTCATGTATTCATTTAATCTGATGTCATATATGGATCGCCTACGCTCCTGGAGATGTCTGACTGTGAGCGCTACCCCCCACCTGCTCACCCCCACCTTCATCTTCCCTTTCCCCTTCAAACACTATGTGAAAAAGCCAATTACTAAAAGTGAGTGATGAAACGTAATTAGCAGTGAGCTGATAGAAGGGCCTGCAGTGGCCACTTCATGCCTGCACCCGCCCTGGTTATCGACTGGTGCTGCTCTATGGAACATGAAGGGCATCACGTAAACAAACACATAATATTTATGTGCACAAGCACGCACACAGACAGTAGAAAGACTCTCTTTCCAAGTGCTTAACTTGATGAGCGCTATGTTTGGTTTGCTACTAGTGTATGACTCATAGACACACACAAAAATCTTGTTTCCCTGGGGTCAGCGTGCAAGGCATTTATCTAATTGCCACATACACTTTCTGCTGCCAGTGTCTGGAGCAGAAACTTCAAACAACGCTGTCAGAACGCATAAGATTCAAACACCAAACAGAGAGCGACGCTCTTTCTTTGTTCTGTTTTTAGAATGAGTACTCTGGATCTTAAAAAAAGACAGAGACAGAGACGGGTCAGCAATTCACAGGCCAGATGAATGAAAATCACAATGGTGGGGGAAAGAAGGGGGATTATATTGATCACGTAACGGCTCTTAAACGATGAGCCCCATGTTCAAAGTGTTGCTAAATGAGGAGAGCAAAGAAGGGGGTAACAGGATGAGGTTGAAGGAGGATGAGGCCCGCACTGGAAGGCCGCAGCATTGTTGCGTTTAGACATGTGTGGAGGCCCAAAAGAAGGGGGAACTTCCGAGCCAAGCTGGTGGGGGAGGAGGCACTGGTGGGCTCCAGGCTCCTTCAAGGGCCCTTTGAAGCCAGTCAGATTAGTAACACGGCATTGGCTACAAGTCTAGCGTGAAATCCTCACTTTTGCCACAGACCGGCCAGTGCTGGACCCCTATAGGCAACCGACCCCCACCTAACGCTCACCAGCACTGCACCAAAACACCTCACCCCCCCTCTGCTTCGACACTCCTGCAAAACAACCATCTCAATTTGACAGCTGTGCTCCAAGAGGAAACTGGAACATTCGATGTAGAAGGTTTATGCACTGCTAGTGTGTGTAAATGAATTTTTTATCATGTATCTCTGGTTGCTGGACAGAGAATGCGTTGGTTGCGTACTTACACATCACTCTGGTGTGTGTAGACCCGGTCAAACAGCGCCTCTGGAGCCATCCATTTTACCGGGAGACGACCCTGAGGACACACACAGGCGAGAGGTCAAACAAAGTCTACACAAACCCACCCATAGATTTCTTCATTTTTGCACACAGAAGCATGTTTAAATCAGTTCACTTTTAAGAAATCCCATTACTAGTGGAAAGGCCGATATATGAACGCGGCCTGTGGAACAAGGCACAAGAGCGACTGTCTGGGAGGAGGATTTCCTAGAGGAACATTTACATTGTTAAAGTAATAGAGCTGATAAACGGTCAAAGATAAAGGAGAGTTTATCTCTATGTGCCATTTAAACACTGGCTGGGAAGCTAAGCACAGCTGACAAGGTGACCTTGGTCAATATCTGTGTGATAGAGTAATGGCATGTATAATCTCATTAGGTACTCTGAATCACTAAATTAAGAGAAAACATCTACAAAAGTCATTTTATCACATTTTTCTAGTGTCTGCAAATAATCTCTGGCGATAAGATTACTAACACAATCAGAAATAACCAGTGAAATGGTAAAAAAGAATTTTAAAAAAATATATTTTTTTTTTTTAAAACGCATTGTAGGATACATTTATTACATGTTACAACAATGTGGTCTCTGTAAAATATTCTCTTTCAGTCAGTTTCATGAGAAATAGACAGAAATAAAACAACTGTAGCACTACAATGACAGCTCTGTCCTGATGGGTTGCTGTCGTCATTGTGCTAATCATTATTGCCATCAGCATCATTGCATATTGTTGTTGTTGCTGTCAGCTAGTTCTCAGCTTGATTGTGCATGCGATGAAAAGCCATCCATGCATACTTAATGAGGATATGCAGGCAATGCTGCTCTGCGGTGGGAAAGACAGACACCACTGGGCCACTATGGAGATGTCAATTATGTTTAAGCGGCTTCCCTCTCCCTCTCACTCTGTCGCTCTTTCTGGCTAATTGTACAAGTGTCTATGGAACTAAAGGAAAAAAGAGACTGAGGGACAAACAAGGCAGAGTCTCCAGAAGCACTACATTCATAGGCTGCCTGGGAACCTGTGGCTTCTGCCAAGACACCAGTTGAGGGAAAGAGTGAAACAGAACGATGAGGGAAGGGAGCGAATTAGAGAAAGGAGAGAGACGGGCAGGCTAATCTCAAACTGCGGCTCTGAAAAACATTGCACTCCCCAAAAGTGCACATCATTCAGTGTGCGGCGTGCAGGTTAAGGACTCACATTGGTCGTCTTTTTATAGTAGTCGATGTTATGGACGTCCCTGGCAAGGCCAAAGTCAGCGATCTTCATGACGTTGCTCTCTGTGACCAAGACGTTCCTGGCTGCCAGGTCTCTGTGTATACACTGGGATGGAGAGAGTGAGGTGAGAGGAGGGAGGGAAAGGAGGGGAGGTCAAAGAGAGGAAAAAGTGAGGCGAAAAGAAGAATAAGACAGTTACCTCATTGCATAAATCAATCAGGTCTGAAACAGGTGTATGCTCAATTTGGAATGGTGTTAAAGTGTTTGCGGTGCACGTAATCATCCAGAAATCTCCTGCACAGAGGCAGCACTTGACTGTATTACGTGATGCCACAAGGACTGTACCGACACGAACATGTCTGGATAAGTACAGATTCCTTGCATACTTTGCCACATATATGGCTTGAGTTGTTTCTGCGCATCAGCACGCATGTGCAAGCATGTCCATGTGTGTGTGCGTGTGTGAGACAGTATGCTCTGTCACATTCCAACAGTGAGAGCGAGCGTGAGGCTGCTTTTGGCCAATGTGGCCGTACCCCCATTGTGAAAAACTCGCAATTCTTCCACACAGAGGGGCTTTTGTCGTGGGACAGGAGACAATGCAGGGATTGGGCAGGGGGTCAGAGAAGTGTTTTTAGGAGACAATATTCCCACAGTGACGCACAAGCGAGCCTCCTACGTAAAATCTTTCTGGATACTGAGCATCAAGAGTTCTGTGTACTGGCACAGAGATCTGTCAGAGCCAATGGGAAGGGGCTGACGTGAGAACAGGACATTTTTGTGTGCATGTGCGTGTCCTCTTCTTACCTTCTGTGATGCTAGGTACTCCATGCCCCGTGCCACTTGATAAGTGCAGGAGACCAGATCTTTGAAAGTAAGCTGTTCGTCCGACACACGGGCGATGTCATAGGAGTACTCCATGCCGGGTGGCCTGCGGGCTCGGAGATACTCCCTCAGGTTGCCTTTGGAGGCGTACTCCACTATCACATAAAGGGGGCCTGCAGCAGAGAAAAGACTCACATTACCTCTTGAACATGGTCATAAACAATTCCCTTTGAGAGAAAGTGACACTGCACAAAAATCAGAGTGAATTTTTTATGGAACACCATACATAAAGAAGAAGGACCTCTCATTTGAGCATTAAAACTTTAAATTTCATGCTCGCTTCAAAAGAAATTTCTGTTAAAAAACATGAGGAAGTCTGTGACACAGACTGCCAAAAGGCCAGGCTGTCAATTTTTGCATCCCAGCATTTATGTGTATTTCCAAAACTAAAAAAAAAACAGAAAATCATAATAACTTTCCACAGGGACTAAACAGTTGTGCTTAGCTCTGAAAAATGGGCATAATTGCAAGTGGTTTGCATAATTTTTCACAATCACAGCTCCACTGATCTTCATGAATTGCTTTGAGAAATAAAACTCTTTGAGAGCTTAGCTTTATCCACTCTTCACATCCAATTTAATTTAAATCTCTCCACATGACATACAAATGGCTTTGATCTACCTTCAAAAAAGGTAGAAGACACTGTCCTGCACTACATGTCTGATGTGGTCTGATGACACATTTTATAAATTTGTCTGAAGTGTGCTGCAACGTTTAATACAGCGTTACAAGGCAAATCAAGCTGCCTTAAAACACAACAGTACACTGAATAGTACACTCACAAATGGTTTAATTTTCTAAGTGTTTCCTTTGCAAAAAATATCGGCGTATGCTGATTCTCTCCTTAAGGTGACGCTGTGTTCGGTCCTACTCACCGTCTTGTGTACAGGCTCCCAAAAGATTAATGATGTTCTTATGTTTGCCGATCATCTTCATCATCTCCATCTCCGACACCAGGTCAGACAGGTCTTTCTCAGTTGCATCATCTAAGAACAGAAGATTTGGATTGAAGGTTGATGGAAAAACTCAACAACAAAACAATCAAACCCTCGCCCTGCCTTTCCTTTCACCCTTGACTCAGGACTCCATTGCTGCCCACACCTTGTTTGTAGGTGCTTCTGATTAAGTGTGGCTGACAGACAGTGTGGGCTAAAATTACGGCAGCGAGGGAAGCTCCTCACACAGACTACAGAGGCATCCTTTCAGTAGCGGGGGAAGGAAGGAGGAGGAATTAAAGACGCTCAATCTGGATTCATTATCTGCAACACAGGCTCTTTTTTCATGGGACTGATTGAGCCAGTGAAGCTATCCACACAGTCACAATGGCATTGCCTGCATTCCTCTGCACCATTACCTTACCTGGAGTCATTCTAAAGAGTAGATATTCCATTGTGAAGGTCGCTCCACTAGCCTGCTGCTGTACCTGATCTAACCCCTCCCCCTTAACCCCAAACCAACCCAGTGCCCCCTCTTGCCGCTTTCATTAATCATACTGCTTGTGTGACTTGCCTCTTTGTGTAGGTGCTGACTGAGCTCCAGCCAGCTGCTGCTCTGAGGTCAGGTATGTGACCGCCTCGAACCTTTTACCTACCCAACCTGCCTTCCCTAGCCGTCACTCAGCAACCACCAATAACAAATAGTAATGACAGCCCCAGGCTCCGCCTTGCACCTTTGCTGAACCCTCACAGGAGCATAAATCGCCAAAAAATATACTCAATTTGCCCACACGACATAATGAAGCAGTGTACATCTTATCCCTGTGGTCTAATTTTATATACAAGTCTGACGTTTACCATTACAAATCATTGTTATTGTGCAGCTGCAGGGGACTCACTTACCTTTCAGCATCTTGACAGCGACAGTTACAGCCTCCTTGGGTTTGTCTTTATCGATGCCCAGTGCCTCTGCCATTACAACTTGGCCAAAGCAACCTTCACCTAGGGGCTTGCCCAGGGTCAACCTGCAGCCACCAGACAGCAAACACAGAGAGGGCAAAACATGAGAACAGACAGGAAGCTGTTACACTGCTGAAACACAAACTAAAGCACATCGACCTGATCTGACTGAGGCATCGATTCCCTCCCTGTGCAGAAATAAAGAACGCGTGTGAGAACGAGAGGGAGATTGAGACCAGGCACTAAGCCAGTATCTCTACTTCACCCTGTGCATTTTTTTTTTTTACTACATCGTTCTCTCTGTTTCAATCACATTGTGTCTGTGTGAGTGCTTTATTGGCGCAGTGGCTGAAGCCCGTGCCAGGGCAGTAGGTAGAAAGGCCGACATGGCAACGATAATCACCTGATAAAGCCAGGGAGAGGCACTCCTTTCTAAACTGTTTACCCTGCCTTGGCATGTTCCAATATACACTCTTTACAAGTCATTACACAGGGCTTAGCTTAGCCCTGACACATTAGCCTGAGACAAATGGAGAGCTGGCTTTGTGTTGTCATACAGGTGGGCCTGACTGCGATGCTAGATGGAAATTTAAGTGCTATTTTATTGTAAACCATGTCATAATATATGGTGTGTTAAACTTGTCCAAACTAAACAGCATTGAATGATGGAGCGAAGAACTTCAACTCCCACATATGCTCTTTCACAACTATCCATCAGAGCCAGAGCACCTTTCTGACCCCTGAACTAGCAAAGCACCTTCATTTGATTGACAAGTGTGGGTCCCTCCCCTAAGGCCTAGCATCCTGGCTGTGTAAACACTAACACTGCATGCTGCAAAGCCTCAGGCCTCAGGCCAGCGCCCTGCTGTAGTAACACAATCCCCTATCTGTCCACACACACTTGCCTCAGTCAATGGCAACTATTCTGTCCATCGAGCCCCGCGTATCAATGTTATTTTTCCTGCATGCAAACCGCAAACATTAGCATTCCCCAACGTCCTGCAATCCCAACATGATCCCTCAGGCGCTGGAATGACAGCCAAAAAATAAAGACCAAAACAGTAAGACACACAGAGATTTTGTTCACTGCAGACAAAACTTCCCATTTGGCGGGTTCATCAATTAAAATGCCAAACTGCATGCATGACAGTTTGACATCATATCAGGAATGTTTTTCTCACTGTTGAGTGAAAAAAAAAATATACAAGATCTTTTAACAACTGTTTTAACAAAAGACAGGCCTTCACATTTATGGTTTGGGATTTCCCCTTTTTGAGGCCTCAAGTGGGTATTAAACTATTGTGACCTATGCTGTCTTATAAAATCCGCCCTAACGCTTATCTCTGGCTGCTGCAACTGTGACTAACTGAAACCTCAGCGGTGCTAATTCCTCTGGTATGAAACTGAGCAAACACTCCTAGGCTAAACATGCAGATGAAAGCAGTCAGTGCTAACCGGTAATTAGCACAGCTTCACTCTTAACCATCAGAAGCATGTGTGTGCACGTGTGTGTATGCGAGTGAGTGAGAGTGTGAGGTTGCAGCATCAGTTGTCATGATGAGGCAAGTTCAGGTCATTTTACTCCAGCATCAACACATGGATCAGTAGCCTTTATCTCAGCCACCACAGCCGTTATTCACCAGTTAGTCATCACCGCCTGCTGTCTATCCGAGTTAATGGCACCCTGCATCAAGAAAAATACTTACCTGATCATTTAGTAGCCAAGATACAATCAGACAAATACTCATTGTTTTGTAATCTTGGTGTTATCTTCTTTTGCAATGGGCCCTGTTAGCCAAATATTGTTGTGTAGGCATTGAGAACAACAGCAAAGGGTGTAGCACTAAAACTGGTCATGCATTCTGTCAAACAGGTACTGTATGCAGGCCTTAAAACCTGATTGGCTGTTATGAATACCCCTTTTAGATGAAAGTTTCACTGCTTAGCTGATCAGCATTTTAAAGGCTTTTTTCTTCTTTGTGCAGAAGCTGAATCAGATCTACATAATTATATATTTTACATCTGCAACAGACTTGTAATTAGGACTGTGATATCTTTTCTATCATCACAGCAAATAAACATAAATCTTCACAAGTAACTGCAGGCAACAGAATTGACATATAGTTGTTTCTAATGCCAAATGACTTGTGGTATCTGTGCATAACACCAGAGAGTAGACAGTACTGGCAGAGGGGATTGTAGACGTCACAGGACAAGGCAGAAAACCTGAGAGCCCTCACCTGTCTCTGGCAAACTCCCAGCGTGGATCCTCTGGTAAGTCATACTCAGGGATTGGCTCATCGTGCGCAGAGCTCCGCCGTGTCGTAATGCGAACCAGCGGCGTACTGGAGTTCATGGACGAGCTTGAGTCTGCGGACACCTATAGGAGAAAAGAGATTGGCTGATCACTGTGGCCTAGTTTCAGAGGTCATATAAAGCTCCAAGGCATCACTAGAGGAGTCCAAGTAAAAGTGTGCATATACAAGTGTGACTGACTGTGGTACTTTAATTGACATTCCCAGCAATCTTTGCATGTAGGGCACATTGAGTATTTCCTTAATTTCCGTGGTTAATGCACTAAAATTAGAGTAAAACCTATCTAGAGGCCAGACATTGCATTTCAGTGATCATTAAGAAGTGAACAACAACCGTAATTTGGGCAAATGTGTGTTAATCATGCAGCCTCGCCAAAGTCCTCGGGGCTCATCTCTCCTCTCTCCGCCCTAACCTTACCTTGACACAGGAATCAGGCTCTCCGCAGAATGTAATCCAACTCTCTCTTGTACCTTTTGAAGCGTACCTTTTGGTTTCCCTTGGGGAAAAATCATGGCTCACACAGGAAAAGAATCTGGCTGCAGTTTCAGGCAGCAGCGCTAACTTGCTCAGAAATGCAGCAGTAGTTTGGAAACGGTATGTGGAATTTCTTTTGTATGCAAATTCATGTAATAAGTTATAACTAATAAAAATGTATCAACCATGCCTACTATATTTATTTATGTGAATTATCTACAGTTTGTTGTCTGTTATTATATTTCTGCAGCATGTCTGCAGTGTGTTT
>JAQFJA010000003.1:6806706-6820204 GCA_029874485.1 Naso brachycentron
TAAAAGAAGACTAGCAGAAATTTACCTTTAACACCCGGACATAGGGGTGTCCGTCAGGGCCATAGCGACTGCCGTTCTGAGTTATGTGTTTCAGCCACTGAATGTGAGGCTGGGCATCACTGTACACCTTACAGACGAAGCGAGCGTCTTCCCCAACATGAACAGTGGTGTTGGCTGGGAGACCAGCCTGGAGAATAGGTCGGTGAGGGGATCGTTCTGTTGAGAGTGAGAGGGAAGAGTTAGTTTTCGGATGCTGGTTCAAAGCTTAATGGGAAGTGTCTCAAACATTTGCTCTTTCCCTTACAGAATCATGTCATAAAATCTGTAATTTAAGTATGAGAAATGCTTGTGAGTGTTTATCTTTTCAAAAGCAGAACTTCACATACTGTAAGTGTGAATGTTTCCCAGCAACCCTGACAGGTTAAATCATGGCTGCGCTGCCTCTTTCTTATCTCACAGGCATTTAGAGGCTTCACTCAAAACAAAGAGATGGAGGCATTTATCACCAAAAGATAAGGAACTCGGGTGGAGGAGGACTTCTGTAAAGTAGGGTGTATGTGTTGCATATGCAGAGGGGGTTTAGCTAAGCTGTAAGTGCCAGTCTGGGAAGGTGAAACACCTTCATGGCACCCCCACATCATCAGCTATCTGCATTCTTTGACAAGCAAACATTTGGCCTGCGAATCCAAACAGAGCGGGACGTGTTGAACAATGCCCCCTTTCAAACACTACCCGGCCCTCACAACCACACTGAGGAGCCCCCCAACCCCCACACTGACAGCAACCACCCTCTGCCACCACACACACAAAATGACATCACTCAGCCTGGAGTGCTGCACTGCCTTTCCAAAACAAAGCCTCAAGGTAGGTGCAGTGATTCATTTGTGCCTGTGTGTGTGTGTGTGTGTGTGTGTGTGTGTGTAAGGTCAGGGGGGATGGTCAGAGGGTGAGGCTGTGTGATGAAGGGTGGAGGCTGGGTCTAAGGAGGAGGACTAAAAAAGGGAGAAAGAATGAGCAGGTTGAGTGGAGGCGAGAAAAGGGATCAACAGATGGAGAGTGTAGGAACTCAGAGGCTGAGACTTCTTCCATATGTCTGTCTGCCTGTCTGTCTCCCACCTCCATCTCTCTGAAATCTGTCAGATCAGATGATTCCCACCCCTCCTTCCTCTCTTTCTCCCCCATCACCCTCCTCCTTTCTGCACATTCTTAGGGCTTGCCTTGTTTGTTGCCCCCCCTCCCCATTTTTTGCCCTCCTCCATCTTCCACAGGCCCCCTCACCCTCACAATCTTTGCCTAACAGAGACAAGTGATCAACTTGAATCCAACAGGTTACAGCTAAATGCTCTCTTTGTGAAACTCACCGAACAAAATATTGTCGGGCATCATATACAGTAACTGACACAGGCAAAAGAAAAATATATTAGTCATCCAGAGAGACACATTGGAAAGACAAAGACCTTTTGGACCTGCCATTAAAAAAAATACTTACAACCTTCATTATGGTTGAGCCAAATGTTAGATGGAGCATTTAGAGCTGCAGAGCTGACAACTCAGACCAAATGACAAAATGAGGGTGCAGTGTGAGAAAAAAAGGCCACATCATAATTACAGAGAAACCTCAAAACAATAAAAGTTTGTGGAGCACTTCTTGCTCAAATTAGATGAAGGAATATTGTGTGTGGGCATGGACAGGAAGTGCAGAGAAGCTCCTTTATCGACCTCACACAAGAAAGCTGCACATAAGGAGGGAGAGGCATGAAAGGAGACAGACAAAGAAACAGTAAGAGAAAGATTTGAAAAACTTAACTATGTTGTCCTTTCTGTCTGCAGTATGATATGAAAAAACTAATGGGGGATTTCAGGGAATGAATTTGAGTTAATTTTCACATGATTTTGAGGTATTTTAGTATTCTCCTTTACTGCTACTTTACTTTTTAACCACATTTTTAAAGGGAAATGGTAATCTGACAGGTGAAGTCTAGTTAATTTTCAGATTAAGATTTTACATACAACATATTGGCAAAATTTGTAAATCACAATGCATTTTTTTTACATCCATTAAACCAATTTTTCCTAATCCTTTTGGTTTGTTACCCTCTAAACACAAAGTCAATTCTAACACAAAGTAACACATTAAAAATCTCATTTAAGTACCTCAGAGTGTTTTTATGCCTTACTACAAGTGGTCGAATTATCAAAAAACAAAAATCAAATCTGTGTGTCAAAACCTTAGGAGTTATTTTTTTTTCTGATTCTTTATATATTTTGCTCATGAGACCAGATCGTACTTTTATTAAAATAAGATTTCTATTGAAATCCAATCAAAGAGCCGACCCTGTGAAGCCTTTATATGTTTTCCTGTGGCTAAAATTTAGTGACCCATTCAAAACTGAACCATTTATCAATTAAGTCATTAGAGGAGAAAGTTGATGGCAGCTGTGGTGGGATTGAAGCAGAAAAGAAGCGTGTGGAGGCGGATAAGGGGCATTCCATGGCATCCCATGTGAGACCAGTGAACTCTGGGTAACCTGGCGGCTTGGCAAACAGGGACGTAAGGGTCAGAGAGGGGTAGAGGCACCGGAAGAGCGCGACATGGCACAGGATGGCATGGAGCTACCAACAAAGTGCTGCATAGCCTCTGGATGCCACAGCTCTGATTGAAAGAGCCGACGTCTGTTTTGACTCCTCATTTGTGTCCACTTGTCATGTGTGTCTGCTCGTGGATGTCCCACTGTGGCCCTTTCTCCTGAGGCCAGTTTGAGCCAGAAAAGGCTGGTTTCTCTTGGCTTTAATAGCTGATCCCGCAGGTCAATTGAGGAAAAAAAAGACTGATAAGTACAGCCTTTTCTGTCTCTGTTTCCCCTCCTTTTCTCTTTCAGCCCCTCTCCACTCTAAGTCCACCCCACTATAATGGAGGAAAATGAAGCAAGAGGTTGCAGGGGGCAGTGGCTGTGGAGCCAGACATGGAGGGGGTTTACAGCTCTGCAATAAAACAGAACAAAAAACAGAAATATGCAGTCCGAAGTAGAGCTTTAGCTGACTCCAGAGGGGAGCAGAGCAGGGGCCAGAGTTGGGAAGCATGTGTGTGTGTAAGTGGACCTTCATGTGTTTATGCACATGTGCTTATAAGCTCATTGTGCAAAAATCCTCAGGTAATCAATCTTCATCTGATAAAATGACAATAATACTCCTTGTTACCATGGAGACATAGGGAGACCTGCTCAGGACAGGTCCCCTGGAGTGAGTGGGAGTCTAGCTCTGCAACAGATTTCCGCTACATGAAGTGACCAGTGGCCCTAAGCGCTCTTCTGTGAATCAAACTGCTGCAACTGCATGTCTGTCTGGGTTCACTGTGGATCACTGACCAGCCTTAAGAAGACAAACTGTGTCAGATAAACTCTGATGTGTGCTTTGCTTGCATAGTGTTTTGAAGGTGAGTCTGCATCAAATAAAGTGCAAAGTTGCTGTACACACAAACACACATGCAAACACTGAGCTGCTGTCTTTATCCCTCTAACCCTTGTTGTCCCCGCTGTCTATCGATTCTGCAAACAGAGTAGAAAAGCACTCTTTGCTTTCTGTGCTCCAAAGGTCATAGTGAGAGGTTGATTGAGTCGGGTCTGAACTCCTGTAATAGTGCTGAGGTCAGCACTCTGTGGTTTCAGAGAGTGACGCTTAACGATCATCCGCTGCCGGTTTAAGTCCCCATCATAACTCAGCTGACATTACAGGGTCAGTTCACCTTAACTGCACAAAAAACATCTTCCCATTTACCTCTTATGGTATTAAATCATGCAGATAGTTTCTGTTTTATTAGCTGAGGCAGTGTTCCTTTAATCATGGAAAACTGCATTTGAAAACCTGGACGATATCTTTTTTTTCCCGGAACAGTGTCCATGTTACTCAGGGTATTCCACAAGCTTCCCTGTCAGCAAATTTCTGAGAAAATATTTTACCATAAAAAGTAGTTCCAGTGAAAATAAATTTTATAAAATGTTTGCGATTTCATTGAACTGGCCCTTTAAGTCAACCTTGAAAAATAAATATGAGTGCATTTCAGCCACCTGGGGTTAATTAAGACGGATGCTTGAAGGACAAAACAACCAAGCAGGTGCTTCAAATAGTTTCAAACAGCTACAACTTGTTATAAAACAAACCTCATACACACACTATAATTGGACACCATAAACACATATTACTATCATGAAAGAAGGATTTACCTGAATGAATAAAAGATTTTATAAATGAAACAAGACCACATTAAAACTGTTGACATGTACATCTTCAGCTTCCACACACTTGGCAGCACGCCTTGACCTGCACCTGTTTCCAGAGTGCACCTGGCGATTAAACAGCACACACACACACACACACACTACTCTGAGAACCCTTTTTGTCTCCTCCAGTCCTCTACTACATCTCTATTAGTCTCACATGTGTACTGAGTCTAAGTGTGCTTTGTCCATGGTACTGACCCACTACGTCCAGGGTGTAGGTGTGGTTGATGGATCCAAACTCATTCTCCACCAGACAGGTGTAGTTGCCCTTATCTGACGGCACCACGCTCTCCATGATCAGGGTCCAGTGCTGGCTGCGCACCTGTGTGGGAAGGGCAGGAAGTTTCTTGTAACAGGTGGACAGAGAAATGCAGGTGATATTAACAAAAATAAAAGCTCGTGTTTAATGAGAACGATGAAAGAAAACAGAGGGGATTTGCTTGGAAGACTGAAAGATGGGAGTTGATGCATTCTGCTGCAAAACAGCACTGAGGCAGGTGATTGATTCCACCAAAACATATTTTCTTTATTCTGGAAAATACGTCAACTTCTGGGAAAAACCATCACTATTACATTATTACTTTTCAAACCTTTGGGAGCCTCTAAAAGTAGAGGTCACAGAGAAGTGCATAAAATTAAATTTGGATACAGTTTCTGGTAATTCTCCTGTCTGTCACTGTTATCTTGGGTATTAAAACACAGCTTACCAGTGAACATAAGCACTTTCCAACACAGTTACGCATTATTATTTGCAAAAAAAAGTTTCACCTTTGCATGGAATTCACAGGTGTGAGCCAACAATAGTGTTTCCGTCTGCACACTGAGGACAGACTGTAACCACTGCTTGCACAGGCCTACATTTTACACAATGGAGAGATTATGCCACAGGGCCGGGCTCAGGTACAGCTTTTGTCCAACATTTGTTGACAAAAAGAGAGAAATGAGCTGCCCACAGTGTATCTGACAGCCTGACTGTATCATTTCCGTCAAATCGAGGCTGTTTTATTTTTTTTGTCTACTCTGTAATGAGCCTGCTGAAAGCCAAAGGGACGCAACATTAGCAGCTACATCAACAAAAAGTGCTGCTAAACTTTCCTGGCAGGAAGATACGTTTCCTCATAAAGCGTCAGTCATTAACCAGGAGAATCAGACTCGTTCAGCATCATCGGAACTTTTTATAAATTCATTTCGTAGCTGTCTGTTTGAACAGTTATTCCATTGAATCAGTTTAGCTCAAGCATGTTCACTAAACACTGCTTGTTTGGAGAGACAAAGAGAGGAATTTAAGAGTAAACATAACTGAACTGCAATCTAAATAGGCTCCGTCACAGAGGAGCTATATATATTGAGACTAGCTGTAGCTGTTTTCAGTCTCTTTATTATACAAAGAGAAAATAAAACACAACCACACTATCTTTACTTTCCCATGACACACAGAATTGGGTATTTTAAGCACATATACATCAACTCAGACTGTTTCCCAAAGAATGGACGAGAGCGAGAGACAATTTCACAAGTTAAGCAACATGAACAGTCTTGCTTGTTGTTTTTAGTTTTTGTTTTCTGTTCGGTTGTGGTGCTTAATGTGTTATATAAGTGGACCACAATGGAAGTAAGCATTTGGCTTTATTTCATCTTTATCCTTAATGGTTTTTGAAATGCATGTATAGACCACCGTGCAGTCATTTATGTGTTTTTTAACCATCAAATAAATTCATTCATTCATTCATTTAAAGCTCTTTTCCTGGAATCACAGGGCTGTGTAGAGAAAGTCATACTAGTTTAAGTCTTCAGTGATGACTGCTAAAATTAGTATTATTTTGGTCCTTCTTCCATGAATCAGGGAATGAAGTGGAATTCATTTATAGTTTAATTTTAAGAATGTTTGCTTTTCTTTGTGCAGAATGTTCTAAACAGAGAGAAAAGGCTGCACAGCACCTTGAGCTCTTACAGTTGAAATTTTGCAAAAGTGTTTGTGAATCATATTTCATAACAACAGACTCACATGCTTGAATCACATACCCATCATTGGCCAAAGCCAGTGGGACCTGTTCTCCCTGATTGAGTTACCTCAGCATTCTCAACTCATTTCAACCCTGACGTTACCTACTCTCTCTATACATTACTGTCTGGGGGCATTTAACCCTTAAGTCCCAGGCTTAAGTTTCTAATTGTTGGGGGTAAAGAACCATTTCGAGTTACAGTGAGAGGCTCTGCAAAGTACCCCAGTGAGAGGAGGTGCACGGATGAGCAATTCCAATTTCACACCACAAACCCTGCCCTCGTTTCCTCTGTCTACTCTCCTCCCGTCTCTCCAGTGAAGGGTGGAAAAGGGGTGAAAGGAGAGCCAGGGAACGATTGGAAGAAGGAGGCTAGGCGTCCCTTGCAAATACATTCACAAAATGGCCAGAAGTAATGTAGCACAGAGAGTAGCAAAAAACAAGAAAGGGCAGTTAATTGACATTTGTAATAAAAAGCATGATGTATTGCTGTTTATCCTACCTTATACCCTCCCATTCGGTCCTCCTGGCGGAAAGGCCTGCTGTTTTTAAGCCAGCGCAGCTTGGGCCGGGGGTTGCCTCCCGCAGCACAGCGGAACTTGACTGTGTTGGCAGCTGGCACCGCGTGCAGCTTCTTCTCCATCTTTGCAGACGAGGTCCAATACGGAGCGCCTACAACCACAGAACAGTTGCTGTTCAGTAAGGGGGAGATTTCCTCATCATGTCATCAGCATTAACAGTTTGGCTTCAGGGCCTTGGGCTGGCTGAAGCAGATATACATGGAAGCGTGACTGCAGAGGAGCCAAACCTGAACCATTCCTAACACTCCCAGAGATCACCCCCCCGCCCGCCAGCTCTCCCAGCACTGACTGACCCGCTGTCTGCATAACACAACCCAGAGCTCCACACTCACACAGTTAAATAAAAACACACACTTTCCCTGTAGGCTCGGCGGGGTGTTGCAGAGGGGGAAAAAACATCAGCTCTGAGGGGAGAAATGTGCCTGGGCGTTGCCAAGAGGGTAACTAGACCATCACATTCAATCTCATCTCTTTCCACTTAGCAGCTTTTTTTCCCCTCCACTTCCTCCAATTACCATAGCTCCCCTGTTTATCAGCCTGCCACTTGGCTAGATATGGACGGCAGGGCCAGGGATGCTTATCACCTTTGCAAAATCATTATGTGCCGTCAGGGGAGAAAATGAATGTCACGTTTAACGGAAGATTTCAGAGTTCTCACTGCACGCCTTTTTGTCCAGATTTTATCAACTCTGAACTTCTATTTAAATCTGTCACCTTCCTCGTGTTTGTCCATTCCCTAGTTCCCTCCCTTTTTTCTCCCAATTTCTATCTCGCAGTCAGCTGGATTTTCCTCCTCTCCCCAAATCCACCCGTTCTCTCTGCACCTGGGAGTGTGATTGCCTAAGCAGATGGCGCTCCAAGGGGAAGAGAAGCCCAAAGTAAAACAACGACCCAAACAGTCCTCCACACCATCACTTCCTCTCCAAATAGCAGAAGTACAAGCAACAGAGGGAATACCCATAGATAAGGCCACTACTGACTTTAGTGTGACCCTCAAAGATAAGTTGACATCCCAGGAGAACATTTGCTTCCAGCGCCCTCCCTCCACTCTCTTTCCTGCCTGTCCAATCTGCATACTATCAGACACCTCCCATCATTTTCTCTGGCACGCACAGCCGGACGAGTCGCACATACTTGGATAGTAAAGTCAGTAAACAAGGCTCTTCCTTCCTGAAAAGATGCACATGGAAAGTACTTATACTATAATTAGTCATTCCCTTTCTTCCACTTCCGTCTTACTCTCACTATCTGCACCTCTCTTCCTGCATCTTCGCCTCTCAGGTCCCTGCATACCTCTCCATTCACTCTCCCCGTCATCGCTCCGTCCATTCAGACAGAGACAGATTAGGTGGAGACTAGCTCATTGCGAGGTCGTCTCTCCAAAACGACCTCTGACCCCAGTCTGGTAGCTGGGTCGGAGGATGAGGTTGGGACATGAAAGGTGAGCGGTGCTGTTTCCCATGCTCTGCATCCAGAGGGGCAGCACTTCAAACAAGATGACCCTCAGACCTCTAAAACTCTCACTGGCCCAACTGCTGCGGACTCCAGGAACCCCCGCCTCCCCCAAAGCTCTGTGCATCCGGATCCCCACTCACGGCTGTTTATCCTAAGCTGGCCTGGGGTGAGCTGAGGTTATCTAACTCCTGCGCCATGAGTCAAGAATTTTTTTTTCTATCAATGTTCCTCCGGAGGGCTTAAATCCATCAGTGACCCAAAGTAGTTCTCACAATGAAATGATTTCTCTTTAAGCTGTGATATCCTCCTCTTTACCATGTATCCGTGCAAGCGGAACAAGGCTACTTTGGACAATTATTAGGCCACTGTTTAGGAATGTAAGATGTGCTGTTTTTTTAAAATGCAGCTTCAATAGTATTTGTCCTGGGAAAACAATGTATCTGCATGACATTTGCTTTTCATGAACTAAGAGTGTCACCCTTATTTCCAGCTTTGTGAGAATTATTGTTTTTAGCTAATCTAAACCTTTTTGTAAATGCTTTATTTAGTGTTGCTAAATCCTGATTAGTTTCCAGAAATATGTGACATCTGCTTTTTCAAAGTTGAGTTCAAACCACCTCAAACAAGTGAGCTGAGCTCAGACAAAATGAAAATACTGAGATCACTGTGGTGAGATAGCCAGAACTGTTCAAAGTTTGGCAGATAATTGCATGTTCGTGCTGGACCCAATTATCCATGATTGAATAAATAGGTTTTAAAGGCCTTTAAAATATATTTATCAAAACTTTTTTCAGAATGTTTTGAGTAATTTCTTATCATTTTTGCTCAACTTCATTTCCAAGAAAATTTTCTCTGTTTCTAGATATTATGTTTTTACCATAACTATAATATTTTTCTCAAAATTTGACTTCTTTTTTTTCAAAATATGATTTCCTTTATAATCTTTAACTTTTTTTTCCAACATTGGCCACAATTGTGTAATTGAAGTTGCGCATGAGGTCTGGAATAGAGCTGTTAACTGATACTTGTTTTTCACGTCAGTACCTGAAACTGCACAAGAGGACCTCAGTGAAGAGTGCATGAGTGCTTTATGTCCCTTTCTAAACTTTTCTGTCATAACTTAAATTACTTTGATGACACAGATTTATTCTTCTATGATTATTCTGAGAGGTGCAGCTGAAGCGGAGGCACACTGTCAATGACTGACGGTATAAGCAATGAATAAAGGCATTAACAGGACAGCGACAGGACTGAATGCATAACACAAGGCTCCACGTGGCTCTGCAACTTCATCATGACATCAGTGCTACACTCCCCCCACCCCACCCCACCCACCCTCGCCCTTCGCAGCTTCGCTCACACATCCCTGCAGAGGCTCTCCCATGTCTTCTCCAATAACACCACCCACTGCTGATGATGGACAAACACTCTGGAGGCTCTCCAGCTTATGTCTTTCAATCTTTCATACAAAGTCAAATAAAAATGTTCTGTGTTGAGGTGGCCTGCTGCCCAACCCATTCTGAGTGCTTGTCAAGACAAAAAAAAAAAAAAGCCCCAAATATAAAGCTACACTCCGCACTCTCAGCTCTCATTCCCTCCCACGCCTACAAGCACCCTCCTTCTTCACTCCAGTCCTCGGCCTGAGGCCAAGGCTCCACGCCATGCGTGCTGGTGCTGATCCAACAAAACACCCCCTCCTCCACCCCTGCCTCTTTTCCCTCCCTCCTTCTTCTTCCCTCTTTCTTTTAATAATAATCTCGGTTTTGAATTTTCAGAAACACACACGGCGAGAAAATGCAACTGTGCAGCCAGAACAGCTCGCTCTTTGTTTTCAAACAGCTTATTACCACCAGAATGGCTGGATCTTTTCCCTCTCCCCCATTTTTTCCTCTTGCTGAGTTCCTCTCTCTCCCCCATATTTAATGGATTTCAAGCAATTACAGTCAGCCCAAAAGTGGAGGAGGAGGAGGACTCACGGTGAGGCGCAATGCGTGTGGAGAATTTTAACAAGATGTGGAAGCCCTCATCTTTACCTCAGTGAGCGTATGTGTATGTGAACGCTTGAGTGTGTGCACGTGGCTACATAAACACATTACGACCCCAGACAACCACCAACGCATGGACAAACTTGGGTTAAAACTTTCTCTGTCTCACACACACACACACACACACACACATACACAGGCCCATCAGGTGGTAACTGGGTCCAGATGGGCGTCTTTCATAATGGATGAGCCCAGCTGACTAGCTGGCTCCATGAGGCCTGACTACCTGAGGGACACTGGCTACAAGAATGCCAAGAATCTCTGTATTCCCTGGAGACAGACAGCCACTACACAATACAGGCTGCAATCTCACAGTATAAGCCAAGACGGGAATGCTTAGGTATGGAATAGCAAAGGATGTGGGTGCATGGTAGGACTGACATGAGTTTTGGCATTTCTAACAGCTGACTTCTTCTTCTTCCAATCCTGAAAGAATAGAGACCATCGGCTTTCTCTTCTTAATCATAATCGCACAGTCTGGATTGTTGTAATAAGCACTGACAAAGCTAAGTAGATTACTTCACTTAGGGATTAAGGCTTTGTCAGTGTTTGAGTATCACCATCAACATTCCAAACTGAAGTTTTGACATACGACTATAGACTGTTCATTGCTTTCCTATTTGTATTTTTTATATTGTTTTTATAGACGAGTATGTAAGATATTCGTATTTTTAAGGCTTTTTAAGCTTTAGATAAGTGGAGATAAGCTACTAAAACGCAAAATCTTTTTGCCATGTCCAACATGATTATCTTTATAGCGTGACATCTCTGCTGGTTTCCCTGGAATCTTACCTATTTGTGTGCATTGTGCATAGCATCATTGAATTATCATACATTACACAACTGGAACACAATCACAACATGCTGACCAGGTAAAGTAAAAGGCACACGGGCAGTTTCACATTCTGCAATACACATTTCTTGGGAAGTAAAATTTGGTTATTTTTAGTTGAATGACGGTCATGCATTTGCTGGTGTTACTCAAGTTAATCGTGATCTGGGAGTTTGTGAGGAAGGGTGGCGCATCGTTAACTCACTCATCCCTCCTTTTGTTCCTCCCATACTCACTTATCTGCTCTCCGTCCGCCCCAGCGTCCTCCGATCGCTCTGTATCGTCCTCATCATCCCCCGACGAGATGGCATCTGCACAGAGTAACCACGGTTACTGCCACCCTTTTCGCAACCCACACACATGCAAACACTACACTACACATACACTTGCATGCAGACATGTTCATGCGGTCACTTTCTCGCAAATTTGTAAACACAGATTTGTAAACAAAAGGCTAGATTGGGGTCATTTCTGATAATCTGGACATATGGAACTGTAGTTGCGCACACACACACTCGCTAGACCTCAGAGTCATTCAGAAAGAACTAAATTCAGGCTGTTTGTCCCTGACCGTCTCTGCTCCACTGCCACTTCCTGTACTCAACCAAGCTCAGGCCACCTCTACATCTCCAGACTCCCTGCTCATCCTGACCTGTCCTCTGCCTGACTCACCTGTGACATTCACTATGAAGCAGACCGTGTCTTTGCCCACGCTGGTGCAGGTGTACAGGCCTGAATCCTTGGGCGTGGCATCACGGATCTGCAGCACCTCCTGCTCTATCAGCGTGCGGTTGTTGGTGCCCAGAGAGCTGCCATCTTTGGTCCAGGTGATGGTCCCAGTCGCCGGCAGAGGGCAGCTCAGCTTCAGCACCTCCCCCGGGTGCACTGAGCACACCGTGGGCTTAGAAATTTGGTATTTGTTCGATGCGTCTGCAGAGCGAGTTGGGGGAGGAGGGGGAGGAAGTTGAAGGGGGAGGGGGCAAAGGACAGATTGGAGGAGGAGGAGGAGGGTGCACAAGAAGGAGGAAAGAGAGGTGGGAGAGGAAGAAACAAGCCATAGTTTAAGAAACAAAAACACCACATAACCCCAAATGGATGCACTTAAATTAACTTATGCAGGAGGTGCAATACAGAAAAGAGGAGGCCCATTTTTATTAAACCATCACACCAACTTATCGTTACCACAAACTCCCAATCAGTCCTTTAAAATCGAGCCCTTTGAAAAAAACCACTCCTCTGTTATCAAGTGTGCAGTGTCATTGGCATTTATAGATTCAGAGCATGCAGTTACAGCCACAGCAGCATGTGTAGAAAAAAAACCCACAATCAATGCTTTGCGAGCAGGCGAGATTTGGACATCACTGTGCTGAGGGACAGCCCCCACCCCCCCAAAACCACTCATCCCTTTTCGCATTGATGCCAAGCAGCCAGTGTGTATGGGAGAGTAGGAGCCATACAGATGGATTTCTGCAGCCTAAAAAAAAAAAAGATAATAAAACTCCAGCATGTCTGCCCATCGGAAAGAAAAGCAGCCGGAAAAGTCGAGAAGGGAAGGAAGGTTGTCAGGCAGGGGAAGGGAGAAGAGAGAGAGAGGGGGCGCTCTATCTTTTGGCTTTTCTCCTGCTCTGACTGAACCCCTAAGTTTCGAAAACCTTGACCTGGCTGTAGCCTGACTCTTCTGTTTTCCATCTCTCAATTCTGAGTTGTCTTTCAAAACACGGCCATGGAGAATCTATAACTCCTGCGCAGGATCCGCTGGCCAAAACAGAGAGCAAGAAACTCCGCACAACAACTCCAAAGCGCATAAAACCTTCACTTCTGGGAGAAAATCCAAGACTCTCTCTGAGTGTATGTGTGTACACCATGTCCTCTAACTCGTACAACAGCACACAGAGAACAAGGTGAATGTCAAATGCATGAAAGGGAGTTCGGAGTGTCTTTAGCTGAGATTGCACTTGTTGCATCTTCCATGCTGTTGACTGTGACTGAATGTTGAACAAAAGGGGAAAAACCTGCCTGAAATACAAGCTGGACTCTGCCATATATACCAAAGCCAATGCCAGTCACCCTGAGGCTTTTGCAGCCATTAACACAAACACACATACACACACATTCATGCAGAAATGTGTACATTGCTCAGCTTAAATATAAATGGAGCCTTCTATTCTTTGCAACCATCCACAGTGACAATGCAAAGTTCTTTTAATTGCAGAGAGAACTGAGGAAAATAGGCAAACAAGAGCGGTATTAAAAAGATTTGGTGTGTATGTCGGGGGGGGGGGGGGGCAATGGAAAAGCATAAAAAAAA
>JAQFJA010000003.1:6823081-6844970 GCA_029874485.1 Naso brachycentron
ATCCGTGACTCTTCAGATCTATCATCTTAAGCACTATGAGTACAACATTATGTAGTTAACATGCATGCTAATTAAAGAGGTATCAAACTTGTGGCTTTAGAGAATCTAAAAAGAAATTCCTTTGTTTACTTTTACTGGAAAGTTGCGCTGTATTTTTTCCTCAGAGTCTAGTTTCTTAATCAATCATTTTTTAATCTCATTCTGTCTTTTGTTTGGGTTTTTTTTTTGTCAGTGTTTTCCCCTCTTCTCTTCTGTCATCCTGCATTCCGTCCATGCTGGCTCAGATTCCCCTCTGCCGCACATCGGACAGTCAGGCACAAGCTGGCACAGGTAGCAGCTCTTCCTGGCCTCTTATCAGACAGGTGTGAGATTGAGCTGTGGAGTGACAAGGTATTTTTCGGCACATAAGCCAAGACAAACAACAGTGCACACACGCACACACGCAAACACACACACACACACACACACACACACACACACATATACTTGCAACCACCAACACCCTCAGACCATCAAGATTAACACCGGCCAACGGCAGACTAATAAAAGTCATTGTGTTAAGGCCGTATTTTGAGTCCCTCCGGTCACACCTCCAGCTGACACACTGCGTTTGTTTAGAGTTCAATTCCAATGCCATCCCCACAGTCACACACACACACACACACACACACACATATACACACAGACACACACTCCATGCCATTAACTAGACAGCTGACACTTTTATACTTTTACAACCATACACCTACTGTGTAGATAGCACAGCATAACAGAAGGGTAATAAGCCTTCAACACCTTGACATTCTCACACACAGAAACACACTGATATAAAACTGCCAACAGTGACCAATAATCATTATGACTGGTAATGAAATAAAGCTTAACGTAAGATAACCTATAATTTACACCATACAGAAGGGATCTTTATAGAAAGTAGAAATCATGCAGCAAGTAAATCTACAAATGTGCCAAGAGAGCACTTATGTCGCCACTGAGCTCAGAAACTCCTTAAGAAATAAAATGTGTCTTTTGTTAAAGAGCATCCATCCTTTTCTTGGGTCACACATGAAAGACTCATCCTTGACAGATTATGTGGCCTTTATTTTTCTAACCACTCAGCTGTTTTGAAGTGCTTGCCTCCATCCTGATCAGAGCATTTTCTGAAGCACAGACTTTGGCAGGGAGTATTTTAAAGTAAAGCCAAACCAAGAGCTGGCTTTTGTCAGCTGCACTCACATCACATTCTGCCTGCTGTCCAATGTGCCTGCTGCCACACTTACTCCACATTATATGCAAAGAGGGGCCTGAACAGAGCACAGAGCAGAGAATACCAATGTTTGAGACACACATACACACACACACACCCCTTCTGTTGTTGCTACCTTTGTTATTCAGCTCAGCTAGACTATTTTAATCACTGTGCAAACGCAGAGTGCCTGGATAAGGTAAACACTCCCGTAGATACTGAAATGGCTGCAGGGACAACAGTTGACCTGTTGTGGAGACTTTATCCAGCGCTTACTCTGTTTCTACTGTTACAGCAGCCACAGGTAAACAAACTAGCAGGGCCACCAGGGGTGCAGGCGTGGGCTCTGCAGAGACAACATTGATATGCAATCCGATGAATTACTGCCCCCTTAGACAGCGGCAGTGTGTCACAGAGGCTGCAGGGCAGATTCGGGCGGAGGGGGTGGTAGAAATCCTAAACATCTCTGCAGGGGGGGGTGTTATTAGGGCAGAGTGGGCAGGGCCAGCCAATGTGTCTCCCTAACATCTACGCCCTACAAGGTGACATCGGTGCAGCCCGTCAGGAGCAGTGAACAGAAGGAGAACACAACAAACCGGAGCAGCAAAAGCTCTGATTCAATCACACACAGCTGCGTACAAATCTGTGTTTGCTATGTGCAGCACAGAAACCGATTCAGAATCAGATAAGCGGGCCAGGTTCTCTGTGTGCCCTGTTGATCCCTCGTCATGTGACCCCCCCAGGTCTAGCCACTTAATCTCTAGTCACATGACTTCACCGCTGCCCAGCGCTCTGTAATCTCTCCATCTAAAGGAGAAGTCAAATATGCACAAATCCTCTTAGACCTTTCCTGGAGGATTGTGTAACTCTGGAAAACTCTCCCTGTCTCCCTCCCTCCCTCCCCTTGTCCTCTCGGAGGCCATGTAGCGTAGCGTCCGGGGCCATGTGGAGAGCCGAACCTGCCGGCTCGTAGCCACACGGTCTGTGACAGAACAACAAAAACATCGACAAGAGAGGAGAGGAGAGCTCAGGCAGCCTCTCATCAAGGTAGATAAGAATGATACCTGGCCTGACCTCTGGAGCAAAGGGCAGGACAGATTGCAGTGTGTGTGTGTGTGTGTGTGTGTGTGTGTGTGTGTGTGTGTGTGTGTGTGGAGACAGCGTTGTGGGCATCTGGCTTAAAAAAAGTGATGCTCTGTTGTTGGCCTAACTTACAATTAGCATGCTGATTAAAGCCCAGGAACAAAAGGCTTTGGAATGTGAGTTACCATCCATCACAACAACTCTAATTAGCCAGTCTCTGACCAGACTGGAGACAGAAAAACAGAGAAGCCTCAAAAGAAAGAAGAAAAAACAAAAAAGCTGTCTGTCTGCACTATAAAAAACTGCCCTTCACAAATGGTTTTTCAAAGGTTTTCAATTTGCCAGTAAAATTATGCCTTTAAAATGTAATCTATTTGACAAACGTTGCAGAAGAAGGAGAGCAGGCAGTTGTGATTCAAAGAAACAAAGCAAAGCCCTGATCCCTGAATCCTAATTTCTCCTTTTCCCTCCCTTTTTATGCTTCTTTCCAGGCACGCAGGGCATGAGAGAGATGCCAGCATAAACACTGTCCCACCCTCCTTCATAGCTCTCCCTTGTACTCCTACATGGGGTCACAAACGTGCCTTTCACACTCAAGCATACCCTAAACTACCACATATATCTGTAAGAGAAATAAAACAAAAAAGTGTAAATCACGCACCTCACAGCGAAGAAAACAAGTCTGCCATGCTGAGATTAGTCGATTCTCTTCTGTTTATTTATTTTAACCCCCAAAATCTCACACAAACTCAATTCTTTCTACTTTTTAGGGTTTTTTAGTGAAGTTACAAACATTTTCTTATTTCTCTACTACTCCGAATGGATGTGCCAATAAATGCACGTTAAAAAAAGGGAGTGACAGAGTGAAGACTTTTCTTTTTAGTTCTTATTTCTTCGCAAGAAATTTAAAAATTCAACATGTAATGTAAAAACATAAGTGTAAACAGTGAAACTTCAAATCACAAAATTCATTCCTGTGTTTTTTGTTAGTTTTTCTTCAAATGGATCGAACCACTGACATTTTAAGTCTGGAAAACAATTCTGAGGAAGGGATGCAAAGGTTAAGACAGACTCTTCAGTCGGGTTTTGGGGGAAACAAACTTGACAGACCTACACCTGCTCTCTCAAAACAAACCAAACAAATGGTCTCTCCCCCCTGCTCCACCTCCCAGGCTCTTCTTTTCTGCTCCCTCTCGTCCCCTGCTGCTTACCTTCAGGTTCCAGAGTGGCCTCCTCCTCCTTGGTGCCGGTGAGGGGCGGCCGGGCCACGCTGACGGTCAGCAGGGACAGCAGGACTGCAGCCAGCAGCCAGGCCCACGAGGCCATCCCGTTAGTGGGGGCCAGCGCTCCCCATACCCCCCTTCTCCACCTCCCCCTGGACACTGATCCCATCTGAGGGGGTCCACCCAACCATCAACTGCTGCCGGGTCGGCCTGTCACTCAGTGGAATTCACCCAATCACCTGGGCTGGAGAGGTGAAGGAGAGAAGGAGACAGGGGAAGGCATTGGTGGAATGATGATGGAGGTAGACAGAGGTGTGAACAGAGAGGTGTCAAGAAGAGAAAAAAATAAAAAATGTTAGTGTAATTACTCTCATTTAAAAGGAGTTCTCTCTGCACCATTTTACTTCTCACTTTTTTGTGACAGAGACAGAAAAATGACATGAGGGAGGCGACAGAGACACTCAGTGTTGCAAAATGCTGTCAAACAAGCCATGCCACAGACATACCGAAGCTGTGAGGCAGCTTCAGTCAACAAGCAACTAAACTGCATCTACCTTTACTTCACTTCTATAATTATGTGTACTTAGAAACAAATTAAGTCTTAGTCAAAGCCTTGGTAGGATATTCACAGTCCAACCAGGTTTATGTCTCCCTTAGTTTCAAACTGCAGCTCAAAAGATGAGACTTTTTCTAAGTTTATAAAAATGTAATTTCAAACAAATCTGATGAGGAAAAAGGATTAATCTCCAATATATTTCCCATCATTTACCAAGATCCTTTTTTTAATAAACTGACAAATCTACTCTTAAGCTATGATTTGAAAATAGCACTGGCGCAGCATAGACAACCTATCAGCCAGCATGGACCTTATCTCGTTTAGTCTGACATAGTTTATTCCTGTTCGCAACAGATGCGCCAAACCTGTTGCCCGCGCGGCTGCATCTCTAATTGTACTCGCGAGGCCGTGGGCTGTTATCGCTTTTCCGTGACTTGATTATGAAACCAGTAAGGCTTTAATTGAAATGCAATATTGCGATATCGAGACACACACATACACACACACACACCAGTCTGTTGAGTCAGACATCTGCGGTTGAAGTGTCTCTGGAGGTTTGCTGAAGTCACGCTTCCCTGCGCTCTTTCTGCTCCAGCTGGACGTATCGATTGCTTTTACCCGCAAGGACACATGTAGTTTGACTTATACAGAGACAAACTGGAAACGTGCAACTTGATTTATCCTCAGTTCAGCCCTCGGGGTCCGCACGGTGGTCGCGCACATGCTGTCAGGGCGAATCCATCAATTTATGCCGACTTCCTGACTTCGTTAGAGAAATGCTTCTGTTTGTTTCTGCAATTAAGGCGAATAATTTTGCATAGTTACAAGTCAAATGCGTGAGTTATTAATGACTTGAAAACCAAGCAGTGCACCAATCAACCATCGGACTCACCGATACAGGAATTTTAGCTGATCGACAAGAGAATAAAATGTCTCAGGAGCCTGCCTTAGTTTTACATCTAGGCTTTTAAAAGTGTGTCATGCAGAGCACAAGGGGATAATTCTGCAGCTATCATACCTAACCAAATCTAAATAACAGAAAGTTTTCAAATAAAACGGCTAAAGATTAAAAAAAACCAAAAACATAAAACTAAAAAGCAAATGCGTTAAAATTTTTGACATTAGTTGCTCCTTAAAAGAAAAAACTTTTTTTTCGCATGCTGCTGACGGCATGACATTTGCACACGGCTTCCAAGGACTTTGCTCCATACATGACCACAGCCTTCACTTAAACAGGGCTTTGAATGAAATTTCTTGGAACTGATTGAATTCCTATTGAAATTCAAATCAGTTGGCTTTTTCACAATGGGGGCTCATTTGGACCTGCTCAGTGATTTAGGGCTCCGGCACCAAGCAGTGAAAAAACAACTGCGGTCACGGGATAATTGGCACCATTAAAGCAATGTAGAAAATTAAGCAAAGTAATAAATAACCAGGACACTTGTTAATGGGCCCTAGGGTGATGATGCAAGGTAGGCCCTCTTCGTATGAAATAAACAAGGATAGTTTTCACTGAAATTACTTCAGGGTGGCAGAAAACAACATAAATAACGCACACTGGCTGAATGACAAAATGACCAGTATTTTTGAATGATGTTGGGTGTGTATTTATGAACATATCACACAACAAACTTTATGAAAAACTACTATCAAAGGGTAATTATTGTTTTTAAAAAATAATAATAAAGTAGTAAAATAGGCTAGTTCTCATTTTTCATGCATCAGTGAGAGAAAAAAAACATGAGTACGCACCCAAAACGCGCAGCTCATTTCTGCTATAACGCAGCCCATTTGTCATGACAGCCGAAACCTGACAGATGAGATTCTAGAGAAGCTTTGAACGTAAACAGAAAATACTTACTAGGGAGGAATAAAATCGTGGAGATCGCTGTTTTGGCATGCACAGATAAGGGAGGAGAGAGCATGAGCTGAATCCAGAGGGAGGAATGTCTCCAACTCCACACTGCACCAAAAAAAATCTGCGAGGCGCTGCCGTTTTTCAGTTTACTATTCCACAATCAGCCGGCATCAACTCAGATCAGACGATATATTCCAAACTCGACTGGCAGCGTAGTCCAATGCCATGCAAAGAAATCCGAGTTTACACGCGTTATCCTCCAGAAACAGCTCGGAAAACCATACCGCTGTCCTCCCGAAACTTTCCTCCCCGTCACCAAGTTTCTTCAAGGGCGCAAAACATGCCCTGCGTCCCGAGCAGCGCACTTGTCAACTAAAAAGAAAGTTTGCAGCTACTAAGGAGTTGGGATGGGGTTTTGAAAGGTTTAAGAGGGAAGGTGTCCGATGCGAAATGTCCTAAAATCCATCAATGTGCGTCCCCCTGGCGAAAAGAGCGTCTTTCGCGTCTCTTTCTCTTCTTCTGCCGACAGTCCTTGCACTGTTTCTCAGACGCTTTGTCAGGTTTACTAGGTTTTTTCTCCTCCTTACGTCTCCACACACTGCCCTCCTCCTTCACTCCAGTGGGTGTCATTCCCCCACCAAGCACCCCCAGTGTAATTCGAGCCGCTTCCTGGCCGCAGTGCCTTTGGGCCCTGCCTTCCTCCGCCCATCAAACTGTAGCTGTGCCTGCCTGCCTGCCTGCTTGCCTGCCCGACGGTCAACTTGCTCCAACAGTGCGAGCGCTCCTGCTCCGCTCCGGAGCTGTCAGACTGCCGCAACAACGCCCCTCAGTGGCCAAGGAGAAGACGCACTTAACACAGAAAGAGGGGGAAGAGACGCACAAAGCGTCCACACAGCTCCAGTTTGCTGCAGTGGTGGAAATGCATTCAGACCATTTTCTCAAGGAAAACGTGACACATCACCATCTATTTCAAGATTTTTTTATTTTTTTATTTTTAGGATATAAAAAACTCCAGTATTGCCAGCAAACTGAACTTCAAGGTTGAACATATAGAAAACATATGATCACCTTGTAAAATGACTGGCTTACATAACAGAGCAAACTACACAGAAGAGTGTTCATACAGTTTAAAGGACAAACTGCAACACAACAAAATGTGAACACATATAACATATGACAGTATGAAAGTGCTCACATTGCATAACAAGTACAACACCTTAAATGTTGTTTGGTAGAAACTACAATAATTTCCTTTTATAAAGCAGTGAAGATGAAAACTCAAGTCAAGTACCAATCAAGTGCCTTTAAACTGTTTCTTTGAATACTGCTTGGGTAAATTCTTAATTACTTTCCACCAATAAGATGCTGCGTAAAAGCTGAGATGTCAAAAATACAATCAGATTGTCCAGTTCAGCTCCTTAACATCCATTCAGGCTTGTGTCTTGCTCAAGGACACTTCAGCAAGCACACTGACTGCTCAGCTGTAATGTTTTATGCCACCAACCTTTAGAAGGAGGGCAGATGGTGAGTGTAATCTGCCCTTTCTTAAGAAACATGCTTACATAGATATACTTCAAATGTATAAATGTAAGCTGGGAGTCAAATTCATCGTCAACTATCTAGGTGTGATAAAATATAAAGAAAATTAACTAGCATATTTCTTGTCATAGTTTTGGAGCCAGTGGATATAAAATGCAGACAGCACAATGTCTGCTATTTGTGTTTAATATAGAAAATGTATTTGCAAAGTAACTCAGTACTTAGTAACATGTTACTTATTAATGCATTACTGTAATTTTATTACTTTTCCCAGTAACTAGTAAAGTAAGGTATTACAATTGCCAAAACAGTAATTATATTACAGTTACCTATCCAAGTAAGTCAGTAGTTACTGCATTACTAGAAAAGGGCCGTCTACATGCTGTCACTGGCAGCGCTCCTGATCTCTGACAAAAACATCTGTCCTCAGATATCTTATGAAAGTATTATAAAGTGGATTAAGTCTTGGGAGCTGGCAAAACAGGCTGTGTGTCACTTTTTTAGAAATTCAGTTGGGTTGCAAGACTAATATAGTACAGTAACTAGTAATGAAACTAATTACTTTTGATACAAAGTAATAAGTTAAGCGAATGTATTACTTTTATAAGGAAGAATTGGTAATAAGTAACTTATGACCGTTTCAGAGTAACTCGCCCAACACGGACGACAAATGCATCAGTGATAACAATCCAGTATATGATGTAACAACGCATCACCATGTAACACTAAAAATGACTCTCAGTCTGCATTTTAAACAGTCCACTTTTAATTTTGATGGTTGCTGTTTATGCTTTAACTGTTTACTAAAGTTTTGAATAAAGAACTACACTATTATTTTTATTGAATCTCTACAATATGATACTTAAGTTACAGATCTGAATACTTCTTCAACCACTGCTCACACAATGCTCAACAGTAAACATTCATTAAAATCACATTATATTGTATACATCTATAGTAGAGTGCCTGTGGTAACAGACTGCTAACATGAAAGCAAAGAGCAAAGAATAGAAAAGTTTAAAGAAAGAGGCAGAAGGATTTTCTCTATGATCTGGGTTCATTGTTGCAGAATTAGGAGTAACTGGGGTTCATAACTTTTCTACAAATGAACAGCTCTGTTCACAGCTACCCAGAGAGAGAGTGGAGGCTGGCCCCCTGCAGCTCGTCCCCCACTGCTTCAAGCTGTCTCCTGCATTGGTTCAGGCGTCCAAGCGCTCTGAAAGAGACACAGGGGAGGGTGGAAGAGTCTAATCTCCACAGAGGTTTTATTTTTGTCTCACTTCCACTGCTGAAGCCTTCTTTTTTTGAACAAGCGAGGGGAAACTCTTCCATTCATTTGGAAAAGAGGCACTAACAAGGTTTTTTTTTTTTTTTAAACTGAGGTAAAGGTTCGGCCTGTGAATGGAGAGTTCTACGTCTGTTTTTCTCGCCTCTCCCATCTCTGCCTGCACCAGTAAAGCCATCAGATAACAGTGGAGCTGACAGGTTGGCTGGAAATAAAGAGCGAGCGAGAGGTGAGGAAGGAGAGTTCGACTCATTTTTCAAGAGTGGCACAAAACACCCCCCACTGTTTCTCCCTCTCTGTGTGTCTCTTTCCTCCCTCCACATAAGTCCATTTACAATCGCCCAATTTATTTTCCACTGCCCAGGCATCTCACGTTTGAAAGAAACCTCATCAGGCAGAGTCTCATGGGCCTTTGACTGAGAACTGGATGGACTCAATGCCCCTGCGCTGTGGTATCCGTCAACCTGTCATTGTCCCTCTTCATCTCCAATCTTTTCTCCAGTCCTCTTTCTTCCTTAATCCCTCCTGTGCCAGCAGCAGACACCATGTTTGGAATTTGGGAACAGAGTGACAGGAAAAGAAAGTGACAAGCTAATAGCTTACCATCAGCATCTTGGATGAACATATTGATTCCTTGTCAGTGTTGACAGAAATCATCAGGAGGGTAGCTCATCGGAGAGGTTCTCCAATCACCGTGTGTTATTAAGGCTCTGAGCGATGTTTGAGGCTGAGCCACTCACCAGTCATTAAGCTGTCTCCTGCTGCTATGCAAATTTTAGATGCTGCTGAAGTGAGCTAATCAACAACTAGCCGTTACTTCCTTTCATCTGTGGGCCGGCTAATTGGTTCACATTAAAGTCCCCATACATTCATACATTCTTACCTCTGTGAATGTTTGAGCTTCACATTGCAGAATGTGACATTTCACGGTCATCCGAGAGGGAACGTGTCCGCCCACCATCAAGACATGTATGTACAAACAGGATTTTGTGACTTCACAACTAGTTTTAATGTCATGTGCTCTAGAAGGCAATTTATGCAGATGTGATGTGGAAACTCAAACTTCCAGAGGGAACATCTCAGTAATATAGCAGATATACGGCATCCAGTAATCCAACTTATGGAAGGAAAAATAACTATAAATTCATCATGGATTTTTGAGCACTTGAGCAGAGATGAGCGTTTGTGCTCTTTAGAATTTTCAACCTTTTTTTTTTTTTTTTTGTGGAAACACACAAACAACATAAATCATTTTTTTCACAAAGAAGTGCTTAGTGTCTTAAAACACATCTGGAGAGGAACTTTAACTAGCCCTTACTTAAAACCTCAGAAGCCAAGCTAATGTTATACTTGGTGCCAGTAACTTCTACCTCTTTAGCCACGCTAGCAGCATGGCTCTCTGTCAGTCTCTTGTCTGCCCACAACTTTGGTGCAGGATAAATAACCCATTTAAACAACTACAGGAAGAATTTCCATGAAATTATGTCCAGATATTTGCGGTAGGGCCCGGCCGATATGAAATTTTTATGGCCAGTTCCGAAACAGATATTAGGGACCAAGAAAACAACACATCCGCCGACATTATGTGTGTCGATGTTGATGGTGCTGTAGCACATAGGACCTTGTTTTTAAAGTTTATCACTGAACGTGTATAAATGGATTGTGTCTTGTGTATGAATGGATGTCTTGTTTGCCACTGTTTTTTTTTACTCTACGTGCCTCTATAATTGCCCCTCGGGGACAAATAAAGTTTTCTGAATTGAATTGAATTGAATATTATTATTACGGCAGTCAAAGTTAACACAACAACGAGTGCAGGCAAATTCCTTTTTTAATGCAAACTAAATTTTTTGATGGCCGATTAAAGTGAGCATGTTATTGATTATGACCCTCAGCCTGCCCCGTAGTTTGGGAAATCAGGAAGCGATGCAGCAGTAACATGGAAGGTAAGCAGAAACAAACCTCCTTGAGCAGAAATTAACAAAGAAAAGGGTCTTTCGAATGGCAAGTTCAGCTTGAAAGCCTATCAGAAGGTTCTCTTGACAAGACCAAAGTTATTTGCCATTACTAAGTTACCACACTTAGTACATCGAGCATACAGCTGATGCAGAGAGTAATATTATTGTAGTATGTATTTAATATTGGCTGAATATAGTTGTCAAATACTTGTGGTAGAATATCTTACTTTTTAACAAACTTTATTCCAAGTACCAGTGCACTGAACAGCAAACACTTCACTTATTATCAAATGATGGAGTGCTCTCTGATGGACAATCTACATTATTAAACAAACTGAAGACGGCTGTTAATATTGGCAAAGTGATATATCGGTCAGGTGCAAATGTTTTGGTGCCCAGAAGATGAATGTCAGTGACCTTAGTAATTCATTGACTTTTCCTCTCATGCCATCATTTATCCAAAAGGGAAATTTGTCCAATACCTGTGTGTTATGATCAAATATCTGTAAAACTACAGTCACACCAGACTTAGCTATGATTAGGATTAATTAGCTAATGTTAGCATGCTAACACATTACACTAAGACTGTTTAGTCGTTTTCAGCATGTTAGCATATACAGACACCAGCAGCTTTGCCTTAATACCAGCAGGTTTAGCCATGTTTCTTTTTCTGGAGTCACAGTTGTGTTTTTATCTTCTCCGTTCCAGTTCATGGGGTCACAACTCAGACACGTCTATTTTAAGCCGCCTCAGTCATCACAACAAGTCTTCTCAAATCCCAACAGTAACTTACATTAATGATAGCATAGGCAATGGTTTAAATGTGCGCCTCTGTCAGATCACTTAACCAATATACAGTGCTTTTTTTTTTTGCAGTGGCACATAGACAATCCACTCTTACAGTGAAGTAGGCCAGAATGACAAAATTCCTCCCTCTGTCTGCCTGAATGCAAAAAAAAAAGAAGAATCAGAGTAAGAAACAGACTTATTCTCCTTTGGACGATCATTCTTGATTCTTCCTTGAGGGTGCTGCTGTTAATCATGAATGACAGTGATATGTTATTATAACTTCACTTTGCCAAATCCTAGAGAGACCCCTCCTTTTTCTCCCAGTATATCACTGACACTATAATTAAAACAACAAACGTGGGTGAGTCACATCCTGTGCAAAATATGAAACAAATGCGTCGAGCTGTGTGTGGTGGGGGATGGGGGAGATTGGCGAGAGAAGTAAGAAGTAGACACACGCCTCAGGGTCTAATTTAAACCATATATTTCAGCTTCTCTGCAGCCATGTGGCAGCAGAGGAGGACCTTGACAGAAGGTGTCAACGTTTGATTAAAGAGAGTCGCAGGAATCTATAGCAGAATTGGAAGAAATCTGGTCGAGTAAAAATGGTAGAGTATTCTGAGAGAAACTTCATATTCTCATCATGTGGGCGTCCTGGACGTCTCCTCCGTGTAGGACTCCAGCTCTTACGTCTGAACTCTCCCACTCGGCCCAACATGAGCCGTCTCACACAGCGCAGTCTCTCTGCTTTTAGCTCAGGAGGCATCCTCCCCTTAAGTCAGAGGGTCTTCCTCCTCACTGTCACTGATATGCCGTAATAACCTCGTCCAAACAGCTGGGCTGCTGCTCTCCTCTCCTCCCCCTCAGCAGGTAACAGAGAGCAGGGATAGTGGGAGTGGATGGAGGGGGAGTGGAGGGTCAATCATCCAGATTCCTCACATGTTTCCACCTCAGTAGTCCAGAGTGTTTGAAATAGCTGGGATGCCTGCAGATAGAGGTTGCAATGCAGCTCAGCTGAAAAGAAGGGGGGTACGAGGAGAAAGGGGAAGTTGATGCTGCCAGCTTGAAACTGGGGAGTTTTGTAGTTTCATTCCCCCAAGCTGCAATGAGAAAGAGCAAACAGCAGCACATGTAGCAGAAACATGGTGTGCACTGCAGCGTTGCAATACAACTCTTGATCAAAATGTCTGCTCTCCCTCCCACCTGCATGGCACCATTACTCCTAATAAAAATAACACAGGACTTTTTCCAGGGAGAAACGCAGAGCAACGCTGAGTGGAACTGACAACTTTATACCTCTATATAAAATGAAGAATGAATAGAGCTTTTTCCTGGCATTTTAACAGTGACAAGGATTTCTCTCTCACTTCTTCACTCTGTCTTTTCTCTCTTTTTTCCATGGTCCAATGGCCTCAAGGCACATAAGCATTATGCACACACACACATAGATACAAACACATTACACAGCTCATTTGCTTCAGAGAACAGGTCACTTCAGTCATTCAGGGTATGACTCATACTTTGCAAGTCCAGACTTCAGTCGGTGCTGACGCTGTTTGTTTTCTCCTCAAGCTAACGGTGCTTTAAGAGTTAACTACACCGGCTCAGTCTTTAGTAAACCCACAAGTCTGAGTGTGAGTTGTAAGACTTACGTCATCGCAAACCCGAAGAATCATTAGATCACAGTGGCTCATCACTCAGGGTTACTACAAACAGGAAAAAAGCATGGACCGAGGGGATGTGAAGTCAGTCTTTGTGTCGCTATCAAATGACTTGAGTCGTAAAAATTTGTTGATGATTGATTGTTTTTTGAGCCCCCTGTCTGTTCTGTTCTCTATGCTGTTCCAAAAGGGGTTGTGTTGTACAGATTACATGTGAGCGGTATTAGGTAACGAGATTAGTTTAAAAATAAATTTCATAAGATTACAGTTACATTGTCACAAGTTACTAGATATCATCATTTATTACATCTTTAAAATAGGTTGCCAGTTAATGGAGATCTAATTGCGATGACTCATGGATAATGGAGTTTTAATGTCTTTTTATTTACACTGAAAAACGTTAGTGCTCTTTTTGCATTACAGCGGCAAAGTCCTACATGCAGCCTTTGATTAAAATAGCAGCATCCCAAACTTACACATAAGAAACAGTTTCTAACATGCTGCAGCAAAAGCACAGTGCGCAGTTTGTGCCAGTGTTGTTTTGGCCAAGTTATTTTTGATTTCACAAACTGTAAACGCCAAATATAGGGGGAAAAATTAGTTGTATTAAAAATGTTTTGAGATGATTAAAGAGAATTTTTGTGAGTGCATCCATTTTTTATTGTAAGGTTCAGTATTTTCAATGATTGATTTGAAAGTATTCCAAAAGTATTCAGATAAGATATTTGTGTAATCCAGTGCATTGTGTTACTAATTATAAAATTTGCCATGTTAATTGTATTCAGGAACTGACTACATTTCAAAGTAATCTGACACAATAAATTATAATGAATGCTAAAATTTTTGCACAATATAGTTTGCTAACATTAGGGACTACAAACTGCTGCTGCTACACTAAGTAAAGCTCTAGCAACAAAACCTTTTTACTTGCTGTGTATTGCTTATGATTCATTCTTTTTATTTGTAAGAGCAAGTCAGTGTTATTAAGTAATCGCACTAGAAGCAAAAGCTTGTCATTCACTTCTAAGCAGAGAGATGAGAAGACTGATTTTGCTCTTATGTCTTTATGAAGCTGTAGCCGACAGCCAATCAGCTTGGGTAAACGTAGAAACAGGAGTACACAGCAAGCCTCTTTTCTCTCTCAGAATGACAAATTATTTCTTTACGATACAGGTCACTATAAAATTCAAATAAAAAGTTTGCAAGAACTGAGATTTGTTGTCTTACATTGAGACGGTTAAAAAATATTTTAATTCATTTGTTTTATTGTATAAAAAAAGACATTTGCTCAGTGTTAGACTGGATTATGTACCTAAGTGTATGATTTGCAACCTGCTCCTGCTTTTTGAGCAGCAGGAAGTCAGGTTAAACATTACATGATGTACAGAACCAAACTGTTCCCAGAACTAGCAGCAGCTAGTGACAACTCACAGGATGTGCGCTTTGTAGAACATATAATCCACTGCTCTTACCAGCAGCACTATATGCTGCTATAAAGAGAAGAGATGCTATCTTTGTGGATGTCCTCATGGACTCTCTTTTAAGGCAGGGGGGTGTAGGAAAGACTTTCACTGCATTTTGAAAGCAGGTGTTTTCTATTGTGAGTCTTTACACCATTTAAAAATGAGCTCTGCCCATCAACAGGCTGATCTTCAGAAACCGTTCATTGACGCAGACAGTGATAAAGTAAGGACTAAAGAGGGCTGAAGAAACAAACAGAGAGTATTTAGGGTCTCTCTGGAGTGCCCACCTTAAAGAGAGTCATGCATTCCCTGCATACACACAGCTTTCATTGTGAATACAAACTGAGGGAGGCCCAGGGAATAAATCACAAGGTCACTGAATGGGCTGTCTGACTTTTGACCTCTCGGACCGAGAAAAGACTCTGCTCTATGTCCTGATGTCATCAGCGAGTCATTACCGCCAAGGCTTTCAACACCTCTACCATCCCACCCTAACTCACACTGCTGAGCTGCTATTGGACGAGCCCCCTGGCCACAGCACCTAAATCACTCCATAGAACGGCAGTTATAGACTTGACCTTGGCTCGGTGCTGTTTTCCATTCCCTGCTCCCACATTTAACTCTATTTATTGTTTCTCTGTGTCCCTACTTACTCCTCTGTCCAGTGGCAGGAGCAGAAGAAATAGTAGGTTCTAGGAGTGATATACCATATTGCTCCAACATGTTTTATTCAGTTCTGTTAGTTACATTTAATTAGAGTTTCTTTTTTTATCTGAAAATAAGTGCAGTGGCATGACTCATTCTACCCTGTGCTGAAATGGTTTGAGAGAAACTGTTTATCCAGGAGATGTTTAGACATGTGTCAGTGGTCCTTCATGGTGAAGCATGTTTGCCCTTGTGAGGTCGACAGACTTTGTTAAAATGAGACTGAGGCATTGAGGCAAAGCATATGTTTTCTTAAGGGACGATGAGGTGAGCTGAGGTTAACTATTTTGACCGTAAACGCCAATCTGAGCTCTAATTTGGGCTGAGCGGTCTCCTGAGAAGTCACCTCCTCACCGTGGGCTCTGACCTCTGACCTCTGCAAGCTGCTTCTGCATACATACAGCGAGATAGATAGAAAAAGACAAGGAAAGCGACAGAGATTTTCTTCTTTTAAACATCTCTACACCCCGCATCCTGACAAATTGGTGTTGCGCAGACAGGGAGGTGCCTAAACCTTAAAAGTGCAAGATTAAAAAGTACAAACTAAGATTTTCACTATTTTTTCTATGTGTGCAATTGTGCACCCTGTTTTCCCCCACTATTTACATGGTTTCCCGTACTCAGTAACAGAAGAGAGACTGTGAGCAAGCTGGCTTGATTCAAGGCTTCAGGTTGCAGCATGCCCATCTCCGGAGCACAGACTGACAGATTTACATTGTTGTCTCTGACATTGTTCTGCACTTGCAAGCCCTAATCATGCTGTTGAGCAATGGCATCCTCAGTAGTACCCATCTCTCAGCATCTGCCAGTTTCTGCTTCTCCCTCCCTCTTGCCCACAGCAATGCAACAAACCCTGAGCAGATTAAAAAATCCTACAAGGACTATTAAAAAAAAAACAAGAATTTATGGAGGCACCTGGATAGACTCCTGAATGCACCACAAGACAAAAGACCTATTGACTAATTCACTTATATTAAAGATTATGCCGACACCGACCTTGGGGACTTGCCAGGAAAAGTCTTAACAAATCTTTCTTCATGTAAACAGACATGTACGCCAGAACATGTGGAGATTAATGTATACTTCATTCACCCCACAAATAAATTAATCAGGCTGAGCACCTCACTCAAAGCACTTAGCAGTTTGAGTGCCCAGATTGTGCATATTACATCAATCATGATCAAATCAGTGTGGAAAAATGGGACAAGGCCAACATAAAAAAACGTTCCAACAGAGCCGCATTATAGCAAAGAATGATTGAATTGTAAAAGTGGTTTGCGTTGAAAAGTACAATATAATTAAAGCAAAGGCATATCATCTGAGTAACTGTCAATATCCAGAATCATACAAGAATCATACACAGAATCATCAAGCTGTTTAAATTTAATTTTTGAAGACTGAAAAAGAAAAGAAAGTTATGTTGACTATGAAAACTTTAGTTCATGCATTTTACTTCCTCTTCAGATAGTTCTCATACTTATGATCAAAAACACTGATGCTAAACTCATTACTGAAGCTGTTTTGTAAAGAGTTAGATACAATAATAACAATTTCTGATCAAACTATATCAAAAAACTATATCAATTCACAGTACTGCTGGAGATACAGATTAATTAGTTGATTGAACAAACATTAATTAAAATATGTCTTCTGTCAGTCCAAGTTTAATGAAGTTCATTTTTTGTGTTTGTTTGTTTGTTTAGACTTGGTTTGGTTTGCTTGTGTCACTTTTTGCTTACAAGGGAGTTTGAAAGTTGGCTTTAGCCCTTCAGCCGTTTGAAATCTGTTAAAATTTATCATTTCTACCTCTAGTTATAAACTATGACTTAAAAATAAGTTATTCATTTAAACTTATGCACTAACTCCTGAGCTTTGCGCAGCAAATAAGTCCATATTAATGGCTTTTTATTGACCTGCAAAACATAATTAAACCAGTCGTCAGTTATTAAGTAAAGATATTGGTTTTAACTTATGAAACCTTTCTTGATATAACACACTATAAATTATCATTAAATTACTCATTAAAAAGTGCTTTTTTTTTCACTTCAAAGCACTTACACATGCATAGCTATACCTAAAGAATGCCACCAAAGCACACAGTTGATAATGTACACTGCCAATATAAACAATGTCTAACAGAATTGATGTATTCTTGTAACAGGATGATATGCCTTGTCAGCCTGGAAAAGCCACAAATAATCCATCATCCTGTGGAGTCAGTGTTTGCTGTAATTAAAAGTACAACCAGTGCAGAGCAGCAGTGTGGGAAAACCTCAGCTTGTAATTACTGCAACAGTGAAAGTCAAGGAGGCACACCTTGTAAACTGATCCCTGAGAATCCTGATGTTCACACTGAACGCCACTCCCCTGTCTCTTGCCCGGCTGCACAACTAAGCTCCCCCACTCCAAACACACACTCACACCCATCTCAACCCTGGACCAGCCCGGCCCGGCCTCTCTCTCCCTCGCCTGTGATACCCAGCACGAGCTGTCACTCCTTTAGTATGTCACTGTAATTCACAGTGACAACAAACAACTGGCCATGCTACACACTACCCATGATCTGTCCCAGAAAACTGAGGGGGGAGAAGCAGAGCTGGAAGAAGAGAGGCGCAGATGGGGAAATTTAGGAAGGGACAGAGAGAGGAGAAAGGGTGGAAAGACTATAAGGAAAGAGCCAAAGGGATGGGCAAGCTATTGTTATGTATATGAGACCACTATCTGTCATATTTCCTTCCATATTATGACATCCTGCTGCGTTGCTGCAACCGAAAAAAAACAAAACTAACATTTAGATGTATGGCTGTTGTTATTCCTACAGGTCACAATGAGGCTGACAATCAATACGGTCCTGTCAGAGGGGTTGATAGGTTGAGAAATAGTAAGCTGGGGACCTCTGACCCTGAGGCATAGAAAAAAGACAGAGGTGGCATGAGGGGCGGCAGTTTCTGTTTCACACCCCTTCTCAAATGCAGTGCTTAGCTGGAGGTTTTGTAGAAGTGTGAGGAGCATTTTCTTTCCCTGAGAGACTTTAAGTGTTTAAATAGCAGACAAAAAAAAAACAGGGAGGGAAATGGAGGGACATAAGAGTGAAGGGAAGAATACCAAGAAGTGCACAAATAGGAATGAAATGGAAACAGGGGGGAGGAGGGGATGCTGGGAGAAAAGAGAAAAAGACATATGATCCAAGGTTCAGCTGAAGACGAGGCGTAAATCAAAGATGGCGTAAATACATGGCACCTTCTGGCTCTCTGTTTTACTTTCCAACCAAGGGGCCAAATTGTTCTCGAGCAGAGCTCAGCCACATCTGACGCTTGTTGTGCTAATAGTACTGATCAGTTGTTGTTTATCCAGCATTACTCAGAAGAGCCAAATCAATCACTGTGTAAACATTAACCAGGGTGCAGAGAGCTGGAGGGCGGGAAACTATTTACAGGGAAAAAAAGAAGGAATTCACTCACACATGGCATGACAAACAGAGGAGAAAGTCTTTAACCTTTCGATCAGTTTAAGAGGAATTTTCCCACAGGACATGAGACCAAATATTTACAATGTGTGTAACATGTTTTTTGGTCATGATATTCGGATCTGTACAGTTTCTCTTGCATGCTTTGAATACTGTGCAGGGGCATGAATTTCAGATACCACTGCAAAACAGTTCTAAATGAACAAGAATTTTGACCCACCTATTTTTTTAAAAGTTTTCATTAAAACAAATAACATAAATATGAAAAAAATATGTCTAATTCCAATAATTTAATATTTTAATGGTTGAAAAATGACATCATCATGGAGGTGCCACAAACTGCAGTTCCTCAAATGGCCACTTGAGGCTGGCTCTAAAAGCGAGTCAATCCCCAAAGAGCCCCATATAAAAAATGCCAAACTTTGCAGCAGAAATCTACGTGTTTACAGCCTGAAACAAACATTACATGACTCACATTTGCCTACTTCCTTCTTTGCTCTGACTGGTGTTGCCAACAAAGTTAGCGACAGGCGACAAAATAAAATGTATCATTACCTTGAATAAAATTAGGTATTTCTTTGGATTTGAACATTTTTGGAAAAATTCGAGACAATTTTAGTACACAGTTCAACAAAGATATAATAACTCTTAAATGTTTTGATATGGAAATTTACATATTCTAAGTTTAAATTATATTAAGTTTTATAGCTCTGCATAATCAAAGGCATGGCAGAGGTGTGGTTTGAGTGACAGCAGCTGCTTGCTGTCTGCTCGGCATTACACAGTAGTTGGTGGCACTGCGTATTCTCCCAAGCTCCAGCTTCTTGCCTAAATATGGTCCCTCCTGGTTTCAAAAACCAAAATGGCAACGGTTGCTCTGGCCACTAACTCAAGCATGTTTTGACAAAAACTCTAAAAGTTAAACATTTCATTTTTGAACTCTGAAAGTAAATTTGTTTCACTTGTTGTAAGAGAATTTTCTAAAGCTCTTTGATTTGTTATGATCAGATTTCTTGTAAATTACATTTTTATGCAACAAAAATCAAATGATGTTTACTGGTGATAACTCCTTCAGTGATAACTCTTCAATATGCTGTGCAACAGTTGTGTATGGTATTGGCACGTGTGACATTGCTGAGTGGGTCTCCTCTGCATTGGACCATCACAGCACCAGCCAGTCTAGACAGGAAACTTGTTCACTCGCCTGTTTTTCAGCACAAAGATGCACACAAGCACATTCTCCCAGCTGCATAAATGATACGGAACAGACAGCATGTTTAGCTTTGTGATTATTGGTATTGTTATGTGGAACATTAGACTTGTGTTCATGAAGACGGGCATCTGCGTTCCAGTTTATACATTACCATGGTGTGTATGTTTACAACTGACGATGTAGAGCATGCAGGCTGCACAGAGGAGATCTGTTGAAGCTGAAGAGATTGTATGGTGGGGGAGGAAAAAAAGAAACAGTCCAGTGCATGAGTTTGAGTAAATAACAAAGAAGAGAAGAGTAGAGAAGAATTATTTCCAGAGGTCAGTAAATGTTCTATAAAAACAAACGCACTGATGCCAAATGAGTTAATTCAATGTCTTCTGCTACCCTCTGAATGATGGACATGGGCTGCCACCATCTGGCTCAGGCTACTTGGCTGGTGGGTGAACTCTCTGCCTATGGTGTGGGGGTCTGTCGGGAGGGCCAGGCCATGTGTCCCCACTGAGGGGGGCACAGGGGTCCTGGTGGGCCTTGTGGCCTGTGACCATGATGCCTGTTCCTCATGACCCAGAGCACCACCCCTCACCCCAAACAAGACGCACGCATCCAAACACACATATGCACAATACCGGGTCAATGGCCACTTGCTCAATCCTTTAACACTCTGTTAGCTTTATATGAGTCCACAATGTTGTGAAAAGCACATGTCTAAAGGTTGAAATACAATGGAACAAGCTGGCAACCAGATTCAGACTAGGAATCCGGTTAAAGTAAGAAAATGCCAGTATCCTGTCAAACTAGTAAATAGGATTTCAGCTATTTTTTAATTTGCTTCCTTGGTTGGAATTTTTTAGCTTTTAGAGTCTATAGATCATAATCTTCCCTACCTGCAAATGTAGACCCCAACTTCAAACACAGACACCTGGAAAGGATGAAGAATTAACAACAGTATTGATTTTAAGTGATGAGGCTCGACCAAAGACATCCCGAAAACACACCACAAACCTCTAATTCCAAATTTGAGCCCCTGCCTGAAGGTAATTTTTGTGACACTCTGTGATAGACAAAGTTTTTTTGAATCTTCAATCTTGAACACACACACTGCAGCAATTAGACATGTAGGAAAGATGATGCAGCAACAGTTTAATAGGACTTAACTTTATACTTAGTGTAAAGATCTTTTCTCAATCAAATGTAAATAAATGTTTTTACTGATTTTTTGGTACATTTTTAATGAATTGGTCACAGACAGTTAGGTTAGTATTGACTTGGCTTTAAGGACTCTCTGCCTCTGTTTGTGTTTTTGTCAGAAAAGGGAATCTAATGCAGAAAAATGAAGGTTAAGGAGTATTCCAAGTTACTACAGAAAGCTTTAAGCATTTTTTACAGCATACGCTTCACTTCTCCAAGGCATATATGAAGCAAACAACATGCACCTAACTACAAGTGAATACATTAAGTACACACAGGGTTATAATTGGGCTTTGAGAGTGTAAGAACGGGTGTGGGCCCATCTGCCCCTTCTGCCCGGGCTCTGTGTTTGGGGGGCCATGCATGGGCAGACTGCTGCGGGTGTGCAGCCTGAATAGGCCGGCGGCTGAGCTAAGAGAGCTGTGTGCACACGGCCTCCATGGCTAATCTCCTAATGTATTCCAGAGGTCAGGAGGGTTTCGCACCAAATCAATGGAGGGATTTACACAGCTTTCCCCTGGAATGTGCTCCATCCGCACTCGGCGTCGAGGAAAACATCCACCTCTGCTTTGCCAGGCCGTCCCAATTTTCCGCGGCATTTAACCGCAAAAAAGGAAGAGAGAATTTGAAAAAGAAAAAAAAAAAACAGTGGT
>JAQFJA010000003.1:6845070-6855263 GCA_029874485.1 Naso brachycentron
GAAAAAGAAAAAAAAAAACAGTGGTGCAGTGAGGCACTCTCTTGCCCATCTTTTCTCTTTTGCATGGCTACCACAGACAGTCAACAACGACTGCCTTAGTGCTGCAGCTGAGATGTTTTGGTGCCTCTCTCTCCACATTCAACCGTACACACCATCTTTGGTATTTAAGAGTTCACTGACACAGAGATGACTGAGCAGTGATGTAAGATAGGACCGAGCTTTTACATGTGGGGGGAAAAGGTGAAAAGACAGCAGGGAGGAAAGAAACAAAGAATGCATGAGAGCAGTGACGGCCTTCATGTGGATCCACAGCTTTTGAACTGTATCCTCTCTAATCCAAACTGACTACAGAGAGGCCTCAGTACCTTAAGGGTAAGATAAGAAGCAGCGCATTGATATATCAGCTTGAAATCCTCAGACCAACTGTTAAAATCTGTGTACTATCAGCATCTACAGATGTAGCACTGGAGCAGTAAGGCTCAGATGCTCCATCTGGACACCTCAAAGGTGAACTGAAATGGGGCAGAAAATAGCAGCCGTGTGTGGAAGCAAATGGTATGCGTGAAACGATCAACTTGATAAAAAATATTTAAATGGCTTTTGGAGATGAGAGGATGTTCCTGCTGCAGGGGCAGAGAAATCATTTTCAAAATGGCATGTAGTTTCTGTCAGTTACCAAGGGTAAATCTCGGGCCAGAGGAGTGTGACCCTGAAATAAATGCATAAAATGATCAGAGGCAGAGAAAACAAAAAGGAGAGAGAGGTGAGAACAAATAACAGGAAGCAAAAGTGGCTCACTCTGCAGTCTAGCACCCAGTGTCTGTCATGAGATCATAGGAGATAATTCCTTCTCCTTATCTGCAGTGTGTCAGCCTGTGTTTTTATGAGAATGTGTGTCAGTCAGGCTTCTTGTGCATAGGAATGCACCGCGGTTATGTGGCACTCCATCCTTCCTCTCCACTCTGTCTCAGGCTGTTGGAGTGGGCCCGACTCAGGTCATAAATAAGCCTAGATGGAGGAGGACGCCCAAACTCAGACACACAGACGCAGAGTACAGGGGCCCTGGCCCTAAATCCAGACAGCCCGGCTCGGCCTAAACCAAATCAGACACGCACACACACACACACACAGAGCTGAAGCAGCTCGCTTTCACTGCCCTTAAACTCAGTTGTAGAGGTTACAGGTCAGCTTCATATAAATGTGTTCAGCTCCAAAGGTTACGCTTTGAAAAGGAGATTGATGTTCAGCTCTACAGAGACTTCTTATGTTATTCTTGCACATATCTGTCTTAGTGTGAGATATGTTTTGCATGACTCCCACATGGATGGTTGATAAAAAGAGGAGTTTTATGTAAATAGTGGACATACAGTATATAGATCTTTGGTCGGATGACCCATAAAAGCAGAAGAAGAAGATCTTTGACTGATATTGCAGGTTTTAATCTGACAAGCAAAGGCCCCTCACTTGACACTCTCACGTGTAACCCTATCATTTCTCTTAAATCATAGGGCAACTATCACATTCTTTTCTAAAACTCTTCAAACTGCTCTTATTCTGCCTGATTCTCTCATCAAAAGCTCCCTCTCCCTTTCACTAACTTTTGCCATCCCTCTCTGTCATCGAGCTGATCTGTCTGCGACTGCTCGCTTCACTGCTGCAATGCTACACGATCTGTTTACCAATACTGTACTAGCTGCCGGGCAGAGAGACACAGATGACAAAAGACTGTTTAACGGGATCATCTCACACAGTTTACCTCGAGCTCTGTATCTGACTGCAGCATGAAGGTGACTTGATGGTCTCATGAGAAGGAATGTTTGAGCACACAGCAGCAAATTCATTTTTGTCATTCAATCCACAAAAATGGTTTGAAAGACATGTTGGGAAAAATGCTTATTAGCTTTATTGCCAGGAGCTAGATTACACGATCATTACAATTTCATGTCTGTATGGAAGATCTGGAGCCAACACCAGTGACTGTTTAGCTTAGCTTTACACAAAAATTAGAAAACAAGGTGGAAACTGCTAGCCTGGCTCTGGCCGAAGGTAACAAAATGGAGGAGTTCAGCATGTGAATGAGCAAATCTTTAATACTTACTTTAGTGAATCAGCATTGTTACTGACCAAATCAACAGCTTTTGGCAACGGAGCTCCTCATACTCGCCCACACTCAGCTCAGCCATGATACAACTTACACAATGAAAGACACAGAAACATTATGTTACATTAGATGCGGGACAGCTGTAGCTACAGCGGGAGCTTCCTGCTTCTCACTGCAGAGAAAGGACTCTGTTGCCCGGGCGTAAGCTGCACAAAGTGTTGGCACAGACAGACGAGTGGCCAATACTTTTCCATATCTTGGATTGATTGAATTTCTTTCACCGTTTAGAAACTAACAAACAAGAATTTCTTTTTTTATTGGTCTAAACCTTACTGGAGCATCCTAATCAACAACAAGAAGCAGGAAGCTCCCACTGTTCCCCCTTACCAATGGTGATAATGCAAATGTCCAAACCATCATGACGAGCAGTACAGTTCACAGGAAAGCAGACAGGAATACACCATGAGTTTCCCTGTCTTGGAAACACAGGACAGCAAAGCAATCTGCAAACACACACAGCAAGGATTTATTACCCCAACCAGGGAGACACGATTGGAACAAGCGAGTACATGGACACCAGTTGGAATAATGATCTGCATAAACCACCACTTTCATTCACAGAGGTGGAGAGCAATGAACAACATTTACTCATATTGCTGTAATTAAGTAGCTTTTTGTATACTTGTACCTTTTTAAGTAGTCTTTGAAATCTGTCATTTAACTTTTACTTAAGTTGGTTTTGTTTGAAGTATTGTACTTCACTACATTTTAAATCACATCAGTTACTGGGTAAAAAAAAAGCCAAAGCGATGAGTTCCTCCAAGTTTTTTTACAAACTGATGCTGCGACTGCGTGCCAGTAACAGTCAAACTGAGCGGCGTTGGCTGACTAATTGCAATGCCATAAGGTGAACAACAGTCAGTCACACACACCTGGACAGCAAAGGGACGTTTGTGCGCAGACATGGAGCGGGAATAAGATGGAGATGTGATATATTACAACCCCCTCATGACCCCCAAAAAAGTAACAACGTAACTTTTACTCTGAGTACATTTTAAATGAGCTACGTTTTACTTTTCCTTGAATGCATTTTTAAACCAGTAATTTTACTTCTACTTAAGTAAAATGTTATCAAAGTAACAGTACTTCTACTTCTACTTCTACTACTAGTACATATTTTTTTGTACTCTTTCCACCCCTGCTCATTCAGAATGAAATTTCTTTCCATATGGGCCGTAACGGATCAGAATCTTGAAAAAATGACGTGTTTACATGAAGCATCTATATTCTCATCAAGCTTTTATTCTGATTATAGCTAGTGTGGAACATTGTGATATGATAAACAGTGATGAATTCACTTACTGATGTTGTACAAAGTACCTTTAGAACAGTGGTGCTATAACTTTGATTAGAAAAAAAATAACAAACTTCAAAATCAGTGACATGGAATTATTAAACTGACGAGGACAAAATTATTTAAAGCAGGAAAGTGATTTGTATGATTACTTTTTAATGGTTAATATGAGATAATGATATGCTTTATCCTTTTTGAATGTCCATAGCAACCCATCAAGTTCATCCACAATTCTCCCTTGCTCATCTTCCTCCCTCCACACGTCTCACCCCCACCCTGCCTCTTGTCCCGGGCCCCATCCTCCTTATTGACATGATCTCTCCATTCATCTGCCAGCGTTTCCTGTCCATGAGGTGATGGGGGGTCAGCAAACTGATAAACCCATAAAAGGCCCCCATGTTAGCCCATGAAGGCCCCGGATGGCCTCTGTCACCCGTTCCCACAGCCTGCTTGTCTGTCAGCCCCTCTGACTGACAAGCCCTGTCACCCCACACCCCGATGCTCGCGCCCCCTCCAACTACATCCACCACCAACAACCTCCCCTCTAAGAAAACCCACACACATTAAAAATCATTCAGTCTGGCCTGCCACTCACTAATATGACTCACAAAAGCCTCTCGTTCCTTGTCAGTCCATCAGTGGGGAATGAGGGGATGACACAGTGTGGGCACGGTGCCCAGTGACTCCACCTCGTCCCGTCATGAACAGGGTCACTTTCTGTCTTTTCCTCTGGCCCTCCAGACTCTTTCAAAAGCAAGAATGCACCATGGTAAATCTGCCCACAAGGGATGGTGGGTGGTGTGAAGAACTGACACTGATGCCACCCTCCCTCTGGCACAATGACACAGATGCTGCAGGCAGGGGGCTTGGAGCGCGGCCCTGTGTGCTACAACTCAGAATATTTAGCATTTGGTAGCAATTTAGCAACTGAGCATAAGGCCTGGATGTGTTTTTATACTTTTCAGTTCTTATTAAGCAATGCAAGTTGGATGAATAAAGTGTTCTCATTTTCAGCAGTGACTAAAGATAGAGATTAAAGATTGCACAAGGGAGTGTGTACTGTTGTTGAACTACTTTTTGGGGGTTACTGTAGGTGATTTGCGAAGATGTCAGGACAGTAATTGAGCTATTTGCTCTCTCTAAATACCCAGATTTGTCTTTTTCCCTCTTATCTCGATTATGAAACAGGAACATCTTTGAGACTTCTCAAACTTTTAACTTACCAAATACTTCATCCAAATTAAACTTTCTCTGTCTTCCAGGCCAACCTCTGAGAATCTGCATGGCAGCAACAAGAAGAGCTGTTGTTAGAGGAAGACACAGACAGTTAACAGAAACCAGTCACCTGTAAAACTTTTCATCAAATTGCAAAGAGGGACTAACAGCGGTTAAAGTTAAATTATTAAATTGAGCTTTTTTTACAGCTTTGAAAGGGAAACTTTAAGCCATCAATTTTATAACTCAACATTAATTTACTCATGCAGGGTGTTTGACTCAGCTTGTGAAAAACAGCAGGATAATGTCATCTGTGTCCCTGGAGAAGCTTTGGTCGGTCTTAGCATGATGTAATCAGGGGTTTCCCAACTTGAAGTTGAAGACTAAAAACTTACAGCCAAAAACTGTGTTGCTAACATCAGGTCATAGGTTTAAGAGCTGGGTGTTGATGCAAGGTGGGCCGAATAAATCAATGCCATAAATTTTATTTTGAAAAATTTTGGAAATTTTGGGAATATGTGAAGTCTTGTAATGGAATTTAGCTGATACTTGCATCGACTTAGTAAAAGTTGAAAAATAAAACACTTTGTATTTGTGAGAGTGAAGTTTGTGATGATAGTGTATACATGACGCTACATTCTAGTTAGCCTAATTGGAATGTTATTCATCTTACTCTTCATTTTAAAATCTTTGCATTTTTTTAATCCACACATATCTGTAGTCTTTTCATCAAATTTGTATACATAATTTTTTCACTGAGACGTTGTTTACAGATGATATCTGTTGAATGTCTGTCCATCCTTGAAGAAGGATCCCTTATCTATCTTCTTTAACCTCTTCCTGTTATCTGTGTGTCTTTCTGTGTCATTGTTGAATGTTGTTCAGATTTTAAAGCACCTAAGCTAATTGTGATTTGTGTTTTCCGGGCTCTATATATGCAAAATGTTTATGCAAGTGTAGATACTGGTTGACCTGTGTTTCATACAAATACTTTAACTACAAGACTATTTAAAAAAAGACTCTTTACTATTGTTCACCATTCAATAAAAAGAGTTTTCAGTTCTAGGATGCATTTATATTTTCATTGTTGAATGCTGATATCTTTCTGAAGATAAACACTTTTTGTTAATATTGTGGTTTGTTAAATATTACCATTATAATTTTCATGTCTAGGGAAGAGTATGTCCACTGTTTAATAACTGTGCAGCTCCTGATGTTAAATCTTACCTTGGTCCTGAAAGGATACAGTAACTAGCAATGTTCTTCATCTGTCTAGGTCTGCACTGTACAGCATGCAGGTACTTGACAGCAACCCCTCATCTCACCCCAACACTGAGGGCTGGCTGTGGGAATCCCAGCCAGCAGAGTGTGATGGAAAGTCACCTCAGCAGGCCAGGAACTAAGCTCACCCTGTCTGAAGCCAGCTGCTTCAAAGAGGCAACGGAGAATAAAGAGGACACTTATGGGAGTGAGAGAGGAGGCTTTTTGTCAGAGGATGAGATAATCTGAAGGGGACGCCTTGCCTCGGATACAAACACACACACACACACACAATTTAATGCAGTGGAAAAACCACAGCAAGAAAAATAGATTTTGAGGGAGCCACGTGGGGTGTTATCTTAAAGGACAATGAATATGTCTCTCCCTGGGATTGAAAGCGAGTTTCAGTGTCTTCTTTCGGAGGGTGATTTCCACAACCTGGTTCCAGTGTGGTGACCAGGGATAATGCAGGTCATGCATGACTGTTCTGGCTTTGTCCATGTGCATCTCACTCCATCTGTCTGTCTATCCAATGACACCAATCACTATTATCATTATTATTCTTGTGGTCGGACAAAAAAACAGTGTATAAAACAGCATTTAAAATGCAAGATGTTTAATCTAATTAATATTCTGCTTTTGTTTTTAACAGTTTTTGTGTGTCCAGGAAGTACAATAGATCCTTTTTCCTTCATCCGTTCACCCAGTGCTCCTTTCCCCTCTTCTAGCTGCTGTATCCTGTGTGGTGAAGCTGGCATCAGGCTTTCAGAGCTTTCCTGCACAGACGTTTTTAATTCAGGCGTTACAGTTTCTTGGGTTCTCGACATGTGTGGCGTAGACCATCTTCTTCTCTGCAATGTTTACCGAACAGTAAAACCCAGAGGCCGCAGACCGATGTGGTCTCTCTCTGAGGCTCCTCTCTCCCACCAGAAAGGAACCCATTTCATGAAGAATAATACTAATAATGTGACCAGAGCCCAAAACACTTCCTTTCCCGCAGCACTGCGGATCAGGTTTTGGTTATATTATTCATCATATTACAGTACTGGCCGCCTGAATGCATCGCAAACACTTCCCCGAAATTATCTAGTCCTTTTTCAAACTTCCAGACACTTTAGAAGCTCAATTAGCCCAAACTCACACGGACAGCGAAATTTATTCAAACAGGCTGGAATTGTCCTTCTATGCAGCATGTTGGGGTCTTTTAGGGGCTTGTAAGTGAATATAAACTGCCTTGAAAATACCCTGGGGGGAACAGACGGTAGAGGGAACAAACCAGAGACGACAGAAAAGAAGAAAATGAGAAACAGAAAGAGCAAAGAGAATATAGGATGTAGAGGGTGAGAGAAAGTGAGTGAAAGAGGAGAGGAGAAAAAGAGGAAGGAAAGGCCAGGTTTTCTTTTCCCTAACTCTGGATTCCTCTGTAATGACTGGGCCATAATGGTCCTGAGCCTCGATCCGCCAAATGAAACAAGAGGCCCAGCCAGCCCCATGATGTTTATTTCTCTCCATTTTTCATCTGTTTCTCTTTTTTTCATTTGTGACATTAAAATCGTACAGAATCCGCATTTCATTTGTATGACAGCCCACTGTTTTCTTCCCTTTTTTCTCATCTACCCCTATTTTTTCTTGCACATTCAGCAGAGTCCTCTGGCCAAAGCAGGGATTTGTGGCTTGCTATCCGGCGGAGGGGATGTTTTCTGAGAAATCTCCTCTGCCAACAACTTACTTCGTTACGACTACATATGCTGACCTGAGCAAACGACGTCTGAATCGCTGCTGAGAGATACTTTGGGCCATGCTGCCTTTGTTCAGCAAAGACCTAAAGTTGAACACAGAGTCTGTAAGTTTGCAGAAAAATGTAAAAAAGAAGAGAGAAAGAGAGAGAGAGAGAGAGAGAGAGAGAGAGAGAGAGAGAAATAAAGAAAAAAGAAAGGAAAAAAGAGAGAAGTATTTATATTTAATGTAGCTGTATTTTGACTTGGATTAGTTCTGGTATGAAGGACTGGTCCATGAATCCCCAACCACGCATCAGCAAAGTCAGCAATAAAACTGCAGAGAACACTTTAAGCCTGCACACTCACGCACATTCAACAACCCCAGCAGTGTGGAGCAGTTTGTGTTCTGTGAGGCTGATCAGCTTTGCGAGCCACTGACAGGCCCCCATCCAGCGGCCACAGTGGCTGGATGAGAGCAGGCCAGGCTGCATGCCACAGGAGGATTTCTGGGATCAGTGAATCTCTTCTCCTATCTCCGTAAGGCTCGGAGGCTCCAGCTTTTGCAGCGAGCAGGATTTCTGGCCACGGTCCTTATTTGGTTCGATTTACGGGCGCCATGTAGCAACCGCAAAGTCAAAACCCAGACATGAGTTCTCTCTTTGCGTACACAGTCCAAGCAAACCACATCAACCAAAGAAGCGATTTATTACAATTGTGGTTTCTATTGATGAAATGGCTGTTATCTGAACTCTCAGCACTTGACATTTTGAATAGATTTGCATTGTTACACTTCATTCTCCTGAGAGCCTTCTTAAGGATGCTCTTAGATTAACAAAACTATTTACTGCATTTAGTTTGTAGAAGCTTAAAACAATTATTGCACCTACTAACAACAGTGGGGTCAGGCTATTTCCTTTGCAGTGTATTTGCATCCAAAATGTGGCAAGTAGGCTATGAATGCACCCCCTTTAAATTATATCATAAGGACGGTCATCAAGCTGGATATGCAGTCCGTTAAAAATGCTGCGCCTTTTTTCCTAACTGAAGTCTTTTCCAGACTCCATTTGAGGAATGAACAGTGCATCCATCCCTCTTTCCTCATCCATCCCCACATGGCAGCTCCACCAGCGGCCGCACCCTCCCCACTGTTTCCTGAGCCAGGCACTTTGACGGCCTGTGCCCACTTTTTGCCAGAAAATAAAAATATTTGTTCTGTTAAGTGTTTTTGCAAATGGCCTAACAGTCTTGTGTGATGTCTGGCAACTGGAGTTCAGGTGGCCTGATCCTGAATGATAGACTGATTACATTTGGTCACTCTGATTTCCAAGAGAAAGACATGAAATTCTCCCTTCATGCATGATTCTTGGATACACAACGGTTCATCCTCTAAACCAACAAGTGGCCCCATGGCATGCAGCTCCTCCCCTCTGAACCCTCAGCTCTCTGGCCTATAGCCTTTATCAGTCGTGCAGCGACGTCTGACTGCACCGGTTGAGCTGAGACAAGGCGCATGAAACATTTCTGACATTTCTTGAATGTGTAGCTAATCAGGAATGGCTGCTCATGTGTGGAGGATTCTCTAACTGGTGGTGATGGGGAGAAAAAGGAGGAGGAGATGCCGTACAGCTGTATACCACTTTCAGGGGAGAACATACAGTTCTACTGATTATCTGCCAGTGATTTATATATTTTTTATAGCTTTGTAGGCTGTTCATGTCAATAAAATATTATGAAAATATTAGTGTATGGGTCACCCATACTGTGAGTACATAAATCTACAAACTCTGTGTATTATTTCTACTGATACGATGTTACAAAACCCCTTTTAGCCATTTTGGCAAATAAGAACCTACATTGTAAGGACCAGGGTGAAACCTAATCATAAAAACAATTGTTAATAGTGGAAAAAAATGGCTTATTAGGACATTATAGGCAATTAGGAGTAAACACTGTATTTTTTATTGTTTAGACTTGATGGCCAACTGGATTTGGAGCATGAAAGTGGGCAAGTGAGGTGTGAGCAAAGGTGGAAAATGAGACACTGGAGATGAGATGCATCTTGTGGAGACAAAGGACCCCTGACATGAGTAGTAATTGCCTGCTTTTGGTTTTTACAGTAAAGGCAGTTATGGAAAATTCATAGAATTTTTTATGGCATTTCCACAGAGAATGTATTGAAATACCCGAGACATCCCGTCAAGAAAAACTCCATTAACGACACGGTGAGGAAAAACAGTGTCAGCGCTGCCTGCCTACAGACCATAAATTTTAGCGTTTTTATAATCTTAATTATACAGACATTTTTCTGTTCTCCTCCATGGGGCCAGCTCCCCCTCAGACCCAGCAGGTTGCCGTGACGATGCCAAGCTCTCCCCTCCACAACAACAGCAGCATTCAACAGGCGAAGATTTAGAGTTGTGCAAATATTGGCTGCGCTGGCTTTCATGGACAGAGAATGGGCGGTATAGAAATTTAGGGAGGGGGTTGGTGTTGGTTGTGACTCTCACCTCTACCTGTTTGAACTTCTGGAAAATATATTTCCTTC
>JAQFJA010000003.1:6872301-6886872 GCA_029874485.1 Naso brachycentron
ACTGAGGTCAATAGGTGCTGGATTCTTCAAACTCAGAACAAAAGGAAAAAACACAGATGGCATTTTGAACGTTAAATAAACAAGACAAAGAAAACATCATCCCTGAAATACGCTGTTGCTATACAAGCGCTCTGACCATGACCCATCTGTCAGTGGGCCTATATGGAAAATATGCAGCTTGTTTTTACATGCAGGATAGAATGCCATGAGAATGAAATAGCCTCCGCTCTGAAAAATGAAAACAAGAAGAATTTGGGGAAAATACTCATAGTCAAGCTTTCCCCTCAAGGCAGAGTGTTCGCGTATAGCCACCCATTTGCTTTGCATCAAAATTAAATAAGGAGGCAAAGGAGAAAAGCCACTAAATTCATACAGTCATGCAAAAAGTATACAGGCCAAGACTGAGGCAAAGGTTGCAAGGACGGAAAAAGCAACTCAGTGAGAGGCAAAGGAAACTAGCATGCTTTAAGTGCTTCTGCTAACAGATGGATGGAGCTGGAATGCTACACGTCGCTGTAGCTGCAACAGATCCACACATTGATCGGATGCTCTCCATGTCCCAACAACCTACAGCCTTCCACAGCTGTCAGCACAGTCAGCATGACACTCTCACACTCTACCTCATCTCTATAGACTCCTTCAACACCGCAGTGGGACACACCTCTATAAGCAGAACACACACACTCACTGCTATAGGCCTGACATTGCAACTCAACTCAACCTGGAAATTTAAGGGAAGGGTGGAAGGAAAAACAGAGCAGAGACAAAGGTGTGACTGAAATGGGCAGCCTTTAAAAGAGAGGGAATGAAAGAGAGAGATGAAAGAAAACATGCAAGGACAGACCTTTGGATAAGCTATTACTCCATGAAGAAAAGCAGTTGCATTTTTCTGTATTTTTGCAAGAAATACAGTGAACTCCTGATTTCTGCAGGCCTTTATTTGGTGTCTACAGTCCGAAATGATAAAACCAGTTAACCACTGTAAAGTTTCAAAAGAAAGACAGGCCAGTCGAAACAAAATGAGAGACAGAGTCTGGTCATGGCACAGGCACAATTCCTAAATTCTCCCTCTCAAAAGAGAAAAGGATGAAGAGAGGGATGAAGAAGTCTGAGAGGAAAGAGCTATTAGTGGTCTGGACAGAGGAGAGAGAAATTAAGAATGAGGGGAAAGAAAAGCTTACTTTGTCACAATCGATCTGTCAGCTTCTTTTCTTTATTGAACTAAAAGTAAAGACTGAGCTCACCACTGACTTTCTTTATCTTCCCTATAATTTCTCCCCTCTCCAGGCTGGCCTGAAGGCCCCGTAATTCACAGCTACCCCTGCAGATTCCTTGGCTCTTTCCCAGCCCAGTGTTTGCTGCTTTTGCATCAGCTTGCTCACAATGTCCACCTCTTCATCTAACAATTACTTCTACCGACAGAGAATGAAGAAATGGGTTTCTGACACCTAAATCTTTGAGAGGAGGCTGATGTGCAGAGTGGCTATTCGCTCAGAAAGTGGCATAAAAAGGCCACAGACGTGATAGTGATGACGTGAGAAGCCAGCAAGCCACGTGACAAGATTTTCTTTTAACTGCTCAACAGATAACCAGGATGAGGCTTTCCAGACGAAAAACATCTTTTTAGATCGGTGCTCCACTCTTTAGTGGCTTTCTTCCCCTCTTTTCTAAGTTCTCAGCGCCTCCCGCACAAACTAACCCATCACCATCCCTCCGTCCTTTCCTCCTGTCTGCACTTGCATGTCCAGACGGATATGGAGGTGACGCTGATGACTGACAACCACTGAAAGGCTAGTTTGGAGACAGAGAGGGGGGAAAAACAAGTGAAGAAAGAAAAACGGTACAAACTTCGGCGCATGGACTTGGCTGCCATCAGCAGTGTGAGAAACGAGAGGGAGATAGGAGGGAGACGGGGAGGGACGAGAGAAAATTAGGTGCAGATGAGTTAAGAGATGGTATTTAACGTCACAGAGACATGGACTGAGGCGAGCTGATGGAAGTGATAGGAGCGTTCAGAGTGCCAGGACAGAGGGGCCCAGCACAGAGAGAGGATGTTGGAAGTCAGGGATGAAAAGGGAGGGCTTGGAAGGAGACAGAAATGGGGGAAGAGCAAAGAGACTGAGGGTGAAATGAAGAAGAGAGAAAAAACAGACAAATCAGAGAAGGAAAAGAAGCAGTGTTCAATAGGAGGAGGGGGAGAAGATTAACAAAATGGAAACTGTACATTTGTATTTAAAAAAAAGCACTCAGACATTACAGTCTGTTTTTGTGGTGCATCTGTTAGTAGAGGTCATTGTTTACAGGAAAATACTCTTCTACAGTGCAAGTTTTCCAGTGAACTGATCTTTTACGAGAGAAGGAGAATAATTACTTATTTGAATAACAAGCCCCCCCTGTGTAAACAATTATACAAGTGCAATCATCACATGTATATAAGCACACAGAGCCACAGGGCCCTACATGCAGTTACACAGTATCTTTCAGATCTATTATCAGTCTCAGTGCCTTGATGACACAACATCACACATTCTTTTCAGGCCACACATCCAGATAGCAGCAGCTCTGCTGTCAAAGGGATCTTAATTGCCAACTCAAAACACACAACTGTCACCTTGTTCCTCTCCTTGATTGTGGCGTCTCGGTTTCTCACATACTTCAAGACAGGCAGCGATGCCCCAGGCCCATACTTATGATTTATATGAAAAGCAATTAATCAGGCACATAAATCCAGTGCTTCACTGCAGCCAAAGAATCCTCATGAAAGCTGACACCTCTTTTGCCTTCTGCTCCTTTTCTTCCTCCCTGCCTGACTATGAACTTGGTATGTGCAGAGTTGAGACAGCTTTTATAAACCGAGAGACAAAAGTGTTTTTCACAGTGTCTGTCTTCAGGTTGTTCAAACTGCAGATAAACATACCAATTTAAATCCAATTTAAATTCAGAATCCACTTATTTCCAGCAAAAAGTTAAAGAAGACTTTAATATTTTAAGGCAAGTCTTTATCACAGCACATTCTCTGGAGTAAGTGATGTGTTTTATGCTTCTGTAATTAGTGTTAGGAGCAGGAGCCGCCATGGCTAAATTCATGGATTAATGCAGCCACGCTTTTACTGCTAATATAACATGTAGATCTGAAACGAAATGTTTAATCTGAAAACTAATCTGCAACTATTCTGATAAAAGATGAATCGGTTGAGCAAATTACTGTCAAATATTTCTTCGTTTCCAGCACCTTAAAATTTCTGCTTCCTGTTTCATGGTCTAAGAAAAAAAGCGATTTGAAATTTGATCTACATCTGGCGAGCGTGTTCAGCATTTTTCACTATATTCTGCAAATACACAGCCCGTTAAACCAGACCCACATTTCACTTTGCGAATGAATTCACTCATCAAAATCTGAGCTGAGCAGAAAGAAGGCGGAGCCAGGCTAGTTAATACATAGATCAAGCAATGAATCTGTTGGAGCCAAATATTTGATTCAAAAATTCACTGAATATTTTGGTTTTGTTTATCGAATAAACATTAAGTTAAGCAAAGTAAATCATGATTGAAATATAACTACATATTGTGCTACTGATCATGTGTTGTGTCTAATTGCAATTATTATTAAGATTCGAATGGTTATTGTTGCATATTGGATGCTGGAGTGATACTGGTCCAGTGTGTTAATTCTCAGGCCCATCCAGCTTAGTAGACAGGTGACTGTAGCACCTGTTATACAAGAGCTGAGGCTCTTTGTATCTGATGGAGCTCTCAAGTCACAGGTATACAGGGATACAGTTTTTAGACCGTTGCTAAGCACTGAATAATCTGATTTATTGTGACGAACCTGCAGTTGCTACGTGAACAAATCTGCATATTGCCCCACACTGTTAATTCGGCTTTACATTGAAAATATTGGAATATAAATATTTAAAACGAGAGAAGTACTTCTATCTTTATCATATAGTGTTTGGTTGTGTTGGACATGGATGCATGTACTTGGGAGCCTCGAGAGCAAACATGAAGACATTTAATTTTGAAATGCTCTTTTGTAATCAATAAAATAAAAAGAACATGTATGAGAAGCAAAGGCAATAGAATTAGTGTGACACTTAATAACTTTTTAAAATTCAAAGACCTTACTTGATGTCTTACATCTCATTGTTCTTCCACTCTGTTCTTCTCCTCTTGTAGTGTTTCCCCTGCTTTCTGTGACTCTTGAGACATTTCTGTTAATTCTCCCAATATTACAAAATGCAATTTGCTAATACGAGGGTGATATAAGATACTATCACATCTTCCATTAGAAGGAGACTTTTTAAGCATGAGATCACTCACTCTTTCGCAGTCGCACAGCAGTGTCATGGTTCAAAGTGATCCTCTTTCAAGCCTGGTGGAGGCAAGACCAGGAGGTGGACTTGGTTTCCCAGTAAGAGGGGTTTCACTGCCTGCATCTACTTTACTATACACCACATCTGCAGCTGATTTCCTCCAGTTGAGTTTTCACCCACTCCTACCCCTAGCTGAGGTGTCCCTTTATTTGTGAGTGCACATGTGCACAAGTCAAGCACTGTGCAGAATGAATGAATGTAGTCTCAGTGAGTCTATTCTTGATAACAGTATCAGTACAGCTCAAATCTCTTCAGGAAAGAGCAATGAGTTATAAAGTAATCTGCTGGTCAACTAAACACCTACTTTAGTTTGAGACAGAGCGGCTCCAAGGGTGTGATGTAAGGCCAGTCGCAGAGAACATGAGGTCACTAATGTTAGACTCTACTCTGTTTGTCTCTGGCAAATGAGATATTATCCAAAAATAACATGGAATACAAAAAGGAGCCTGTTTGTAACACTGAGGGTTGACCATGAACATTACAGTGAATTGAATATTAAGTCAGGATTACGTATTTGTCAAGAACTCTAAGCAGAACATGGACATTTGACCCAAACAGACAAATACGGTCGCAATGTCACATTTGTGGTCCCTCCGCAGTGTGTTATTTAGCTGGTCGACACATATGACAAGCCTGAAATGAGAGGGTACACAAAGGGGCCCAGTGTGACCCAGAGCTCAGCAGACCTAACCTACGCTGGCCCGGGCCAGCACTCTGACCTGGGGTCACATTCAGCCAATCTAAAGTCAAAAAGCAATAAACACAGGCCCTGATCCCAACATCCGCACTCTCACTAAGACTCCTAAGACTGTTGAAACACATGCATTCTGCCCAGACAGGAGGGCAGGGCCCAGGGGACATCAAGCTGCTGATGGACACACGTAAACAGCGCAGCTCACACAAGCACATGCAGCTAGACAAATAACAAAAATCAAGCAGGCTGGACAGAGGGACAGCACCTATGAAAGACAAGTCCAAACAAGCTGCGTCTCAGAAAAGTGGCCCACACAGACGCACTTTCAACATAGACTGTGACAATATGTACATAAACGTGTGTGTGTGTGTGTGTGTGTGTGTGTGTGTGTCTGTGTGTGTTAAGGTCTGTATGTGTGTGTGCCCTGAACACGTCTGGGGTCTGCGTTTGGGGAGATTTACGCTAACTGCTGCTGTTTAAACACTCGGGGCCCACCAAGGCCTTTTCACACTACTCAACACATTACCACAGGACGACCTTCAAATAAAGCATCCTGGCTGGTAAGTCTCCCCCCTCGGGCCCCTAGACAGCCCTCACAATTCCCCTTCACCCACCCCATTCTGTCCCAGCACTCCCTCGCCTGGCTATGCGTCACGGCTCCACGGATGACAGGTTAATGAGGAGAAAATATTTTTACAGGATCGCATTTCGACGGAGCCCTGAGAACCAATGGCAGCGCTTTTATGGGCATCAGCTCATGGGCCGGGCACTTTTATCTCTTTATCTCCTTTGGCCTTTACGGGCAGGCGAGCTGTTACGCCTGTCTGACACAGACCACCGCTTACTGACTTGCAGTCGGAGCCACAGCCCCTAATCTTGGTCTTAAAACCCCACCTCAAACTTCTGCTGCAAGATCGAGCCCTAACCCTCCACCCAGACCATGAATAAATGTTTAACCTCATTTCTAAGGCAAGTTCACTCTGTCCAGTCATGTTTATCAAAGATCTGAACGCATTCCCTTGCCAAAAAGAAACTGGGCATTGGACAAAGTGGCGCAGCTGCAGCAGGTTTGAAAATAAATAGTGGTGAAGTTAATGGCAAAGCAAACACCTCAGGCTGGCAGCTAGAGGGCTCTGGATCTGCTCAGCATGACAACCATCTCCAAACTCTCATATTTGCCCTTGTGACCTTCACACCTTCATCTCACTCCAACCCTCCTGCCACCCGCTACCCCACCCCAATTCTTATCCTTTGGCACACAGTTAGACTGAATCGTCTGACCTGACCTCTTGAACTTCTGCTCCCTCAGACCTTCACCCTGTCAGCGCTCCTCCTAGGGGTGCCAAGCAGTGGCTGCCCCCAGACTGTGCTGCAGCCTGTTAATGATTTGTTAAAAACACAACCATGCAAAGACACAAGGGAAAAAAAGAGATGATGAGGCAGAAAGGAGAAATTATCAAAAACTTTAAACAAATGTTTCTGCTGAGAGGTGCGCTGTTGGTGGTCTCCTGTCGAGCTAAATCAAACAAAACTGTTTCTGTCAGAATGGCTCCATTTAGGACAGGGGGAGGGGAGAAAGCTGGAAGGCAACAAAAGGGGTATGCTTTAGCTTATAAATTTCACAGAGAGGGCGAAAATGGGCCTGGTTGGGTTTGATCTTATTTTGATTGGCGCAGGTCTTGTAACATGAGGACTGCTGGAAGGTAATGCTACTGGCATAGTAGAAAAATACTTTACAAAAACCTGATTATTACTTCAGCTTAGGAAAAGAAAACGAGCAAAACGATAGAAAAAAGAAAGGAATCTATTGCAGTAAACACATGGGAAAGGCGAACAGTTTCAACATGGAACACTGCACTCACCACAGTAATTTAATACCACCACTATTTGAGTTGTCTTGACTTAGTGCATCTGAGCATACAGCGATGACAATGGCAGAAACAGGATCCTCGCCACTGTAAAAGTACACTCCACTCCTGTCTGCTAGTACAGTGATAGCATAAGACTTAATTATCTCTGAATGAAATCAGTTGAAAGTTTGCTCAGTCTGAGCCCTTCTCTCTCTATCAATCTTTCATCCCAACCAGCATGGTGGCTGGTTTCTTTAAACAGTTGCTGAAAGAAGAACGGAAACAAACAGAGGGACAGAAAGGGAAAGAGGTATGAGTGCACTGTGCCTGGACCTGTGTAAACCCACACTCACACTCAAACACTGCGGTTCACTGTAAAGCTTTTCAGTACAACTCATTAAAATCTCTAAAAGGGTTTAAAGTTTATGCCAAGAGCAAAACATAAACAAAAATATGCTAGAAAGGAATGCCTTCATGGACAAATCTAACTTTTTTAAGCTGTGTACTATAGCAGAGGGTAGCAAAGGGATGGGGGCCTCTGTGGGAATACCTACATCCAAATGCCTCAAACTCACTCACTGTCACTCTTTATCTGCCCAGAATGTGAGGTCACACACATACACATAACATACTGTCTGATTGGACCCACTGAGTGAAAATAACATGCAAGCATGCAAAGTCCCGATAGCTTTGGCTCAGAGCCTTTTGGCATGTCGTGACCTGCAACTGCGCACCTGAAGAGAAGACAGACTGTTAGAGAGGGAGATTCATTCTATTAAAGCTGAGGTTAGTAATTTTGGAAAGCTAACAAGATTTGAAAAGTCACATCTCCTCAGGGCTTCGTCGAAACCCACCTCCTCCCCTCGATACTCATTTGAAAGCCACGCCCCTCCCCACACACAGCCACGAATGCCGCTTATCAAAACGACTCCACAACAGAGCAAAGAGAGGAGCTCGGCGTATCGCTTTCAACTTTTTTCAACTATGTTACCTCATTCAGCGGTATAAAAACACTGAACATTATCATAATGAATGTCAGGAAGACAAACATGGCGTGAGAAAGACAGCAACCACTGAATTACTTTTCAGGCTAACTCTCTCAGCTGTCGCCATTGCTGAAAAGCCACACCGATGTTAAGTCTGATTCTACTTCTTGTGCTATCAAACTTGTTGTTTGTAGCCTTTTCCAGTTCGGTCTTTCTCTTTGCGTGGGTACAGTTGGTAATGTGGCTGCATCCTCTCTGTCATTCTTCTCAGTATGACTGACTCGCTGAGTAGTTGTGCACTCCGGTCAGGCGTAATGAATGCATGGGCAGACAGGTAGGCGTCTAGTAAATTCTTTCAGGCTGTCTGAATTGATTGGTTGGACGTATAACAGCCCTGCAATAGCCACAGACAATTGATTTATTTTCTAAGAGCATTTTATTTTATGATTACCATCAGGCTGTTGAGAGGTTTTCGCCATAAATGACAATAAATGCTTCTAAACAGAATAATCAGCCCAAGCATTAATATGCTGCAGATTACTGATGAAACTGCAATGATTCAGAAACCTGAGGATTGGTTTTCTTTTAAAGATTGATTTCATTTAACTGAAATTACTTGAGTGAGAACATGAATAAGGGTTTTGATATATCTTATGTATTGATCACTATGTAACTCAAAAAGAAAACATACCTGAGTGCAGGTATGTATTGATGTCTCCTAAGAGAATGTAGTCTGATGTGCATGCCTGTGCTGGGAGGCCCTTTGTCATGTCTAATAGATGTCATCAGAACGAAGCTCATGCAGCAGGTGACAGAAAGGCCTGCAGGCACACACTGATTACAGCAAACATTAGCATAGCAGCGAGTCAGCAACTGACTGAAACCAACATCAGATTCCTTCATCGTACCCTAACATACTCTCCCACACAGGGGCTGACACCTGGATGGATTCATTTCAGGTCCACTAAATTCAAAAGCTTTGGCCATGTGGAAAACTGCTGGCTGTTGCTGGAGAACTCACCGCCTCTCTGACGGTGTTTGTTGTTTGTGTGGCGAGGAGGAGTTGGGCTGAAAGGGAACGGAGGTGCAGCTGCCGCTAAAGGGCTCTTTAAAAGTCAGCGAAGTACCGCCGGGAAACGAATAATCCTTTTCATCTTGCCTCCTTTTCTCATTTGGCACACATTTTGTCACTCCTTTTCTTTTTCTCTCCATCTGTCCTCTTCCTCCTCCTTTCACTCATTTTGCTCACTCCTGCTTTCTTCCTCTCTGTGGAAAATTTAATGGTTTCCTGGGCTCAGAGTGAGACATTCTTTCACAGTGAACAATAATAACAAGAATAAGAGCCACTTCATGTAACCCTCTCACTCCCTCACCAACTGGGTACAACTGGGTATTCCGCCTCTTCATGTATTCTGTAAGTACTTGATCTGCTAAGACCAGGTACTGCAGATTGGTGAAGCCAAGAATGCTTCATTTGTTATCATCAAAGTCTGCTTATTCAGTACTGAAAAATAACCGACACGGGCAAGTGCTCACACATACACTCACTTCTGCAAAGTAATGGAAAATCACTACAATGCCGTTCAGATCTTTTACTCCTTGTTCTGTCCAAAATAAAAAGTGGAAATTTATCAAATAAAAGCTAATGAAACTACAAGTACATTTTGCACTCTGCTGAACCTGAATGGCGAACTTTTCGAAGGAAATGATGAGAAAAATGTGAAAGTTTTATTGCAGGGTAAGGCACTTGTAATTTAAACAGATAAAACATGCTAACACATACAAAGTCAACTCAGGGACTGTGAAATAATGCATCAGCTATGGCAACATGTGCATATTTTTTGATTCAGCATTTGTAGTGGCAGGCTTTTTTGTTAGGGTAATCCCAACAAATGTGTCTGCACTCTTGTGACCGGACGTACACAGCCAGCGTAAGCTCACATTTGACTACATTCATCCAAAAAATTACATATGCAGTATGACACTGCAGGCTAATATTAACAAGAAAGAGAACTTAGCTCTCTAAACCACTGAGTTTCAAGTCACAATAGCGTTTAATTCAGATGACTTTAGTACACATGGGAGGCAATCTGAAAAAAAGAAGAATGGCAGAAGGGCCAAGACCTTTGGTCTCATTTACCCTCCAACAGCTTCACCTTCTGCTCTCTACAGCTCAACATCAGAGGGCCGGGGAGGGCCAGAGAGCGCCAAAGGTCCAGGGACAGGAGCCAGGGGCAGGATGTCACGTCTAACCCTGAACCCACCAGCCAAACTAGCAAGGCTCTGTGGGACTCTTGGTCCCAGCTTTGAGAACAAAGGAGAGGGTCTGACACTAGCCAGGCAGCCCCCTGTTCCTGGCTGGACTCCAAGTCTTCTAGGACCCTTTAAGGCCACTCTGCAGGACCATGTCCAGGGCACTGCTTGGGCACTGCTAAGAGGTTTTAAACACATCACACATGGGGCTGTTCCCCTGGGCATGCAGAGATGTGACCTGGCAGAAAGGACTTTTCAAGAATACCTCAAAATGGAAACAGAGATAGGAGTCAGTCCACTCTGAGGCCGAAGCCTTACACAGCCAAATCCTCAACACAAATGCAGCGGGGGACTATAGGGGGACGGAGCTGACAAAAGAACAGCTCAGGTAGAGGCTTAAAAAAGTGTCACGTTACTACTAGGTTTTAAAACTCTCTGTCTCTCAGCACTATAGAGTCACCTTTCAAAATGCTGCTGGAGTCAGTTACATAAACAATACAGTTCTATTGCTCCTCAGGGAGTGAGAGTAATGTACAAACCATTGTATGAAATTCCGGAGAGGAAACAGGTTTGAGACAGATAGATTTTTAGTATTCCCCTCAGCATGTTAGGATGAGAAAGCAATCTAAGTCTCCGCTGAAATTCAGCCCATGTTCACCACATTAACAGATGGATTACAATTACAGTCCTAGAGTTAAAACTCTGCCTTGCACACAGTGTTCTCTAAAGCTTTGCTGTCCAAACTGAAATGACAAAAGAATAAATGATATCAAACCTTCTACTGTCCCTTTTAGTTTTGAGTTTTTAATGGACATGATAAACCAATTTGAAAAATGTTGCTGGAAACTCAACACCCTCACTTATCACAGAAGTAGGGAGGGAAATTTCAAGCAAAAACACTCTTAGACCATTTGTCAAAGCTTTGCAGAGCGGACTGGATAGCAAAGGCTAATTACCAGCTATGAGCCAGGCTAAATGAGGCTTTAGAAACCAGTGTGTTCAGCATAGTAGGACAAGTGCTTCACTCTCAATTCTCTGCACAGTTGTAAACTTGTAATACGCTGGCATTACCTGTCCTATCGCAGTTAGGAGTGCACTTGTTTCTATAGACTTATTTAGCCTGGCTCTTAGCTAGTAAATAGCCTCAGCCAACCAAAACCTGTCTGCTGATGAATCATGGTAGCCAGACACTGAAGTGGCATTCATCACAGGAACCTAATTTAATTATTTATCACTCGACCTATAACGTGTACTTTAAGGAGGCTGTGAGAACATGCAGCTTCTGTTCACGTACACAGCAGAGAGATCTACTTCCCACAGCACGCCATGAAACACTGATAAAAGAAAGAGTTCCATTTTTCAATAATTAAATGACTTACCAACTTTAAAAACCATGACCCATCCCTACATAAAAGTATAATGTACCGATTTGACTGCAATCATAAATGCTACAGAAAAGATGAGTCCCCTTATCATATCGTTTTGTTCTGGTTAGACACATTCAGAAACAAAATACACTGTTGAAAACACCTGTACTAGGTAACTCACAGTTTTACAACACAAAATAGCAGCAATATGGGGCTGGAGATGACAGAACGCTTGATGGTTTTGTCAAGTCAGGTTTGTTGGCAATGTTTGTAAAGGGTTTTACAAACTGACAATCATAAATCAGCCCTTTGATTATATTTTTGTATTACTTTACACTGTATGAGTACTTTCCTATTAATCGAAATTTCTGAATATTTCTAAAAAGCTCAGATTATGCGTGTGAAAAGAATTTTCTTTATGTGCGCTGAAAGCCCACATGGAGATACAGGAATGTATTTTTAGATGCAGTCACATCAGCATGAACTTAGTCTCAGAAAGACGGTGATGGGTACGGAGTTTCCCTGAAGAAGTGGCATGGGGAAAGGAGGGTGTATGTGGGCGATATTGAGTGACGGAGTCGTGTTCAAGGGTTTTGAGTGGTGTCCAGCAGGGTTCAAGTGCTGGTGTTTTGGTTCCTAAAGAGGCAAGCAGCAGGACTGGGATTCAGAAACCAGTAAACCTCCAACACAATAACAGTGGACTTTAGGGGCTCCCCATCTTAGAGACTTGAACAATTCCACAGTATGTCTGTGCATTAATGAACTACTTGGGCTCATATGTAAATCAGACAATGGAGCGAGACACTGTGCATGTGTTGAGAGTGTGTTTGAGCGTGAGTGTGTTTCTGTGGGAGTGAGAGATCCCAAAGGTGGGAACTGGGCAACCTTCTCACCCTTGTTCTGTGTTCCTCCCCAAGAGTAAAATAGGAAGAAGTGGGGAGGTTGTGAACAAGACGCTGCTGTGGCAAACACACAAGAGCAGATATGGGGGTTGGGGGAGTAAATACCATTGCAGGGGGGGTTTGGTGCTGTGGTAACAGCGTTCTCAGACAAACAGCGTGATCAAGATTCAACACACAGACACATAAACAGAGCAAACACACTCGCATGCCTTCCATACACAAACTCCCAAACTGAGAAAAAGGGCCGAACACAAAACAAGATGTAAAGGGATAAAAAGATGTGGCACTTTGCCATTATCCCCAACAAGACATCATTCTCCCATGGACAAGAACAAGCTCTGGAACATCTGAATGAAATGACAGAGAAATAAGGGAATTACTAGATGAATGAGAGAAAGACGGGATGAATGGTAAACCTGGGCCAAACTAATGGACTTGGAAAGGCTGCTTTCTTTCACCGTCCTCCTGAAGCTATAGGTCTAAAGTGGTGTTTGAAGTGACTGTGAGCATATTTGTGATTGGTGGCTCTTGTGTGCAAGTGCGTGCATACAAGTCCATTATGCATTTGTCTAAAAGTTTCTACAGAACATCAATTGCACTTGTGTAAAAATAGGTACAGTGTATATATCTGTGCATGAGTGTCACACATTTCTTGCTGCTGAGTTACAGTTGCCGTCACCAGTGTGACCTTTCTCTCAACCTTTAATGTCTTCAGCAGTCTCTGCTGTCTTCCTCGCCTGTACCTCCCCTCTATCCTTTTTTGTCCCTCACGTTCTCTGTCTATGCCTGCACTGGTATTCACTTCATAAAATTTATTTACATTTCATATTATTCTTTCACCTTCTCACTTGAGGTTAAGTGCAAAAGAATCAGCTGTTTGGTTTTATGACTTCTCCATGTGCCTTGGAGTACGTAATGCTTACATAATTTTAATGTTATCATGATAGCAACAAGGGATCTCACCACTGATCAATCTTTGAATAGTCAAAAACAAATTGTCTTTAAGGTAAAACATTTATCTTTAACCCATTGCTGTGCAGTTAATCAACTATTTCCTCCTATGGGAACACTTGATATGAGTCTTTACGCTGGATAGACTTATGGACAGCAAAACTCCAGACTGCAATACATGAAAAATTCAAGCAGGTGCCAGGATTCCTGTGGAAATGACAGAAAAAAAGCACATAGGTAGGCCCCTGTTGAGGTCTTTGCACCTATGATAACAAAAGTAGAGAGGAAAAAGAGGGGGGCTGGTCTTCCTCTTTCTTTATAATCAGGCAGTTGGGACATTTAATGCCTCTATGGAAGATAGAACCCAACATTATGCAAAAGTAATCAGAAGACAAAATATTTTGGTCACTGGCTTGAGAGGCGAGGAGCAATACAGGGAATAGGGATGGAAAGAGGGAGATATGTGAATAGTGTGGGGAGAAGAGATCAACACATTTATTGTAATTCCCACTTCCACATCACGAAATGAGTCCATGAAACAGCTGGACTGCTTTGGAGTCTACACAGACATCGTCACTCAGTGTGGAACATCGAAACACCAAACAGATAGAGCAAAAATATTTAATTTGTGCGAAATGGGCTTGTGCATCAAGATGTACGTCAAATATCATTGTGGCATTATGAGGAGCAGGGCAAAAATTAACTTTTTTGGTAAAATATTGTGAAAAAAATGGAAACAACACATCGAGCCAAATGCTGTACACCTATTAAAAGTGGCTGTTGTTAACAATTTACAGAAATTAGAAATTGACAATAATGAAGAAAAAGACTGATTTAGCAGCGCTGCTATCAGGTTATTTAAGGGACAAACCAGCAGGGGTTAAGGCAAGGTCAGGCAGTGCATTACATCAGAGCCAAAGTTTGCACAGTGTATGTGATATTGCATAAACAGTGTCCAAAATGTTTAACTCACACTAAGACCATCTAATGTTACATCAATCTTCCTGCCATTGCCAAACAAAGGAAATATTTAAATATAATATTGGTAGAGTACCATAGATTTCCTAAGTCCCGTCCTTCAACTTCCGGTCCATGGGACCTTATTTTGGAAAAATTTTGTACAGTTGTCAATGGAGACGGACAATTTTTTTTTTCAGTTCTGTTTAAATTGTGCCCTGATTCTCGAATATGACAT
>JAQFJA010000003.1:6943358-6955506 GCA_029874485.1 Naso brachycentron
ACTAGACTTTACTCTGTGGATGGATGGATGGATGGATGGATGGATGGATGGATGGATGGATAGATGGATGGATGGATGATAGATGGATGGATGGATTGACTTTGCCACTGTCCAGTTTAATCACCATTGTATCAGCCTCTATATCGGTCTGGTCCATTGCCACAGTGAGTCTAGCCAGGTCCTGCTCTATCTCCTGGATCAGAGCACAGTTCTTCTCCATCAGCCCATCCAGGGCGGAGACAGCAGCCCGCTCCTCCATCTCCAGGTGGGACAGAGTAATCCTTAGATCCTCATCCAGGATAGCATGGATCTCCTGATACTTCTGTACGATGCTTTCCCTTATTACAGAGGACTTTTTCTGAATAAAGTATAAGCAGGTATCAGTTAGCAAGCTACCTTATTGAAGGTGCGATTAAAGTGTCAGGATTCTTCTTGTAAAACAACTTATGATATATTTCATCTTCAAAAAAAAACCTTCATGTTATGGTTAAATGTAACTAGTCTGAACACAACTTACTGCAATTTCTAACTGCCGCGATGCCAGTTTTTTCAGTCTGTATTTAACTGCTTCCTTTTGCTTCTTTAGACTCTCTTGGTGCTTTTCTAATGTCTCCTGTAGAAAAAGTTTCACAAACATTCAGCACACCATTCAGCCCAACTCACTGTTGCGTAGAGCAACTGCAGAAGCAGAAGCAGTTTAGTATGAGACCTTATGCAGGCAACAATATGGAGAATTAAAGACATTCACAACACCTATCTTGTTTTTTAGTTTCTCTTCTTTAATTTATGTTTTTGGAGACTGTGTTTTCAAATAATACAGTTAGCAGAAGCAGCAATGAAGGTTTCACTGCCTCTCTCTGACCTAATCAAGGGTAAAATGATGCCCATTGATCTCCTCCTTGCCATTATTTGACTGATGCAAGGCAGTGTTGTGATCCCAGAAGCAGGCATCTTTCTTCCAAGATGTCAGTGTTTGTCAGTGTTGCCTTTCCCAGTCATGACTGTTGTGTCCACGATCATTCAAATTGATGCGTAAGTGACATAAGTGACATTGTTTGACTTGAGCAATTCGTATTAAAGAGCCATCATTGTCAAAGATGAAAATTTTGAAATTTTGGTTTGTTTGTGAAGTTTTTACTACAAAGTGCTTCACACTTTTTCACAGTTCATGCTTTTTCTAAATTTTCAACAATATTAAAGTCCATTTGGCTTATTGTTACCTCGCTGAGATGTTTCACAGTACAGATTGATTGTGTGTAGTTTGACTCTGGAAGTCATGAAGAGGGAGAAGTCTGTGCTTTCCTTAAATCTCAGTTTAAGATGCTTAAATGAGCAAAATTATGTGACATCACAACTAGATTGGTACCAAACATGGTCCAGTTTATGCAGTTTATGCAGTTTATGCTATGTTATGTGAAAATTTAAACTTCTAGAGCACATACAGTGAGAACGGACTTTTCAATGAAGTAAGATACATCTTCTGTAGTAGTTTAATTTTCAAATGAACAATATTTGAATATTCATGCATATGAATGTATGTGTTTTTAATCATTTTTACTTGTTGTGTGTGTGTGTGTGTGTGTGTGTGTGTGTGTGTGTGTGTGTGTGTAAAAAACAAATCAGAGACAAATTTTTATTCCAAGCAGATTATTTTATGTTTCCAAAAACAAGTCTGAGGGAGATCATTTAGTTGTGTTTCATCTGGTGGTTCATGAAGCCACTGTTCAGTTCATGTCAGTATGGAAATTATAAATGGATTGAATTTTAACATGCTTGCAGTGAGTCATCCATTCATTTGAAAGTTAGATGTTTCTTTTTTTTATCAGCTACATTATCATTGTAAGGTAATAATATCAATATCAAGCATTGTATGAAAAAGCCTTCATGGCAACATTTTGCAGCACATTAATGTTCAGGTGAGAGGCTCTGATGTGCTTTGCAGCACCGCTTTTATGAACAGAGTTGCCATGTTGTTGGAAAACCCAAACAATAGGGAAATATTCTAAAAAAGACTAAATTAATCCAGTGGTAGTTTGAGTCAGGGAGATTGTTACAGCTGCTAAATTTAATCATCAGTTTTTCTCAGTTGCTTTGATTCATTTCTAGGATCAGAATTGAAATTCTCAGTTTTCCGACCTCCACATCATCTTGTCACTTATGCACATCATAAACGCAATTTCTCATTTGCTTGAATAAACTGCAAATGCTTCATATTCAAACAAACGATTATGTACAGTTGTCTGCTGTTTCTTACTATGTCAAATGCTTGTGTCATGTTGATCAAAATGTGTTATTTCGGTGAAATAGTCTTGATCTTCAAAACATCTAGGCATTTATTCACTGCATAAGTTATTAAGTGCAAAATGTCTGAACCAGTTGTTATAATCTGCTAGCCGTATTTTTGATATATTTATTATTTTTATGTAAATGTCTATTGAATTGATAAACTGCTCTCCGGTGGACTTGCACCATCCACTGTGATGTGGGTGAGAGTTTGTTGCCAGACAGACAAAACGTCAGGAGGTGAAGAAAGACTGCGCTGTAATTTCCCATACAGTTCATACATACAATGCACGTACAGTTCTGCCTTTGCATTTTTGATTTTGTTTTTTTTTTTCCTTTATGCTGTGAGATAGTCTTGTCTTTTTATTTTTTGTAATGCAATAATTCTGTACTGTAATCTGTTGACAGACCAACAATTCACAAAAATACAAATGTGAATCCTAACCGATTTCTTGCTGTCAACCTCTTGTATACAGTAATGAGTATCTTTGTGCTGTTGAAAATGATAAATGCCATACAGAGAAGCAGCCTCGAGCACTTTCAGTCATTGTCATCAAAATCTAAGCTATAATTTACATCAGAAAATACTGACAATACAGCTGAGCTTTCTCATTATCTTTAACACTGACACAAGAACTTGTCATTCTGATGGCACTGACATATTCATTGACATAAATATTTATTTCAAAGAGATACACCAAATATTTTAAGCAGGTGCAGGTAATCCATTGTGTGAAGTTGTTTGCACGATTTGTTTAAAGAAATGCACTTACTGCTTTGCAAATGTTGGATGATTCGAAAAAGGTGAGAGAGGTGATTGAGAAAAACTGTAAGCGGAACAATCAGGAGGAGGTGTTCAAATAATTATTGCTTCCCAAAACATACAAAGATAACCATTAAAACAAGATGTTTAAAGGTCACAGTGATGAGGTATCTCTCTCAGGAAAGATTAAAATATTTGCAAAAATGAATGAAAGCATAAACTGCTTGGAATGAAGGAAAACTTAATAAGTTAATCTGAAAAAACACCCTTGGAAAAGGGCTAATTTTGCATTTAGGTGATGCGCTGCATGTGAGTCATGACCTTTCAAGGCACTCTCTGCAATCAAATTTCAATTTCCTGAATGCTACTAGAATAATGACTAGGTTCTTTAGTTGGTGGTTGTTATTCGCTAGTTTGTGTATAGACGTCAGACATATAAGATATATACTCTATACTGTAAGTACTTGTATCTGAGTAAAAGGCCAAGACATACTGCAGTAAAAATGTTTTCTTACAAGAGCCTCAACCAATAGCCTGGTTAAACGCATCCTGATCACATGAGCTTACATTTCTGTCGTGCTCTGCAATCTTCTGTGCAACACAGCATCTGGCTTGTCAAGTTACCCAACTATGGTGTTTGTGAAAAATGTCAGGAGACTTCATCAAAGTGAACCAGATGACCTCTCACCCTATGCAACATCACTGAACTGATGTGTTTGCTGGTGAAATGCAAAGAAGAAATCAGAGAGCAGAAAAGAGGCGGGTGGTACCTTTGGTATTGCAGAGGATCATATGGTTCATGGTGATTTAAAGCTTTATTGGCTTAAATTTCAATACAACAAATGGCAGTGTGGGTTTTCATTTATAAAACAGTACTTTCAAATACAGTTGCTCCTTTATGTTGGGTGTTTAATCTATTCATTGGTTACTGTAGGGTACGGCATTAAAATATATTAAGATTTGTACTTCCAATACATGTAAAGGGAAAGTGTCTGGCCATGTTTATGAGAGCCTGAGAAGAGAGACGTTTTCTTTTTGTCGGGGTCAGGATGTTTGGCGTGTACAGTAGGCAGGGGAGGGAGACTGACAATATGTAGGGGTTTGGATGATTCATTTCCATGTAGATCCAATAAAACAGTTGATGGGTCGGCTGATGCTTTCCCAATGCCTTTTTTTTTATTCATAGACTCACTGAGCCGATTCTTGCAAACTTTGGACTAAAACCGTTTCAGCCCAAGCAGAGGAAAGCTGACACATGTTCAAGCTACAAGCATGGACATTTCATAATGGCGCCATGAGGTTCTACTGTACTTACAAAGTTCCACAGGAATCAACAGCAACAAATAGTAGGAAGAAACAAGCAAGAAAGAAAGGAAAGCATTTCCACTCGAAGCAAAGCAAGAAGTAAAACAAGCGCAGTCAAACCAAATAACATGACCCTATTTATCATTCATTCTTTGTCATTTTTGAACATGGAAGAGATTCCCATTCCCTGTTTCCTGTGCAAGTCTACTTGGACAAATCATTCGGCTCACAGTCTCAGGAAGCATCAGAGCAAAAAAAGAGTCCATTTCACCGCTTCCTTGATTATGCCAGGATAAAAACAAAAAATCAGAAGAAAAGGAAATAAACCAAAAACCTACATCTAGATTACAGTTGTTGTGTGCTATCTGGATGAATGTACAGTATGTGCATGCTGCTCTGAGTGCTAGAAGAGCTTGGCCTTCTTTTTCATGTCGTTGCGTTTCCACAGGGGAAGCCTGTCAAACTCCTGGATCTCCATTCCAAAGATGTCAAAGAACGTTTCAGGTGCTAAGTGGCGCTAGAATTGAGAACAAAGGTGGAGAAAACAAAGGAGGGGAGGGTGGGAGGGGAGGGAGGGGTGGGGTCGTTGTTCGTGGTTAGCACCAAAAGCCATAAAAAGGGTCACTGCAAAAATGACAAGAAGCAATGGATACTGCACATTCCTCGCTACAGTTGTATTTGTGTAACATGTTATTTACACAAAGCAGAGAAAACCAGTATCAATTGCGGACAGTCGGATGGAAAACTGATACCTCCAGTCTGGTTCTGTCCACATCCCTTGGCAGTTTAGCTCTCCCTCTACTGGTTATCATGAGCATTTCATAGGGATACACCTTCAGAAGGAGACACTCGTCAGTTAACAGGTCAAACCTCCAAAGCTGGAGTTCAGCTTGAAAAAACTTGCAGACAAACTTTTCAATAAACAAAGCTATCAATTTGGATTTTTTTGTAGTTCTGACTGTGACAGAGGGAACACTGGGTGGGAGAACAGGTACGTGACAGGAGGCCGATTGGGAGTGAGAGCTGTTTTTTTAGGTTACTGGGGGAATGCGGGTTGCTATGGTGTGCACACTCTTTTTAGGTGTAGAAACGTGCAATAGATTAGGTAAGGGTAAAAACACGAAAACAGAGTTATGTAACGGGCTTCACTTTTTAGAGTAATTTAATGCAAACTAAAAAAAGAACTAACACCAGTAATGTAGGCCAAGTAAATCCACATGGGAATGATTGTCCTGGAAACCTGAGGTGCTTCTACTTTTCTAAATATCATCTGTACAAGAAACTGGCAAATAATGCTTGTGAATTTAGCCGAAATGCTCAATAATAAGCAACTAGAAGTTCTTCGAGGCCTCTGACCAACTCATATCCACACAGTAATGTACAATCTCTTATATACTACGCAGTATATAGTGATATGAGTTGTTTGGATGACAGTCTGGGTGTTGGATTCTCCACTGTATGCTGCATACAGTATCCAGCCACTTTAAGTCAAAGCTATGTGCAGATGAGCATGGAGAAGCCAGCATGCTAAGCGCTCGAGTGACTCGGCAGCTCTTGAAGCGGCATGCTAAAATCAGGAACCCAGCTGATGTGAGTCTTTCACCTCCAGAAAAAAAAACTCATTTGATTTCCACATTTCTTTCACCAGTGTCTCCGCGCTAAGAGGGTAAATACAATATGCTAATTACTATATTTTTTATTTCATCCTCCTCTTCTAGGCTAGTCTTTTGTTAGGGTAGGACTACCTCTAAATTAGCTGCTGAATGTATTCTTAACAGGTAAAAAGGCACTTAAATAAGTGAACAGTGTATGAATTTTGTGACATATGTCAGATATGTAGATTACAGTGTTGTCATCAGTACAAAAAGAAGAAGATACTTGCTTTTGGTTCCAACATATTAGGCATAGATACTCCCCTGTCCATCCTTGCAAGTGCTGCACGGCCATCCTTAATGTGCTAAAGAATAGAACATACAAAAATGTAATATAGTGGAAGGGGACTTGCAGGGTTAATGGCAATGAATATGTCCACTAATGACAGTGGGCACAGTTCTCACTGAATGGAGCAAGTAGCTTGGATATTGTTGTGTATCTTAATTAGTATTCATGATGGGAAATTGTTTACATGTTTTCTCTGTGTCTCTGTATTCTTTTTTTCGATGGTGAATATATTTAAATGTGACATTTAGCTTGAGTCATAACACTGGTAAACAACACACATAACAAGACGTAAGGCGATGATTGTACACTGCATTTACAGTACACTGGTTCAGCTACTGGGCAGTGCGTGTTTGGGCTTTTGAAATCGTTGCACCGCATGCCCTGTAGCTGACATAAATCCAACAGTGATGCAAGCATGTAGCAGGAGTGGGCGGTGTGCATTCAGGGCAAGGTGTCTCTTGCAACCCAGGAGCAAGCAAATATATGATGCAAGGTGAGGAGTCATGCCATGTGAGAAAGCAGATGAGAGACATACCTGAAACTCTGCAGGACAACATGGGACAGAAAATGAGACTCACAGTTAATGGTTTTGCTGTCAGATCCCCTGCCAGGCTACTATCTACAACACTGCTGTTCCCTGACGACACATTGTGTGAATCATTATGCAAACATTTCATAACGCATGTCTATTTATGTACACGTAGCGAGCCATTTTTGAATACTGATGCTGAATAGCTAACTAGGTGAAATTGGCAAGAGATTTGCTTGATGGCCACATTTGGGATGCAGCTCTCACCTCTGCCTCCCCCACACATGTCACCATAGCTGTTGTATTGGGTGAAATCTGTAGACTGGGGCTGCAGGAACACAAATAACAGTACATCAGCAGTAATATATATGTGCATTTTGTAGATGATTTAGGACCAGAAAGAGAATTAATTATACATAGTATATTTAAGTATAAAAAAATGTACATAATAAATGTTTCTCACATTGGTGACAAGATATAATGCTTTAACATGCTATATCTGCTTCTTGCCAGTCATAATTAGTCTTTCTGGGCATCAACGTGTATGTTAGAATGACTGAACTCTCACCCGATGCAGCCCGTTCCTTCCATAGCCAGGCAGAGAGTTGGTTTTAGTCGGAGAAGTTGGATCTGAAACAAAGTCATACTTGCTTTTAGAATTTAAAAGAAGTTAACCCCAATGAGGAAAATAAACACTGACGGAGAGCTATGATACTTTCACGTCTTGCCTCTTCTGACCTACAAATGCTGTTACGATGTTGAAAAGTCATGTTAAACGGTGTCAAAGCATCACATAATGAGGTACTTGCATTGGGAAGTGAGCCCCACAGGCTTTTACCATAGGCTCTACACGTTGTGTTTCAAGAGATTTTTTAAACTTTGTTGTTGCATTGATGTCAGTGCATGCTGGACTTCCTTATATGGGCATGTCAGCTCTGTGCACGCTGTGCAAGGCTGTGCGAGCCTCCAGCTATTGTGTTGGATTTTCAGCATGATGAGATATTGTTGTGGATGATCTGTTAATTGTTTATTGATCATTGTTTTTGCTTGCATATTGTAAGTATCTTGCATATCTCTGTATGTCACCATTTAAACACCAGCTGAGGTACCCTGCTATGCAGATATTTATGTTTTTTCTGGGTTTTGCATGGCTTCATGATGGTTCATTCCTGATGTTCTCTGCCACGCAATACACGTTGATTGAATGATGCAGGTTGAGAGGTCGCCTCCCCCTGTACACCGTTTCTTTAAACTGTTTAAATTGTTTACTGTTTTGTTGTAATTTTGTGTAGGTTGAGAGAGTGCCTCTCCCTGTTGTTTATCTATTTTTTGTTGTTTCTGTTTAATTATGTCACATGACTGCTGTGTCACTGGTATTTTCATATCTGATGAAGGGCAGCTGCCCAAAACGTTACAGCACGTGTGGCTACTATTAAATAGACACGGGAGCTCTATTTCCAGTGTGCGAACTCTCTTTTCTCCAGGCTGTGCGAGCCCCCTCTCTTGCTCTGCTCAGACACCGCTGCGCTCTGCTCTCTGCTTTAGGAATTACAGCAAGTTGTTCAAGATGGCTCCAATAAAGTGGGTTTTTTTGTTTTTTGTTTTTTTTTCAGGTGAATGAAGGAAAAATAACTTTGTTTAGCTTTCCTAAAGAGGCAAGCACAAGACAATAGTAGATAGCGTTCCTGTTTTTGGACAACAAAAGAAAAATACCTCTGCGTGGATTTATTCACGGACACTATCTCAACATGAGCACATGAGCTGGATTATCGGCTAAACTGCTGCTAAAGGACTGCTGTTCCCATGTTACTTGGCCATGTTGAAGAGTCAGAAGCGCAAGTAAGTAGCATTTTTTCAGTGTCCTATGTGTGTTAATTTTGCGTCAGTAAAGGGGTTGTGTGGAGGCACGCACTGATTAGGGAAAAGAGGAGGAGTATGCTTACACAGACTGTTTTGACAGTATGCAGAAAATAGAAGGAAGACAGAGGGCGTGAGTCACTTTTTTCTGAAGATCTACAGACTTTAATGTTTCCATCTAGCTGCTCTATAGGAGTCCAAAATCAAAATCAAAGACCCGAAAGTGAGTAAAATGCGTGTTCTCTAACCCATAATTTTTCAAAAAACAAATTCTGTAATCCAGGCATGTTATGGTTAAAAAAAATGCAACAATCTAAATATGATATAAAGCACAGACACTGTGCTGCAGCACATCGTTAATTAGCTGATGAAGCTGCTCTGTACCTGCATCACAGTTGGTCTGTTTGGGGTCATAACGCTGAGCAGAGAGGCTGCGCGCGTGACGCTCCCTGATCTGCTCTTTTTCCATCTCCTCCTTCAGAATGAGCTTCCCCAAACCAGATTGAATCTACACACACACACACACACACACACACACACACACATATTCATATATTTTACAGTGTAGATAAACACAGATGTATGGCTTTCAGGGTTATGATTAATGGTGATATACTGCAAAAATAACAGTCAACGTGTGTTTATGTTGGCATAAGTATCTGTTTAATTGAACATTCATGGTTATCTCACAGACCTTGCTGAGATGTTCCTCCTGGAGCTGCTTTCTCTTCAAGGCCTCTTCCTCCTCCTCTTCTCTAGATCGTCTTCTTCCCTCTGACCCTACGAATGTTGTACACAAACCTAAAAACTCATGTAAATAAATACACACGCACTCAAATAGACACACACACACGTCTTCAGGAGGAAACCATGCTTCACGTGTACTTGCATAGTACAACCAGATGAAATGCTTCATCAGTGTTTGAGAGAGACAGAGAGACATGGCGGCTTTATTTGGCTGTAGAGCAGTGAGGAACACACACAGTAAATGAGTAATAAGAACACAAATGTGAGACAGAGTTGACCAGACAGACAAACAGAGAGACTTACTGAAAGATTTGGCTACATAAACATAATGGATGTTTACACTTTATCATTCACATCAAGATTTTGCTGGATGTCAAATACACAGAACAGCACAATGTGAGACAGACAAGACAAAAGTCAGTTTGAAGTCAGTCTCAGTGATCTCTGTCCAGGTCATTTGTGGCACTATCTTGTACATAGCTATTGCGCCCATCATGTGCAGTAAGTGAATGTAAAATGGTGAAACTGATGCTACCTCAAGCAGAAAATAATATGGCAGCAACAGAAACCAAAGAACGTCTCTGCTTTGTGCAAGCAAAAAACTTAAAGGCAAATACTGTAACGCCTGAATAACAGGGTGAGCTCAGAGTGAAGCAGGGATGCAGTGAAGCTTTTGGGGCAGCTAGAAGGGTAAAATAAGAACAGTTAGGTTGTGGTGAGAAGTCTGTTGGACCACCAGACGGTAGCAGTGCAAGCATGCCCATCAGGAGCCTACTATACCTAATACAGTGAGAGAGTAGGGCCAATGGTCACCCTCACTCCGTGAGCGGTCATCTGTAGAGGGAGCATGGGCAGCGGGGAAGGTGGCGGATCTGATGATGTCATCAGCAGACTTGCTTTGGCGTGCTATGGCAGCTGTATCTAGGTTGGTAACCATGGGAACTGATCTATCAGTGTCTGGGTCACAGTCTCAACCACAGGTAAACATTTTAGCATCATCCGGGTTTAAAGTATATGCCGTCTACAATGCAGTAAAATATTTTTCCCAACACATCGCTGATTGCTGGACAGAGTTTTAAATCAAATCCTCTGACCTAATTGGTGAAGAGCTATCAGTTGGTAAAAGTTAGCACAGCTTTGAGTATGTTTCAAGGATGGTTTAGTGATATCTTGCAGCAACAAGATCACACCTCTTCAGAGAAACATCACTTAATAAGAGAAAGTTCCCCAAACCAGCTGGCGTGCAGTGTACACTAGCAAAATCTGCTCACACAGTTGGCATATTTTCTTAGATCCATTTTAAAGCAAGACGATGTAACTTTTGAATAAAGAAATAACTCATTCCTTGTCTAACAGATGTTGAATTCATAAGTAATGAGACATCCCATTGTTCAACATAATGCGCTCCTTTTTCGGCCTGGCCATTATAGTGGCTAATGTTAGCTAATGTTAGCAAACTTAACAGTAAACTGACTTTATTACAGAGTTAATACAACAAATTCTTTACTTATTAGAGAATTACTTGTGCTACTGTTAAATAAAATTCTAGCCCCAAATCGATTTAAAGGACCAAACCAGTGTTACTACATGTCCATGTCGTCCACATGGGTTACATAAACCCCACGCATTTTTCCCAAAATAGTTTTATCTATGAGATATCATGTTTGTTTACATTTGTCCATATTCAATAAACATTATAGAAAGTACCTGAAAATGTGTAACAACATTAGTTAAAAAGAACGTCTGTGTCAAAATCCTTCTTAACCCTAATATTCGAGCTATGAAGGTAGCACTTGAAAGGAACTATTTTTCAGGGCGTATTAACTTTCATCTCAATGGCTCCCGGCTCCCCTCTCTCTCGCGCGCAACAATTTTTGACAAAATAAACACAGATGTTCTTTTCAGAAGGGAGAATTACAAATACCTAGCAACTTTCATATGTCCTATAGTGTTCCTATACCCTGTTTTGACATGAATGGCAGTGAATGGGATTTAAAAATGCAGTCTGATATTTACTAAAGTATACACACGGTTGAATTCTAACATCAACATTTGTAGAAGATAGGGGCAAAAATAGACTGGTATGGTCCTTCAATTGTTCTTCTTTTTTCTGCAACTATGAAATGTAAGCACAGCTGGTCCAAAGACTTTTTGTGACCCCACTCCTCTCTTACTCAGTCTAGCTGCCTTTCAGGCAAATGACTTGAAAATTATCAGTGTCACAGTGTCATTGACCTATTATCACAACTCGGCAAAAGTTACACAGTCTTGTTTAAAGAATTGGCTGACCTTAATATTACTACAATACTGTGTTGAGATGGATGAAGTGTGTGGTGGAACAAACTACAGGACAGACAGAAGAGGATTGGAGACAGACTTCAAACAGTTCCCATACACTGACACTGGGGGTGACTACATGGTTCTATGAATAAACAGTTTCTGTTGATAAACAAAAGCATTTTCAGTGAAGTGTGCATCAATATTTCTCAGAGCAATGATTCCCAACTTTTTTTTATGATGTTCTATATACTCAAGGTGGAGCAATTTCTTTTGTAAAATTTAACTGTTAATATATTTTGTCTGGTCAGCAATAGGCTACTTACTTTTAGCTAACTATTTTAAACATTTATACATTACTTTAGCTATGGTTGTATATATTTTAACCATATGTGTGTGTGTGTGTATATATATATATATATATATATATATATATATATATATCA
>JAQFJA010000003.1:6956968-6984576 GCA_029874485.1 Naso brachycentron
TATCATATGAATTCATGGTTCTGTAAGGGTTCACAGTTAAGAAGTAAGTACCTCCCAGCATGCAATGCCAAACACACATTACAAAATCTTTTTATGTCTGCCTTACAGTTTACTAGAGTCTGTAGACTTGATCTGACAAGGCAAAAAAGTCATCCATCATCAACATGTAGGAAACTGTCAGTTTGGATATTAGATTTAATATCTCTCAAATAACTCTGAAGTGCATGCAAAGCTGCAAAAAACAAAAACAAAGAGGCTGTCAGCTACTTTGGCAGAGACAGTGTTAGACAAAGATGAGTAAGTGCATGCCAGTTAGTGAAGAGTCAGTGCCTGCATGTGTTTAAGCAAGATATGGGTTTGACCATCCAGGATGGCAGTTTTAGTCTGATGAGACATGGAGATGAATCCAGAATGACAGATGCGGATTTAACGGGAGGTAGCAACCCAGGTGAGGATGGACATGATGTGTTGCCTTGGGTGGCGGGGCAGCGGACAAGAGTGGAGTGGGGCCCTTACCTTGGCTATGGGGGAGGAAGTGGTGTCTGAAAGGGGAGGTGGGGCGGGAGTCACTATTTCTGGAGCCCACACTGTTACTGCACAGGGAGGAGCAGAGCTTCTGCATGCCTGTCAGAGCCTCTGAAGGGAGGGAGGGGGTGAGACAGGGGACAAAACCCCAGGACCAGGCAGCAGAGGTGGACGATTTTGGGAGGAGATAGAAGGTGAGAGGATGAGGGACAAAAGAAAAGGAAGATATAGAGGAAACAAATGTTGAAAAGAGGAAATAAAAGAAACCCAATGAAAGAGGTAAGGCATATTCAAAATGAACAGTAAGAAACAAAGAAAAGCATCACATTGTTTAAAATCAAAGAATAGAAAACACGGGGGAAGTAGAAGTGTTGTCAAAATTAACTTTGAGGTTGTTACACTGCAAGATGAGGAACTGCCCATCATATTACATGACAAAAAAATCAACAACATAACAACCCAAAATAAATTTTGGTGAAGTTTCTCTTTTAAGTAGTAAACAGATCAGAAGGAAAGAAGTGAAAGGGTGGAGGGTCAGTGACGTCATCCACAGAGTTTTACCAACTGCCGCCACTTGACTAGTATAGAGTTCATTGATCCAGCTCATAAAAACCCTGAAATCACTGATTTTTCACAAACATTTCAACAGTATACATATGTGCAAACACACACACACATACATAACTGTCTTTTTACATACTCACCTGGCCTGTGGAAATGCTGCGGTGACCGTGACAAGGTGGGGGTGTAACCATGACGATTATAGACCGGTGATCCTATGGAGCCTTGACTGGTGGACCTTTGGAGGATGCGTTCCCTCCTGTCATAAGAGCCCTGATTCACACACACAAACACACACACTTATTACACAGACCTCTTTAATGTATTGTTCTGACACTCACATTTCATTAGAGGGGCCAGCAGGGGGCAGATAATTCTGCCCTTGCCAGATTCCAATTATCTGAAAAAAACTGTCCACTACAGGTCTACTGTGTCATGAAACAGTCTTCTACATAATATACGGTAAGTTCAACTGAAGGAAAAGTAGGTTTTAAACAAAAACTAAGATCTTATTTAAGCACACATGAATTAATTTGAGGCTTTTGTTGTGTAGCCTATGTATCTTTTTTGCAGGTGGTTATTATTGTTTTTGTCTAGTTTAGACCGATGATGTTTCTGGGATGGTGTATTGTCCCCTTTGTGCAGCTGTGAGTGTTGGTTGGTTATTACATATATGGTTTGTTCGCCAGTTATTTTTAATTGGTTATTTTACATTGATTTTTGAGTAAGATAGTTTGGAATAACAACTATTGTTAATGTAGTTGTATTTTCTGTTAATATTAATATTATTAATATATTTTCATTTGATTACTTATTTGTTTATTTTACTGATTACTTATTCATTTTTATTACTGTTTGTTTTTGTTGTAATGTTGTGTTGTTTTGGACTCCAGAAAGACTAGTTGCCGCCTAGGTGTCAGCTAATGGGGATCTTTATAATAAACAATAAACTAGGATGAATACGAAAACATTATGTAAGGGCATTTACGTCGCACACAGGAAACAGTGAAATCAACAAATGATCTGCTCACCTCACAGGGTGGGGTCGGCGACATGTTTCTTGAGGACTAAAAGAAATCAAACAAGTCTGAATTAAAACCTTGTTTTTAAGGACTTTCTGAGAAAAAGAAAACAGACTATCTTGATGATATTAGACTTCTCCATCCGGCAAAAGAGCCGACACAGACAGACACGAATACCAGAGCATCAAAGTGTTAACAGGCATTAAATAACACTGCTCCGTAAGACTGAGAACCTGCTGATCTTCCACATTTTCGCAAGCTGTGTTCTTACAATGCACGTGGTCTCTCTATTATGAGTCACACACCTCTGTTCTTTTCTTTGCCATTTAGGGTCATTTATCATCAGCAGCATTCAGTGACGTATCTCACCTTGTCATCAGGCAAGGGGGAACGCTCTCTCCTGGCAGTGTGGAGCTGTGAGGGACACAAAGGTTCAGTACTGCATAAAAAATGCCTTGAAAAATCGTACACAATCAGTTACAACTCCTTTTTGTGCATTGATGCTTTTTTGCAGGATGAAAAGTCCCATCAAAGAAGCACAGAGGATCATTTGAGGAATAATTCACATAATGCACAGAGCTGTATGTGCATAAAGATGGCGTGCATGCAGGAGAAGATGCATGCGGTCTGTGTGTTTACCTCTCCCACACTCTCTCGTCTCTCCTCTCTCTCATCCAGGGAGGTGGTGTACAAAGGTTCATAGGTAATAAGATCAGGGCGCTCAATGTCATAAATGGCTTTGACTTTTGGAATGGCAGCTAGGTCTCTGTAATCAAGGATCTCATTGTCTACTTTTGCCTAGAGAGACAAATAAAGACACACATGCACACACACAAGGATAAGTGGAGATTACTACGGCAAAAAAGTTCTATTACTGAACACGGTGTAACTGTCAAAAAGGGACTTTCTGACTAGAGAGACAAGCAGTCTGTATCAGAACAATCTATTTGGACATTCAACTCCAGAGCCTCACTCACATAGATCGTGTGACCTGGTGAGCCAGGTATGCTTGAACCAGGTCTGGAACAAATACTCTCGGACGACGACCTCGTAGGCTGTGTGAAGGAAACACAGAAGTGGTTGTTATTCATAACATCTGTCAAGCAGTTAGTCTTCCAAGATCTACAGCCCCCTGCCGTCCACATATCAACATCAGTTTTACAAAAACACTCCAACGTTACACCGTTTGCCTTTGTTCTGTATGAGCAATGAAAGGAGAACTGCAAACCCTGAGTGTATGTTTCATTAATTACATGAAGTACTTAAAAATACTAGCATATCATCTCATGATTAGGTCATTCATTTGCACATTTTGCAAAGTGAATGAGTGCTTTGTTGCTGTGATTTCATGTTCTTGAGAACCTCATGCCTGTTTATGGGAAATGAACAGTTTGGATGGCAGCAGCAGGTCTGAATGTAGAGTATTTAAATGAGCTTTTTACCCAATGAGTGCATGGTGATTTAGAAGAGACAGTTTAGTCATCTGTGATATTGCGTCTGCTCCTCCAAATATGTGCGCATCTTAGTCTCATGCACCTTTGATGTGAGCGGAGTTTAAGGTGTTAATAGACAAGACTGAATGGCCCCATATGACACACAGAGGGCACTGCAGGCTGTCTCCAGCAGATGGCAGCATACAGTGCATCGTGTCCTATGTATATGGTGGAACACAGGATGATGCCATCTCATAGCCAATAGCGAATACAGTACCTGCCTTTGTGTTTTTTGGAGGAATAAGAGGGACGGAGGCAATAGCTGTGGAGGAAGGGAGAGGGGGGTTCACAGGACATCACACAGGGGTTGTGCCTCTCCAGCGTGACTCACAGTTCACACACACATCAAGGTGAACATGTCAACGTGTTAATATGCACATGAACAAATATTTATACACACACATACATGCAAAGGCACACACACAAGCAACACTGCCTCCATAGGCAAATGATTTTAACCACAGTAGGTTAAGTTTTAACAGTTCAGCCACGGAGTGTTAACAGCCTTGGCAGAATCGTTGGGTAAATATCCTGAATTTCTTCCCTATCCGGGAAATCATTGTCATGAGACGTGAACAGAAAGGTGCTTTTAGTCAAGACAAAGTCATAGACAATGGAGCCATTGACACTCAAATTCCTACCCGCTCCCTGTGTCTCTCCTCCGTTCTAGTGGTGTTCTTGCAGCCGGGATGCCAGACTGTCGATCCTGAGGAGGAAGACAGAGAGAAAATATATTTAAAACAACATAAGGCAGTTAATTGTATTCACATAATTCAAATATATTTACATATATGACAAAATGTCTACAAAAATGTGTCTCAAAAAAAAAAGATATATAGAGAGATATATTGCTTTTTTTGGTAAAAGTTTGCTCATACACTTGATATATAAATATATAATATATATATATAAATATGGGTGACAAATGAAAGGACTTATCATACACCATTATAACATACACCTCAAAGACAAAGAAAAAACTAGATTATGCAAATAGAAAATGTATTGCTGTTCGTTGCGGTAAAGAATATCCTTCTTTAATGGAGATACTTCCATAAACAGTACAAGGGGTCAATCAAACCCTTAAACCTTTCTGCAATGCTTTCATTTCAGCTCAAATGAACCAAAATTCAGTTACAAAGTTCTCATGTGACAGTGACAAAACGTAGTGCCGCTCACCTTGCAGATACATCTCTTCTCCTTCTGTGAACATCTGATTGCACCTGCTGCATCTCGCGCAGCTGGGGTGGTAATGCTTATCTCCTGCCTGGAAAACACGGAGCACACCAAACAGCCTTGACATCACAGGAAAATGAAGATCAATGAAGCCTGCAGTAAGGCGAGTGAAGCAGAGCTGTAACTTTCCAGGAAATAAACCCAGCGCTCCACCTGTTCTCAACTACATTTCCTTCCTCTTACACCCAAAGCCTGTCAGTGATGGGATAGTTTCATCAGATACTGTGAGGTGAAAGCTGCTCTTCCTCCCTTCAAGAACAACTGCTGATAAAACTGTGACACTGGGCAGCTGTTAGTGAATATGTTCCTGTGAAACTGCTCTGCATGCTTGCTGTGTATATCCAAACAGATTGTGTGGGAATGTGAAATCATTTCACGTACTCCAGTCATTCTATTTCAATAAAAAAAAACAGAAAAATGGTGAAATTGTGTTGTTCATTTTGAATATGACCACCATGACATCTGCCTGTTTGACACAGTCAACCTGCCCTCAGATATCTGAGTGCTCCTCTTTGTGATAACCCGTGCAGCGCAATCCAATAAAATGATCTGATGGCTGAAGCACCTGAATTTCCATCTACAAGGATGTGGCACTTTGGCAGGGGTGATAAATACCCAAATGAAATTCTGCCGTGTAACAACCCTCAATAACATTTCAGCTGGCAAGTGGCCACTCAGAGATATGGATGGAGCCACTGCCTAATATTTGCATTTCACATTACACTGTGTCAAAAAGTCTACAGAACGACTACAGCAGACACTTCATGGCCCCTCCCATCCAATTCTCTCTTCAAGTACACTGTAAAAGTGAATATTCCTCCAAGTGATAATGAAGGCACTTATGCTATATGTGTAGTATGCCATTAAATACTCTCCCTAATTCTCTCTGCTTTAATAGCTGCATTAATTCCAATTAACTCCCAAAGGAGCAGACGATATGCAAACCCATCAATGGCTACATTTGCCCCGGGTCTTGGGTCAGTGACTAGACTGACTGATCAGACAGGCTGCTATGGCTTTGGCCCCACTGATCCACTGGCAGCAGCTCAGGGGCGAGATGCCAAGGCCTTTTCCTATTGTCATAAAGGCCTGCCTTAGTGCTGGATTACTGTAAGCCTGGCTGGCTGGCTTGCAGGGACATTTTCATACCATTAAATGACACATAACTCTGTGTCTGATTGGATCACTGTCTGCACAACAGACAGGCTAGCGCTTGTTCGGGAGACCAGTGAGCAGAGAGAGCATCAAGGACAGCGGTTTTGCTAATGTTTAACATAAACCTGACTTAGATAACGTTAAACAAGAGTTTTATTACAGCTGCATGATATCCAGCATTGATGAATAATGATCACTTCCTGAATGTCAAAGCACATTGGGTCATTTATGTAATATTTATATAATTTGTGGCAAGCAAGCTTGTATGAGTGCAAGCATGTGTATTTATGTCCAGTTGGAAAGATCTGAAAAAATCTGCTAAGAATTAATCGTTCAGTCGACTGCAGTAATGTCAGGAGTCTATTTGGCTCAAGGAAGATGAGATTACATCAGAGATTATCAAACTACATTTCAAAATCCCACTCCAATGTAACTTCCTCTACTTGTGTAAGAAGCACACTTTTTGATGCAAGAACCAACACTTAAAATATCTTATAATGAACTAATTTAATTTAATATCTTAACATAATGCAAACATTATTTAGAAAGTTTAAATAGGTTTTCCCAATGTATCAACTGTGATAATAGCTTTAAAATACACTTTAAGGACAAACATTCAAGTGAAAGTACTTGAATTACTTCCAACTTACCTCTGGCAGGATTCATACGAAATCCAGGTGCAAAATGTATTGTCTGTTTACAGAAGAATATTACCTGGCTGTACACACAGACATGTGACCATGCTAAAGGGAGCCAATCAGAGGGATGTTTAAGTTAAAGAGTGTGTGTGTTTGTTTGTGTGTGTGTGTCTCTGTCCGTCTTACCTCAAGCACCTTCCCTGTGATGAACTGATGGCACGCCTCACACTGAACTCCAAAATGGATCTGGTAGTCCTTCTCACAGTAGGGGGCGCCATCCCTGCAAGGAAAGAGACAAATCTAACTGCCAGGCAGTAAAATATCATACAGCGTGTGAACCTTCTGCAGGCCAGAATTTGACCAAGAAGCCTGTAATTACAGTAAGTATGAGCTGCTTACTTGCTGATATACTCCCCAGTCAGTACTTTGCTGCAGGCCTTACACTTGAAGCAGCCCAGATGCCACTGTTTGTCCAGGGCTAGAAGAGCCTGACCGTTCTTAATGTCTCGACCACATCCTGCACAATCTGTGAAAAGCAAAAGTGGCATGGCTTTATAAAACAAAAAATGTGATATCAGCACAAAAACTACAAAAGAGAGAAAGGAAATACCTGTGGAGGAAATAAATGCCTGTTTAAAGGTTTATTTTATGTAAAAACACAGCCTCCAATGAGCTAAATACTAACTGAGGTGATGGGGAGCGTGTTACTGCGTGCAGTTAGCCTTCTTGTCAGTTATGACCCAAGACACTAGATGGAGATAGAGGGTAACCAACAATGTTCTGACAGCTGCCTCTTTCTATCAACCACATCTCTCTTGCCATGGCTCTAAAAGCTCCATCCATATCCACGCAGGATCCTGAGGCTCTAAAAGTGTAAGAGGATGGTTTCTAAAAGAACAATCATCTTGTCATCTCCTCTTTAATTAATAGAGGATGAAAGCAACACAGAGCCCACTGCAACCACGGGGGACGATAACTACGTAAGGCATAACGAGGCTGGGATGATGACGTGAGGAGAATCAGCATGCCTTATTTATAGGTGACCTTGTCTAAAAGCTCTTCAAACGCCAACAGAGACACCAGAGGGGGTGAGAGAGAGGGAGAGAGAAGTGAAAGAGAGGAAAGAGAAAGAGGGAGGATGAGACGAGTTGGAAGGGGAGGGCTTTGAGGGCTGCACATTCCCTGTTTCAGAGCAAAGGAAATGCATGGCCATGCATTATTTAGCAAGGCCTGTCTTGGTGTTATTCATAAAGGAGCATTACTGGTCAACCACTGCTGAGTTTACAGAGAAGAGGAGAGAGAGTTAAAGGAACTCCCTGAATGGTGCATCTACATCATTCAGTTCTCAAGCATACCCGGCTTGCATCACCTGCTATCTTTACTGTTATGTGGAAATGTTGACTTGTACTACAAACTGTTTTACACATTACGAACAACTTTTAAAATCTTCTTGAAAGGATCAAAGGATAAGTTTGATATTTTCATATGTGCTTATTACAGATATATATTATGGTATGCATATTGTTTTCTTGCTGAGAGTGAGGGGAAAACATTGACACCACTTTCATACCTGACTGTTCATTAAGAAGCTATAGCCAGCAGTCACTTGGCTTAGCTTAGCTTAGCTTAGCATAATTTAGCAACTGCTGGAAACAGGGATAAACAGCTAGTCTGTGTTGTTCAAAGTTACCAAAATCTACTTACCAGCACTTCCTACATCTTACTATTTAAAACGTTATATCTCATATGTTCAATGCAAAAAATACCAATGTGTAAAAACGAATAGTTATAGGTTTGCTAAGCTAAGTCTCCATGTTTTTTAGCTGCACCATCTTATATAATGTAATTATTGGTAAAACTTTCTATGAAGCCTGTCTCTATAATGCATTATAACACATTATAAATATATATAACACATTATAACGCATTATGAACCCACATGACACATTATAATGCATTATGGGTGATTATGGTTAGGATGGGGTTAGGACTAGAGTTAACCCTAACCCTGCTTATAACTATGATTATATAGCACTACAGGCACATTGTAACACATTATAAGTATGTTCATAACTCATTATAGATGGATGCTTTTAGTAAAGTGTTACTGAAATATTCTATATGTATTATGTCTTATTTTACACACATTTCCCCTGTATTCAGCCTGAATTTTTCTTTCTTTGAGAACTTTGAAAATTTATATACTAGTATTCAAAGTTAAAATTTCTTAGTATGAACAATGTTTGGCTGAACAGCACAAGTCTATAATGACAGAAGCATGAACAGGTTGCCTGTTGATTGGGGTTAATATTCACAATTTAATTTTTATAAAAGTTTTAGGTCTTGAATTGATTTGAACATTTTGGACAGTGTTCAATTAAATCTATGTTAAAATGTGTGGGCAAGATGATTGATGTAGACCAAAAAAAATAGCACTTCATAGCATAAATATCACAGCTAAGCTACATTAAATGTCATGCATGAATCATAACTGAAAGCTCCTTTTTTAGCTTCTTTTTCCTAAAACTTTTTTTTAGTTCCTTCAAGTAATGCACTGAATTCACTGAACATCCTACTAGAAACTTTCCGATTCTGTGTGGCAGCCAAAATAGCATCATGGGAAAGCAAATGCCTTCCTGTGGATTAAGCCTGTTTGCATGTGGATAATAGACAATGGTTACTTACTGCTGGAGCCCAGGATGTCCTTTGGTCCTGGAGACATGGGTTCAACACAGTATTGACACAGACAGTCCTTCCCATTAAAGGTCACCCTGTCTCCAGCAGGGAACGGTCGTCTGGAAGCGGGGTGACATTAACAATTGTTTATCAAGACATGAGCTGCGGCTCCATGTTAAGTGTACACGTTTATTTGCTGTAGCTTCCAGGCTGTCAGAGGCAGCTTAAGATGAGAGGACCTGATGATGTGGATGTATGTCAACACCGTCTGCCTAAGGAAGCCATCTAGTCAGATGACGAGGATGTGTCACACAACATTGTGCCGTTCACTGTCGACTTGAACTCCAACCATCTATAGACTCTGACTTTGTTTGTCCATTTTGATATTTACTATATTATTAAATATGTGATTCTGGGAGAATGTCATTGTTACTGCATTAAAAGTCTGCACACAAATCTAAATAAGTCCACAGAGTAACGTTTGTGGAGATTTTAGACAGCACATTTAAACACAAATTCAATCAGGAAGACTGAGATACTATCATGCCCTTTTTTCCTATTAAATAATTATTGACCTATGCTACTATCCAGACCTCTTTAAATGAGTATGTCTGTTTTCTGTCTTTTAAGGTCTATATTTTGCTCTGGATTCACCGGACATTTGTGGAAAGAGTGTATTTTGCAATGTTATTGGTGTATTCCTACAATAAGTCTCTGTGGGTTTGTGAGAGTGTCTTACTTGCAGATGGTGCAGACGAAGCAGGCAGGGTGGTAGGTCTTGCCAAGAGCAGTGACCACTTCCCCCTCCACAAAGTCCCCACAGCCATTGCAGCGGGTGCCGTGCATGCGTTGGTAGTCCAGCGTGCACAGATACTCTCCATTCTTCATGAAGAAGCCCCCCTGGGCGAGGTCACAGCCGCACACTATACGGGACACACACATTGGCACTCTGCAAGTCAGGTCATTTATTGCTTTGCCCATATAACAAATAAAGCATCCAACCATCAAGCCGCCCAAGTCCTCCACGCATCAACGGCTTTGTTAAGACTTGCTAGTCTGTGTAATCCTAAGAGGGTTGCTGATTGCATGAAATGGATGCTGACTACAAAATCAGGGAAAATTTTTAAAAGGTCTGTGCACTACAACGTGAAGCATAACATAAAATCCTTTCATCAGAGGTGTTCATAAAAAACCCTGAACCTTCTCCCTTTGGAGAAAGATTGAGGGCTCATGTGGCTTAATCAGCACTATTACTGCAAGGTCTTTTCATTGTCAGAGGGGAGGTAGATTGCTCAATGTGACAACAATTCTACAATTGTCTAACCCAGGAAATGGCCTTGATCTGTTTCTGAAGATAACTGGCTCTAAATACTTCATATTACACTGTCAGTCTCCCACAAGCTTCCGTTCATTCAAATATAACCTTGTCATTGACACAAACATGAAAGACTGGCAAAAGAAGAAATACTACTTTGGGAAAAATGTAGTTGACTTTGGGATATCTTAATGATGGTAGTTATGCTGTTTTGGGGTTTTACGACTAGCATATGAAAGACTGACTATATTAGGGAAAATACGGTATTCAAAAATTCAAATGTGGAATACAAAGGCTCACATCCCATCTTCTGTTGATATCAAACAGAGACACTCATGGTGGCTTAAAGTTTTTATGACTTTTACCTTTGTTGACTGATCCATCATGAAACCGACTAGAGTGAAATGTAAAGCTATGTTATCAGCTTTACCATGTTCACTAGCTGAGTTTTGTTTGTTAGCCTGTCTGCAAATTTGCTAAATGGAGAAGTAACGCTAATGCTGAGGAAAAAGTCATTAGGTTTGTGTATTTTGTCATCAAACAAACTGTAACCCTGAATCAACAATACGAAATGAAATGTAGATCATTTGAAAGTTTGCTGGAACTAAAGTTTTTACAGTTCATCCTGAGGTGGAAATTAATTTCTCTGCCAATAAATTGATTGAATATATCATAATGTAATGATAATTCTCCAATAATTTCATCACACTCCTGCTAATAAAAGGAGTTGAGACATTTCACTCAGACGCACAAATGTCAACCACATGGTTACATTAGAGGAAAAGACAGAGGATCATCGAAGTCATTAGGATTCATCTGTTACACACTATGAATATATCTACCAAATTTCATTACAATCAAGGTCTGAGGGTTGCTTTTTATCGCTTGTACGTACAAAACACTGCCGAAGCCAATTGGGAAAAGAGTAAAAACATATTTTCCATCATTCTTTGCTCTACTCTAAATAAAGACACACCCTCCAGTTACAATATAGCTGATGCTTTAAACATTTACACTAACTTCTTTAGGAGCCGCCATTGTTGTTTTGAAACAAACAGTCGCTGGTTATCACATGTACACCACACCTGTAGCTGTCAGTGGTTCCTCCCAGGTCGCTGATTGTTCTGAACCACTCTGGTTCAGTCACAATCACATTGCTTGCAGTCTGACTAGATGGATTTGCGCAATCACCTGATTTTCCAAATCCATCTGTCTCATAAGGCAATCTCATTATCTAATATTTATTTATTTCTTCCACATATGATTTGATCAGGACTCAGACCTAACGTGTGACTCTATGTGCAGTATTTCAACTACATTATGACCACCTGAGCAGTGCAGTCCACCATTCCAGAGTGGGCTTGGGACAGTAACAGCCTTTTGGACACGCCACAGCTTACAGGGAAAATATTTTGATGTTTGAGATGACTGCACCTAATCATTCTTATGCAATGAGCCACTCTAAATCCTGAGGATGAATGGGAGCGAGTGAAGGGAGAATGAGATTTAATTGCATTAAGGCTCAGGGGTGATGAGATTAGCTTGTAAGCTATCTGAGTCGAGAGAAAACCAGCACTGGAGATTTGGTGGCCTTTGACTGTGATGTCCACCTACCCATCAGATTCTCAACAGATGCATGCCATTACATAAATAGCATTTATGGAAACTTATGAGGGACAATTAATGAAATTGAAATGAGAGTGCACTCAGGAAAAAAAAAGTTTGCTTTGTGCATTTCATGGAATGAAAAACATGCATGCAAAAAGCAGCTGTTTGGGATTTCTCAGCCAAGGGATAAAATGTGTTGATAATCTAAGTGTCAATAAGCTCGGTCTACCTGGCATGGCTGGGTTTTGGTATTAGTAGTCCTCCTACAGGTTTTAGACTGTCAACAGCACACTTAATTTTAGAGCAAGGACTAGGACAGTGTGTCTTTTGGGTATCAAAGCTGTCCTCAAGTCTTCTTTGACACTCACTAACTCGTGGGCACACACACACACACACTTTTAGTATTACAGACTGTCTAAAGGCATGTATATCCACTTGTAAAGGACAGAATTAGGTACTAATCTTAGTGTTTGCTTGTGTTATTCTGGGCCTTTGGTGAACTAAGCTAACTCTATAACAGTGCTCCAGTCACAGATTAACTACAGAGGCTTCGGCAGGGCAGGTTCAGCCTACAGGAGTGACACCGCTTGGTCAGCTGTGGGTGGCTGCGTTGTAATCATGCCAGAATGCCAGAAATCCATCAGTAATAAGGATAAACGGGGAAGGATTTTCACTGTCACTTGTCATAGCGGTCTGTGTGGTACTTTAATTTTAGTATGTAGGCTGAGAAGTGAAGAAGAGTCATGCAGTCATGTATCCCACTCATTAGTGGAGGATGGAAAATATGCCGTGGCCTTTAAGGACTTTGTGCTATTAGATTATTAGATTTTTTCTAGTCACATACTTAAAAAACAATTCTTAAGTTGCAATTTAATTTTTGCCACGCCATGAGATGTACAATATGACTCCTCTATACTTGTGAAGTATCATCATATGTCACAAAGCACACCTGCAGTCATCATGTGCAGCATTAAGCAGCATGTACTGAATGAAAGGAAGCAAATGTCCTATTATTGTGAAAATATCAAATTAGCGATGAATTTTTAAAAAACTTCACACCTTAGCTGCCAGTTTTCACACAACCCACACATTCTTCTTCTGCTATTATAACGGACAATCATCTGAGCTTTTAAAGGGCTTGTTAAAATTGTAAACAAATAACTTATTTATCAAAAATTGGTCTATTTGAGGATAATATTAGGCCTGCCTGACACAGAGTAAATAAATGCTAGTAATACCCATTTAACACAGAATTACATAAATTGTTTTATCACCGTTTTGCAATTACATGCCTTCATTGAAAGCTAAGAAAGGAAATGATTGTTTTCATTATCAACTTTGAGTCACTGTACCTTTACAGGTGAAGCACTTAAGGTGGAAGTGCTTGTTCTGCACCCGCAGCACCTCGCCCTTACATGGCTCCCCACACTTGTAGCACTGAATCAGGGGCTTCTCTGTGGTGTGGTGGTGTGTGTTCTGCGCATGAGCCACTGCAAGAGAGAAGACATTAAAATCACGATTGAACTGTAATGTTGATGAGTCATCACGGTCTCTAGATGTGTCAGTAAATGCATTTCTTCTAGAGTTGTTCAAATTGTGTTCAGCTGAGGACACGCTCTGCACAAGGATCTGAATCTGCAGCATCACACAAACACCAGAGGAAAAGACCAACTGCTGAGAGGCTGTCAGGGTAAAAACAGAACAACATTGAGCGGGACAGCAAAACTTGGGGTTCACGGCCCAGATAGGTTCCCTAGAGAGCAACAGGCTAAATATAGTCTGCCTTGATGGGCGGAGGATGGAGAATCAAAATGCTGAGAGGAGCCAGACTCAGTAAATGGCACTCTAAAAGGGTATTGATAAACTCAGATTCACAATTAAATTTCATCCGCAAAGGAAAATATCGCAGACCATCTGCTGTCTATGCCAAGCTTTTATTTCCAGTAAACATTCTGCAGTGTGTGCTATATATGGCTTTTTTTTTACCACATTCAAAAGCTACATTAAAGCATCAAACACAATTTCGGATAAACTTATGTCTGATGCTAAAAATCGCCTTGAATAAAGTAACATGGAAGGGATAAATACATTTTAAAGCTAAAGAGTTTTTTGAAAGCTGAAGACTTCCTTCCTTCCTGTGGATGTCAAGTGCTTGACGGTAAGCAGAGCATGGCACTCTGCTCTGGTACAATAAAACAGAGCAGGCCTAATGTTTGCCGCGGCTGTCACTGGTTATCTCTGGATGTTTTTAGATGGTTTTGGTGTTTTGAAACTGTATCTCCATAGACTGCAAGAAAAACCAGCTAAAAAGAGTCGCTCACATTTTTGGAAAAAATCTGTTTACTATGGAATAAGACTGAAAGGACAAAAATATATCCTACAATTCAAGACTAATTGATGTAAAAAAAAAAAAAAAAAAAACGTTTTGCAGCAAAATATCATTTTAAACCCAAAGTACAGCAAGTCTAGTATAAATGTTAAATGTATAAATGTATGTATAAATGTTTTTTTTTCTTTTTCTTTTTCTTTTTTTTTTTTGGATCTTATCTAAAGCCTAGATTGTATGAAAAATACAGTCCATCCTGAGAGAAGTATTGGCATCAAATGTTGAGACAAATTACAGACAGCCACAAATGTCAGGTTTATGGTGGTGCTGGAGAAAAAGTCAATGGATCCACCAAAGTCATAAGGATCATCATGTGGGAATCATGAACTTCTCAAGTTATGGGTCAATCCATAACGAAGTTATGACAGTTTACTGAATACATAAAAACTTCGACCCACTGATGGTGTGAGAGGAAACGTCACAGGGTCACCAGAGTCCATGGATGTCATTCTCTGCTGAACATTAATGAATTTTAACTATTTGATTGTAATCAATCAAAAAGATGATAAAGTACTTCAGTCTTAACCAAAGTAGTGGACTAACAGACTTAAGTCACACGCACTAGTGCCACTAACATGACGACAAATGCTGAAATATCCTACTTTACTCTGCTTGCACCAGGACGCAAAGATCTTAATCTGAGCGAAGATTTAATTAAGACATCACGTTCTTCATGTGACGTATATACTGAAAGCCATCATAATTACGTAAGACAGAGAAGCTCGCTTTATCTCCGCAAGCCATATCCAGTATTATCTTTAGACCCACTAAGCATCAGCCTGTGGCCCCCCTCAGTAAAAAGTTTGGGCGTCGCTGACACAGACAGACATTAATCCTGCACTACTGTACGAGACGTAAATACTGCTGCAGTGCCGCACTGCACACAGCTTATCAGCTCTTCTGAAACCAGCAGATTATTTCACATTCAGGAGCAATAAGTAGCAAGGCAGCCTCTTTCTTTCATCCTCTCATTGCTCTCTCTTTTTCAAACAAAGACACACACACAAACAGGCACACACACCCGAAGAACACACATGAAAGGATCTTTGCTCTTTCTGCTCTGCAATGAATCACTAGTCTGCACGGCTAAAATGAGACACCACCAAAGGCACAGAAATAGCATCATGACCAATCGATGGTCGACCAAAGACTGACATTACTCTGGATTATTGATGACTTGGCCTACCTTGCACCTCACTTCTACTTCTGTTAAAATGACTGTCTGATACTAAAGGGAAGAATAATTGCAGTAAAATCATTGTGAGAGCTTGGGCTTCAGAGCATTATTTTCTTAACAGGACACTTCAAAAGGCTTTGACTCATCCTATAGGGGCAGTGTAAAATGTCCTGAGCCAATAAGGAAGCACCAGTCTATTCATAATTTGCACTGGAAGGGAACTGAGAGAACATGTGAAGAAGAAGAAGAAGAAGACGGGTTAACAAGAGGGAGGATGGAAAGAATGTGGGTACGAGGGGTTGGCGGGCGGAGGATCTGTCTCCCTGGTGTCTCTGATGTGATTACACTCAGCAGGACAATGAGTCATCTCTGGGTGAACTAGACTACTGTGACAGTGAACCAAGCCTCAGCAGCTCCGTGTGTGACATCACACCTCCATAGAATAACACAGACCATTTGGGAAGCCGCCCTCTGCAAATTTATACACACATCGAGGAAGTTAGTTTAAAGCCTGTACACACTGTTTACCGTGGAACGACCTATAGAAAAATGGCAATTTCATACAACCTGTTTCTTTTTTTGACAGTATTGGTAATGATAACACCGCATTTATTTAAGTAATTCCTAAGACCTGGAGACACAGTCATCACTATAGCAATGTCCGACTGGACAAGACATATGAGGTCAGATAAACAGACTGTTTGTTCATTATAAACTACTGTAAAACCAAAACCCAGGAAATCTAAAATGTTGATAATTAGTCATTAAATTGTGTGTCGCCATGTGCAAGTAAATGCTGAAAATTGGTCTAAAATTGTGATGCTTATTTAAAATGGACAGTTGGGATTGTAATTTTACCATTCTCTTTTTTCCTATCAAATTGTCTGACTGCTCGTGTTTCTTGCCCTGTCCGTAAGCTCTCTGTAATGAATTTGGTGAATACAATGTCAAAATAGCTGATAGAGATAATGGTCCAAACTGCAACATAAGTAATAACAAGTAAATCCTTGAACACTACATAAAGAGAGAGAGAGAGATTTGTTCATAGCGTCCCTTAACAAGTTTTAATATTGTTAAAATTAGAGAAAATATAATTTTTAAAAAATGACATTTGATGATAACATGAACTGTTGAGAAAAGTACAACAAGCTGCAAACACTAAAGTGACTTTTGTGGGAGTTAATATAGTGAGCATGTAGCAATCACTTAGCAACAGCAGCATTAATTTTGGAAAACAGAAGGCAAGTTAACTGAAACCGTGGTCAGTCACTTAAGAAGTGCTTTACTCTTCAAGAAAGTAATGTGTTACTGTACATTATGTGTCTTCTGTCAAGCTAGTTTACTCCAAATTCTGCACTTAACACATTTCATCCTTATCTACTGACCAGCAGCTAAATCTGCCTCACAAATGTCTGTAAGTCCTGACTTCTGATCACCTTCAGCCCTAAACAAAACTTGGTTAGTCCAGAATATACGGGCCTAGCTTAAAATATATAAAATGATGTGGAACGCCTTGGCAGCTGTATGGTCACTGTGCACGCCACATAAACTGCAATGTGTAGTTCAATTCCAAACAGAGACCTTTGTTGCATGTCACTGGTCTGTCCACTGAACAGAGACACGATATCAACCCTCCATTAAACTTCTGGTTAAGCTGGCTACACACTAATGGCCACATCTGTGGCTTGGATGTAGATGATTATTTGTCCAAATGCTCATCAACTGTGTGGTGCCAATACGACTATTTTACTGTTCCCAATCAAGTCGGAGCCTCCTCCACCGTTAATCGTAAATATCGACATTTACGATTACAGGTCAGGATGCCTCCGGCGGATTAGCTACAATAGCCAATGAGAGCGAGCAGACCAGGAGGTGTGTCACCAACCGGATATTGTGTACCTCTACAGTTACAATCATGGCAACAAGCATAAACAAAACTGTATCCCAAGCTAAGTGTAATATTAAAAATGCTGACCAGCGTATGGAAATATGACAGCAATGTGAGTGCCGTCTCATGCAGGACAAACCATAACGCGGCTGTGGGCAGAAATTGCGGCCATGTTGGATGTAACAGATGAGTGAATGGGGTAACATTAACAAAGTGGCAACAACAATTCACATCAACTGTCACGTTATGATTGTCATTATTTTGTGAAATCACGTGTCTGTGGAATTGCCACTGTGAAATCATTACCGCAAACAGGCAGGTGTGTGGTCTCACGGTCTGGCTGAATCGTCTGGTGTGTGCATTCACAAAAATCAGTTGAAACTGTCCCAATGGTCCTCATATGGTTTAAAATTCGGTTAAGATTTGATAATTGTCTAGTGTGTGGTCAGCACTAGACAGTGAAAAAACTGACTGACTAATGTCAAACTAATAAACAGTTACTAGGGTTAGTAATTTTAATGAAATCACAAGATTTCTAACTGTTAATGTACTGAATGTGTGAAATGTGTGGACACATTTCTCTAACATACATGAGGTTAATGCGTTACCTCCCAACACTGGACTTGGACCCATATTTCTGGCAACATGGGCAACAAAAATTGAGTATTTATCTTCCCTGAAGTCTGGTTTGGTCTCTGCCAACCCGGAGCGACCTATGTGTCTTTTTAGCTGCTAAATACTCAACTATATTCAACAGCTAGTTGCTAACTTTGTCTGCTACTTGGTGCTGAGCTGGCAGTAAAATGAGGGTTCAAAAGCTTTTTTGCTAGAAAAGCTGCCTGCTACATGTGAAAACAATGCCCATAAGAGCAGTTTAAGTACACCAAAACAGTTGCCGCCATAAAACCTAAACAATGCATTAAAAACTAATAATCTCCATAGATGTGGGCAATGGCAGAGAAAACTGGGTTTTTACTGCATGTTACATTTTTAATCTAACACATTTTATCCGGTGATATTTTTTAAATAATAGCAAATAGTTTTATTATTACCAACAATCTTTTTTTTAAGCCTGCAAGTCAGCCGACTTACTATTTTTAACATTATATAGAGTGAGGTGTCGTCAATGGGGACAGCGCAGCATGGAAAAGTCAACACTGCTAACGTCATAACAGGTTGACAGAAATCCAAGACAGATGTTTGAAGCCCATGCACAGAGCATCTAAAAAAAAAAAGAGTTTTGGATGGGAAACTATGAGCGCTGTGTGTTTTTCCAGCTTAACCCTGCCTCTTCTCCTGTAAAGTGCTGTGTTCGCCTCAGCAGTGGCTGCAAAGAGTACTCATACATGGTACTCATGCAGCATACTCTAAAGAGTTTTCCATAAAAATTAAAGAAACCGACATAGAAGGGGATGTTAAATGTGCTGAAAGGATTCAGATTGAAACATTTATAAGATTTGTTTGGACATAAAATCCATTAGTGCAATCTCTTTTAAATGTTTAGCTGGCTTCCACACTCATGAGTCTATGTCTACCAAAGCATGACTTCAAGCAATTTTACTTTGATATCGTGGATTTGAATTAAATCCATTAGTGAGTCTTTAGGGGTTCTTGTGATAGCAGCAAAATGGCGCTTGACTGTCTAGAATGTATATTATATAATGCTATAAATAAGTAAGAGCGCAGAACATGAAGTAATCTCAGCACAGAGCAACTTACTGTGAAATATACAGTAGTACAATTTGTCCGACTGCTGCTCACATTCCTCATTCTGGGCTGGATGTGTTGGCTGTGCTGACAGAGTGATCTGTCCTGCCTCATCACCAGAGGATAGGGTGACTGATATGAGCCTAAGCACACAATGAACACACACACACACACAAGCGTGGTGCTGAGGGAACAATAACCAGCAGAGCATGCCAAAGCCAGGCGCAGAGGAAAGGGGGCTGCTCTCTCCACCCCTACATCCCAACCACCCCCCAGCCATTTAAGCAGAGCCGAGCAGCGTTGGCAATAATGAAGGCTGCAGATGATACTCTGGAGGGAAGTGAGGAAGGCCATCTTGAATCCCTTGAGGACAGCTTTTACGGTAACACGTGGCCCAGCCTTGCTGGTAAATAACAATAGAGTTGGGTTATTGACAGAGAGCGGGGGATTTGCTGAGGAAGACTTTGTTGCCTTCATTTCCTTCCATGAACCCCAAGGAATGCAAAGCCATAGTAGTGGCTTGGAAATGCAGAGGGGAAAAAGGGGGATTTTAATTAAACAAAACATGAGAGATGAAAGGATCTAATGAAATATGCAGTCGCGTGCCGCCTTTGTTACTGTAAAAGTCACAGACAGAAGAGTTTCCAGTACAGACAGATAGCAGCCCCAAAGGACTGTGTAAGTGTGTGTGTGTTTGTTCTTACAGTATGCGTGCATGTGCTTTAGTGTGTATGAGCGTGTGTGTGTTACAAAGAGAGACAGAGGGACGGATGAAGACACTTGCAAAAGCAGTCATCTCCGCTCTCCATCGCAACACTTTTGGCCCCTGATGTGTCTGCTACATGAAACACCAACAAACACATTTTTTACTCCATTATCCATCCAATCCAACCAGTTTGTGGTGGAGGATTCAAAGAGATCTGACCCATCATGAATAAAAATGGCACAAAATATGCCCATGATGAAATCCGACTCCGTGACAGAACATGCATGTGTGTGCGTGTGTTTGGGGGGAGGGCGCGAGGAGCTCTTCATCACCCAGACATAACAAGAAGCTCTTAACCCTCCCCTCCATGAATATGTATAGCTATATTCACCGCCTCCCCGCCCCTCTGCCCCACCGCCAGCGTCCCAGACAAAGCACTTCAAACGCGGTCACAAATTGCAGGGGGGAACCCTATCGGCCTCCACCAGGCCCCCCCAACCTTGATAACTAATCCTCAGGGACCTGGGTTTGGAATAATGATCCGGTCTGAATGGTTGAACGCCACAGTGCGGAGCGTTTGTTGTTTGGTGTGTACATTATAATAGCTACACTGATAAACAGAGAGAGAGACTTCCAGTCCAGCCACTTACTGAAAAGAGACAATGGTGGCTTCATGAACTGCCGGGTCCATTGTGTTTGTAGAAGTGGAGCTGATGAAGGACTTGGCTTTTTGCCTCTGAGTGACAGCCCTTCATTCCTGTGTCGTATTTCCTGTGATAATCAAACCGATTGATGCCAGACGGGGAGGATGTTTGCTGGCTGGCACAATGAATGGCTACAATCTGTGTTTCTTTCATGTGATTTTCATGCAGCGCTTGTTGTTTTAGCCTGTACATTTTAGGTCAGTGACTGTCTCTCCCCGGCCGACCACTTATCTCATCTGTATATTCTGGTCCTGTGTGCCAGCTGTACAAACAGTATGTGCCTATGAGAGTGTTGCATTGATGTCTGGGTTTAGCTCCTCTTTCAGAGGGTAGACACTGGCAAGCCTCAGAGATGAGGCACCACTGCAGTTGTCTGCAGCACTCCGCAAAATCGCAGGAGGCAGCTACAGAGGCACATGACATTAGACTTCCATGTGAGGAGAAAGTGTTCAGGCGGCGAATGCAGAGAGTTCTGGGAGTTGGTGGGTCTTTGCACGAGGCAGGTGACGTATATGTGATGACGGTCGTCTCATCCCATGGAGTCAGCAGGGCTTCTTATGCAATTTAATGCAGAGAACATGAGAAAGAGCATGAATTAATCAACTGTTGGACAAATGCACAGCAGCACGTTTGGATTAAGGCAAAAGGAATGAGACTGCCATGGATACATATGGCCCTAATACATTACAAACTATTTCAGGGGTATTCTATTCTGAAAATAGGACAACCACCTGCAAGCAGACAAAACGCTAACACTGCAATCACATTATTATATGATTCATCATTCTGAGCATAACAGCATAATTCACTGTTTGGTCAGCTGTGCATCCTGATGGTACAGAGCCCACCTGGCCTCTGGCAGGTTGCATGATGAGATCCCTGGAGGATGCATTAAGAAACCAAAGGTTGAAATAGCTTCGCCCAGCTTTCCCTTCAGAGAAATGAAAAACTCGAGGACGATAAACACAGACAAGCCTCCTGTCACCAACAAATCCCGAGAGTCAGCATGCAAGGAAGCAGGTTAAGTCTACAGAAAACTTTCAGAGGGATTGTGGGAGATAGAACATGTGGTTGCCAGAGGTTACAGGTATTCCGCCAGCGCCGGGGACTCAATGGTAAAGGCCCTTTTCTTTGTGGCGGTCGAATCCACATCAAGAGAAGAGCTCAGAGTCGGACGCCGCCTCCGGCCACCAGAGTGCTGTCAGATGTATAAACAAACCTACACACTCCTGTCTGTCAAAAAAATCTGTAAACATATTTTTTTCAGTGATAGAAATATTTTCAGTGGAAACATAAAAATATCACATGCCCACACATAGAGCACAAGCTCTGTTTGTCTACACGAGCTGGAAGAAGATGAACTCATAAAGCATCCACTGAGTAAAATATCAAGCTGCTTGACTATTAAGGAATTTAGAGAGAAATGGTGATGTGTAACTTATCGGTGTGCTTGATTACTTATTTTTTAGTTCCAGTCCAGTTGACCTTACTGTGGAAAAGGTGATGTGATAGTTTCCTTTCAGTAATATTTATAGACTCATTTTGTGCAATTTAGAAGCTTCACGATGAGATAAACATCCTTCATTTTTCTAACTTGTTTAAAAAGTCAAAAGGCAGAGAATTGTTGCTATTACTTCTCATTTGAAATTCAACAGGACATTTTCATTATAGAAAAATTGTACCCATCTAGCTGCTCGCTATGAGTCATACCGGCAAACAATGGTCAACCTCGCGACCACATGCCCCTGTAATTTGCCGGGAATGTTAATATCTCTGGAACATGTGCCCTGACTCCAGCTAATTCATCCCACACAACTGGGCGACCTCAGTTATAGGTGGAAACAATCATCTTTTTCTTTTAACAGGACACCATGAATGAGGCCACAGCTGACAACAATGGAGTGTACCTTTTAGATGGTCACCATGGCAACGGCTGCAGACAGAGCGAGAGAGGGAGAGAGCGAGAGACATAGAGAGTGTAGGTCCATAGCTCTGCGCAGTGTGGATCCCTACACTGGTGCTCCACTTTTTCCCTCTACATGTTACCTTTTCCATCAGCCTGCTTCAAAAGACAGACTGTTTTAACGGAGAACTATCAGCACAGTCAACCTGAATGTTTCGCATTTGGTGTCAAGCTCCTATACAACACGCCAGATGCTTTGCTCCAACATCCATTTACATAAAGACTGACGCCGCCAAATGAAGCAGCTTCCAGCGCGAGCATCAGCTGCTAGAGAGTACAGAGAAGGGCGTAGCACATTCAAGTCTTAAACTAGAGAGAATATGTCGATATGTTGAGGATGCACATTCATGCCGTGTCATTAGTCATGCTCTTTGCTAGCAACACACACCCACATAAAGAAACCATGTCCATATTACTGTGACAATATCATATATCCACACAGTGTGAAAAAAACTGAAATCAGAGACTAAAAAAACAGTTAAACTAAGCTGGATACAGCAGTGCAATCCCAGCTGGACACACTGCACATCTACACACACTGCAGACAGTTAACAGCACGACAAGGAAAACAAATCCCCTTGAAAAGACACTCATCACATATACACAAACACACACTAAATCTATGACCATGACTGCTGGAATACCTTTTTCTTTGACCATGACCATTGGACTCCAGGTGAATCTGCACCAAGAAAGGCTCCGGGAATCGATCACCACTAACACAGCAGCTGCTAGTTCCTTTTTTGAGTCAAGACTGAAGAGCAAACAAGAGAGCTGAGACACCAGAGAGAGCGAGAGAGAAAGAGAGAGAGAGAGAGGTGCAGCCGCTGCTCAGCTCTCCTCTCAAAAAACACAGCTACAGCGTGGGGTTTGCCTCCCGACTGCCTGTTTTTCTCCCATCCCTCTCCTCCTCCTCCTCCTCTGCCAACTCCTCCTCCTCCCTTTTCCCCTCCTGCTCTCTCACTCAGCCCCTCTGTTGTGTCAGCCGCCTCTTCATTGCAGCAACCAGGTGGCTGCTGCTGCTGCTTCTGTGTGACCAAAAACAGTTACCTCAAATCCCCCAAAAACAGACTCCCTTTAGCACATACGGTGCAGTCATAATGCAGGGGCACATACATTACGCGCTACTGAAGAGACATAACACTGAAACACTGACTGTTACGGCACGAAGAACACAACAATCTGTTACATCAGACTTTCTTCTTCTCTGTCTTTTTTTAGGTGAAGCATCTTGTCCTCATATCACATCAGTCTGAGTCCACTGTGAACTGTGTGGAGTGATGTGAACCTATCACACACTAAAAATTAAAATATATTCGATTCCACTAATAAAAAATTCATCAAGCGGATTTTTTCTGGGAATAATCTTTTACAAGATCACTGTGCATAACACATCTCACACCTTAAGACTTTGTATGAGTACAATAGGGCAGCAGGTGGAGATCAATCATGCTTTTCAGTGCAATAATTAGCCTGCTGCGCTGAAAATTGGTTCAAATTACCAAGAATTAGTGTATTTGGAAAAAATCATGGACTAAAAAGCCAAAGTAGAATTGAAGCAGTAGAGTAAGAGACTGACTTTTGCCTGAAATGTGGGTCACTCTTTCTTTCTTTTTTTAAAACAATATATTTATTGGCTTTTTCTCAAACACAGGGTAATTTACAGGAGAAAACAGAGAATTAAAATATAAAAGGTGAAAGTAGAAGAGCGGAAATATAACAATTGTGAGGCCAAAACTGTGAAGAAGAAAATGAGAAAAAAGAACAAAATAGGGAGAAAAATAAGAGTAAAAAAGTAAACTACAAACACACACACACGCAAATGTTGTTCTTTCATAACAGCAACTGGAGGGAGTTACAGCACCAAAATAATTTTAAAACTCAATAAAAGATGATATATTTAACACAATATCCACAGTTTAAAAAAAATTTGAATACTATTTTACAGCAATAAAATGACATAAAATGGGGTTATCTGATCAGATCCAATCAACACTGTCGACCTGTTCACACGTATTAAAGCCAGGCCACCTGCAGCGACAGCGCGAGTCGTTAATAATCACACTGTGATTATGAGCAGCATTACCAGCAGGTCATGTTCTGTATGAGGACTACATGCGAGGGCAAGAGGGTCCATGTCAGGTCAAGGGTCAGACTTACCGTGATCTCTAGCATGAGCTTTGTATTAATATCTTTAGTGGATCCTCTGGAATCCAATTACAGAGAGCACGGGAGAGCACGTTCCTGGCTGAGCCTGCCGAACACACCAGCCCTTATATCATCTGCTGGCGAAATGACCACATGAAAATGGACATTTTTTGTAATTCTGCTTAAGAGAATTAACCTATATCCATGTTAAGTAAAAATGTTGCAAGATAAGAACTCTGCAAGGGTCTCAATCTGCTGCATGCTACAAGTGACAAACCTTGCATTATAACTGCTATAAGTCCTCCAGTTACTCCCTAGATGTACAAAATGTATGATTTTCTTTACAAATAGTGCTTCACTCAAGCCTTGCTAATTCATCAGCACAGTACTCTGCAGAATCATGTGTTAGTTAAGTTTCTTGTTTGCCTCATGGAGCAAGAAAATCCCTCCAGCAGAGACACAACAGGAACCAATCCAGTGTTTGCAGACACAAAAGTGTGTGAGCTAAAGACAGTGTGGCTTCAAAGGTAACTCGGCCACGTCACACCAGCAGCCAGCGGGACCACACACTCGCTGATCCCTCTGCCCCGAGCTGGAGCCTCACTGTGTCTCCCTATGGCTGAAGGGAAGGAACGGTTTTGCATCAGCACCACCTCTGTAATTGCTGATGCACGCAGCTCATTATGCATTCAGAGTGCATTCAGCCACTGCAGTGTCAACTGTGCCACCTGCTGGACAACCTACACCGTGCACCAGTTTGCACAGGGGCGTTTTCTTCTGGTCGGGGTGAGGACTGGCACGCAAGCATGCCAGTGAGGCAAATGGTAAAAATAGTTAGCGGACTTTCCTCCAGCACTCCACCCTTTTTATAATGAAGGGAGAGAGCTGTGTAACGGTTTCATGATGACCAAACAATAGAGTGGCTTTTAAGGTACAGACTGTTTTCCAAATGTTAGCTACTCAGAACCAAAAAAAAGTGAGGTTTATATAATAATAATAATAATAATAATAACAATAATAAACAGTTTTATAGTGGCTTTTTAAGGGTCCAAAGATGCCTTACACATATTTAAGCCTTTAATGTTGCATCCCCTCATAATACTGTAATGCAGGGGTCTTCAACCTTTTTCAGTCCAGGGACCCCTTGATTGATAGAGCAACAGAGCAGGGACCCCCAGATTTAAAAAAAGGAAAAGAAAAAAAAGAAAAGAAAAGAAAAGAAAAAGTTGCGTTCAAGATGAACCAACTGTTTTTAACCTGTTTTATATAAAAAATAGCTTATTATTGCCAATTAATATTAGAGTTTACTTTTAATAGAATTTACTCAATATAGTTTTTGTCCAAATTTAAAAAATTTCCAGATATAAATTATTTTGATGAAAAATTTTAACTCTTTTGGGGGACCCCCTGCAAGCACCTCCACGGACCCCTCTGGTTGAAGACCACTGCTGTAATGAATATAAAATCATTTCCCTCTTGTACTAACATTTATTGAAGCTGCTGGACATTCATGCTACATAAGACTTGCCAAGAACAATTCCTGAGAGGCAAAGCCTATTATGCATGGCTGAAAGGTTTCTACTGCATTTGGCTCACCTATGGATGATCCATGTCTGACTGTCCATTAATAACCTGGCCTGCGAACTATAACCTGCACAGCCTTCACATCAGTGCAGAGTGCTGTAACATAGATCGTGTGCATTTCATTGAAAGTATAAATGTCAGCTGATGAGCATTTATAGACTATTGCCTTGAGTAGCAAAGTCAGACTGACATTATAATGAAGCAGGTCACATTTACAGTAAACAGCAGTGGTCAGTGTGGATATACTGCACAGTAAACCCTGGGATTAAAGATAGGATTGCAGGATACCAGACGGCTACACATTCACCCTCACACATACACTAATGTATACAGAACAAACAGGCGTCAACACACTCGATCCACTTCATGACATTTTGCAGATTTTTACAAATCCAGCAGACACCTTGTGTAAGTGTTAGAAAATAGTAATAACCAGGATGAAGCCTTCAGCTCTTTTTTTGAGCATGAACAGATCCACATTTCTGTCTGTGGATGATGACAAGCACTTCTTTATGTTTCTATTTTGGAATGAGTTACAAAACAGTGAGAACCTTTTGAACAGCAGTCCTGTGGAACTAGCTTCCCTTCTTCCGAGTGTGCTTCACTCATGCCACATTAACGTTCCTGTGTTGAACCCTGAGCACACAAGAATCTGTTTTCTTGCAACACGCATTCAATATTTCTTTGTTTTAAAAGCATTCTGACAGATTCCAAAGAATAAAATCACATTTTTATCATCTACCAACAACAGGAATTTGGGGTTGCTGACTTATTTTCGTGCTTCTTTGAGGCATCATTAATCACTTGGTGACCTTTGGATAACATCACTAAGGCAGCAGAATCAGTGCCACTCATGTTTAAAATGACTCAACTAGTGAAATAACGCAGCATTAAAAGCTTTTAGTTCAATGTTCAACTCTAGAAAGGTTTCAGAAAAGGTTGAGGGTGAAAATACGATGACTATATTTCTTTGTGAGTTGAAAAGTCTTACACAATGTTCTTTTTTTTTTTTTTTTAAGTAACAGATATTGGGTCTCAAGTAACAGAAGAATTCTTCCAGTCCCAAAAAGAAAAAAGGGAAAAGAAGCTATTGACTGTCACTGTTGTGATTTGATT
>JAQFJA010000003.1:7008574-7022980 GCA_029874485.1 Naso brachycentron
CACCGTGAAATCATGTTCTGTAGAGTGCAATTTAGACTATTAGGAGAGATGTATCCTTATCCAAATGTAAATGTAATATTCTACTTTATAGAGCAAATTAAAAACATTCAAGTTTTTGACTTTCATGCACTGCTACAGAGGTGTTCTGTTAACTCTACTCCATGTGTATTGTTTTGCTTCAAATCGCAGGTACTGTAAAACAAACAGCTAGCTGATCATTCTCAGTCATACAAAGAGGTGACAGGTGACAACCCTGTCGCCTCGGTGTGCCAGTGCTCGGTTAGGATGCATTAGTGCGGTCACGTGGCATGCTGGTTGCATAGGGAATATGAGAGTTTCACTTGTAAAATGCAGATCTTGCCGTACTGGGTGTAGCTGCACTGCTGAGACGGGGATCTGCACCGTGCCGGGAGGTGCTGTGAGGAACACCTGAGGGACAGCACCTGGGGGAAAAAAACAACATGACTGTCAATCTGCAAACTTTTTAGCATTGTAGTTTACAAAGTGGACCTGGACCCCTTGGAGGCCAAATTGTAGTGAAGATATATATATATTAAAAAAAATGTAATTATTAGCATGTGGATTACTGTAAAATGTGATTTATATTAATGACATATTAACATCATTTTTGCCACTCCCATTTCTGATTGTCTGCCAGTCAAAGCATCATTAACCACATCATAAGCTGTCAGCTTTGACCTGGTACTGTTTGCGCCTGCTTCTGCATGCTTGCTAGCATCTAGCTAGCTAGTGCTTACTAGCAAAATTGACACATTTTTTAAGAAAGCAAAGGCTCTGCAAGCACCCACAGCCCAGCTGACAAATGCTCAGCTGCAGTAAATCTGAAGAACTCCTGACCCAGCAGAACTCAAGTATGAGGCAGAACACATAAATTATAGATTTGCTGTCGCACCCCATTTATTTTTTCTCAACGTTTGCAGCAGCATTGTCGATGGGTTTTTCAAGACATCTTGCAAATGTGGGCCCTGGCATGAAGAAAATGTTATCTGGGTGACATTGGCATGGAAACAGCTGCTCTAGCATTCTGTTTATTTGAAATTATGAACAAATGACAGTATTAATTGACATTTGTCACCAAGTAAGCTGTGTGTGTGTGTGTGTGCGCGCTCAGCCTGGGTTGCTCAGTGTCTCACCCGTGTCTTGGGCCTGTGCGTGGGACACCTGCATGGCTGAGGTGCCCTGGGAGAAGGCGTTGAGCACAGCCAGCCCTCCGTCAGCCAGGGCTGGCGTAGAGGCGTACATCACTGTGTGGGGGCTTGGGTACATCATGTGACCCGCCACAGATGTTGGCACTGATGAGGTGACGATGGTTGCTGGGAGACTCACCGTTGCTGGATGGACAGCACGAGGATGAGGAGGGAGAAAAAATACATGTTACACTGAGGGCAAGAGGTGTTTATGCATTTTGACCAGCAGATGGCACTTAATATCCACCTAAATTCAAAAGCCAGCTCCTGTTTGTGCAGTGTATAGTGACACATTACCACTGGAGGACACAACTCACTCCAAAAAGGAGCAGAATGAAAACAGAAGAGTGCAAGCAGGGAAAATACAACACAATGCCGTTTCAAAGGAGTGTGCACAAGCTACTGTATGTTATCATTAGATAACATGAATTTTGGATGCTGCCTGTCAAACTTCCTGGTAAGAAAACCTACAAATTCCCATCCAGAAATTTTAATCAGACCTAAAGGAGACAGGACAATGCAGATTTGACGTACCTGTGGAGTTTGTGGAGGTGTGGGACATCTCTGGGCTGCTGTCACTGTTGGAGGTGGGCTGGGTGTTGGGGTGGACCTGGATAGCCTGGAGCTGCTGGGGAACCCCCGCTCCTGGAGACACACAGACAGGCGGCATAGAACCACTGTTAAGTCATCAGAGCAGGGGGCTGCAGTAGGAGTATGGGAAATGCAGCAGTGGGCGTGCCATGAAGTCAAAGCGCAGCAGCAGAAGAGGCAGCAGCAGCAGCTTTTTAAAGATATGATTACGATTAGTAAAAGCAGTTAAGAGTTGTGGCAGCATGCAGAGCAGGTCACCTGTGAGGGAGACAGCAGCAGGGAAGCGGAAGACAGCCTGCTGTCCCTGCTGTGGCTGCGGGGCGGTGGCCAGGGCCTGACCATGCTGCCCCTGGAGGGCCAGGGAGTGCTGCTGCAGCTGGCTCAGAGGAATGGTGGGGGTGCCGGGGGGGAGAGGAGTGCCTGCTGAAGGGGCACGCACCACACACACACACATACACACACACACACACACACATGGGGGGAATAAGACTAAATGCAAAAGGATAGTAGAGTTTGAAAAAGCTAATCACAAAATTTCAGCCTGATTTCATTTCTGCAAAGGCTCGCAGTTAAGAGTTCATGTTTAAAATGGCTGATGCTTCTACTCATCTTTGAACCAAAAATCTAATATCCTGTATTCCTCGAGTAAGTTCTACATAACTGCTGAGATAACATTACTCCTGCACAACAAAGCAAGCAGCAACTGGTGACTTTATTTTTTAGGTAATACACATTAAAGGTGGCTCTCTGGTTAAAAAAAAAAAAAAAAAAGTTTGTTTTTTTCTTTGTGTTTCTTGTCAAAACATATGGTGTGATGCAGTGAGGTCCCATAAACGAGGTGAGTGCATTTTTTCCAAATACAAAAAAACAAACAAACAAAAATAATCTAATTAATTATATATTTAATTGGGCATTGTTTATTATTGGGTCTTGGGTTGCTTTGTTAGTCATTAAATGTCAATCAGCTGAGTGACCTGAAACAGCCGGCAAGATGGAAATTATCTCATTGTTTTCGATTGCTAGCACAGGCTAATGCATGTGCACAAAACAATCTAAACAAGGACCCGTAGGTCTAAACTCCACAGGTTACCTTTAAGATGGTGTTATAGGGTAAAATCAAGTTTAATTTTTGATAAAAGGCCAGCAAAAATAATGCAAATCTGTAATACTTAAATAAATATAAAATACATATATATATATATATATATATATGATGATTAGTAAGCGAAATGAAGCACAGTGACTGTACTGAGCGGTGATTAAGTGTCTGGCTAGCATGCTGACATTTTGTGTGTACAAGTAATGTTCAGAGATGTAGAAATGAATCAGCAAATCTGTTATGCGACGTGCCATATTAAAATGCATCCTCACTGTGAAGGTGTGTGCTATTTTACGAACCCCAAATTCTCAAGTGTGGCATGATATTTCAGTGCTCTACTTGTTTTTTGTTGAAATGATGACCGACACAGTGTCTCATTTGAGGACATGGCTGCGGAGTTACACCCTCACATTTGGTCATATGCTCCATTGACAGTCGCTGCAGGAGGGTGGGCAGGCCCTGTCAAGCTGTCAACCGGGGAGGTTTTAGTGTGGGAGGGTGTGTTGTTCCACCTGGCACTGCTGCTATGTGCCAGACAGGTGGTGAAGAGAGAGAGGGAGGGAGCGGGCAGAAGAGAGGGAGACAGAGCGTTGCAGAAGGAACAGAAAGAAAAGAGAAAGCAAAAAAAGGGAAGGGGGGGCAGAGACACTGCCTGTGTGTCCCTCAGCTGTCCGTCAAAATAACATACAAGATCCATTAGAGGGCATCGTGTGTCCGTCAGTTCAGCTGTGGCAGAGCGCAGACAACCAATATATTGTGACAAATGGCTACTGATGTCACTGCCAGTACCTACAAAATACAACAATGACGAGCATGGGGTCTGTTCGGCTTCACGGGTACAACACAGACACGTCTACATGATAACAGCCAGCATCAGCACTCAAGTGTCGACTAGTCTGTACATTCATTTATTCATTCATTCATTTTCCTAACTGACTTTGGCGAGGGTAGGGTGCACCCCAAACAAGTCGCCACTTCATCGCAGGGCTGACATACAGAGACAATCAATCATCCACACTCACATTCACACCTATGGGCGGTGTAGGGTCACCAGCTTGACCTCCATGTACCTGAAGAAAACCCACGCACACACAGGGAAAACATGCAAACGCCACACCGAAATCCCCAAAGCCAGTAGCGGGTCAGGCACACAGACGAGCGGACCTGGATTCGAACCTATGACCTCGTTGCTGCGAGGCAACAGTGTTCACCACTAAGCCACTGTACTGCCCCCAAATTGTTTATGTCATGGAAAATTCACAGCACTGATCTTCTTAACAGATCAGATAATATCAAATCAAATTAGACTGAAATTCAAACATTCTTCATGACCTCTTGGCATCCCCAGGCTCCACTTGGAGACCCACAGATGTATTTCCCAGCACATCCACCATGAAAAAGATGAGTAATGAATAATTACTGGGAACAGCCAATCCAGAAACACTTTAGGGATCCACAAGTCACACCCTGCTACCCCAAAGTCCTCATCGTGCTGGTGCAGTAGAGATCCCTTGTGTTTCGGAGTGTGTCTGTGAAGTCCCCTTTAATGAAGGGTCATGTCTAGTTCAGGACCGCTCTGTCAAAATGCCCCGGCTCCACAAAGTACGCCTTAATTATAATTTCAGCACAAGCCACTGATCCTTCATTGAATATTCATGACTAATTATGGGCCATGTTCGTCAGCCGTCGTTGCCAGGTCTATTGTGTCCCTCTCACTAATTATTCCCATCCCCAAGTGACAATCAAAGGCAAGGCCAGTCACCAATAGACATAGGTTTCCTGCATACTGTGGGTTTTGTAAAACCCAAGGGCGCTGAGTGTTGCTGACTGGATATGAAGGGCTGTTGTGTGATGTAAACAACCTAAGGAGAGACAGGCACGACCACCCCAGGATGATGGCTGAGGTGACGGCACGGCGCCATTCAAATTCTAATCAGCTAATAACCTCGACAACACTGCGACATTAACAAAACATGAAGGCCTGCAGGAGTGTCATTTAGATTGTAAATGATGAGGTTAAGAGAAATTAACCATAGAAGGAGAATTAAGAAGTGTAACAGAGCTCAGGATGCTGACGGAGAGACTACAAGGTCTGCTCTTCTACATACCGGGCATGAAAGTGAAGCCGCTGGGCAGCTGCATGACTCCCGTGGAGGCGCCGGCGGTCTTGAGGACGGTGCCATTGGCGCTGACGTTGCTGCCAGCCGAGACAGGCGCCAGGTAGTTGGTGATGGGAAACGAAGGTCCACTGCTCACCTGCATGGTGGTGGAGGTGGTGGGTACTGTGGACTGGGCGCTGCTGGTGTTGCCCGGTAGGCTGGCTACCGTGAACGTCGGCTTCAGAGTGTCCTGTGGGAGAAAGCAAACACTGTGAGCAGAAGGACGAGAGAGGAGCATCTGATGAAACTACAATAATGTTGGATTCTGTCAAGGAAGAAGACTGAATTGAGCTCGTCAGGCAATTAAATACAGCACTTTGATGACACCGAGAGACTCGCAAGATACAGTTTTAAAAGAAAATGGAACAGAAGCTTTTTTAAAATATTATGGATCAAGCTCCAAACACACTGGCTCCTACACTTCCAATAATGCCAGTGTCTGTCAGGGTATCAACTAGTCTTCAGTAAGACTTTTTGAGACACTACTGAATGCAATTTAAGACCCATTTGAAGTCCATTTAAGATTACTATAATGTAATTTAAGACCTACTTCATGTCCATACTGTCAAGAAAGTACTGAGGATTAGGGCTACAGCTATAGATAATATTAGTAATCGAGTATTCTACTGATTATTCCTATGACTAATCGGGTAATCGGATAAGAAATATTGCGTGCCCTCCAATCTTTTTTCTATTAAATTACTTTTGCTTTATTTAAAGCAAAACTATGTAACTTTGACCAAGACCCACTGCTTCGATAAATGAAACTTAACGATACACGTTCATACGTAGCATAAAACAACAAACCAGGTCATATTTTATGGACTACGGCCGCTCTGCCTCAACTCTGTGATTCACAAAGGTTCCTGAAAGCAACACGTAGGCTTCCTGTAGACCGAAGCTGCAACGGCAGCACTGGGTCGCTGCTGGTGACAGCTCCGCTAAAAGAAAAGGCTGCAGACAGACAGAGCAGGCGTAGGACATCAGAGGGAAAACCAGCGGGCATTTTCTCTGTAAAATATGACCCAATTTTCTGCCATTTTGTTCTGTTTTATAGTTTTTTACTGTGTACTCAAAAAATTAAACATTTAAAAGTAGGGCCTGACCGATACAGGATTTTTTGGGCCAATGCCGATGTAAGGGAGTGAGAAAATTCCGATTTTCGATGTACTGAATGATATTCCATAAATAATACTTTGAATGTGGTTATCAAATACATGTGACAAAGACACCTAATATAGGAAGGATATCTAACAAACTTTATTCCAAGCATGAGTGCACTAAAAAGTAAGCACTTCATTTATTACCAATTAAATAATGGACTGCCCTCTGTTGGAAAAAGTACATTACTACACAATTAATTAATAGTCCAAGCGTTTTTTTTTTCCAGGCTTAAAATAAAACAGTTTTAATATCGACACATACTTGAGAACACATACACCGATATCAACATATCTGCAATAGGCGAATATCAGCCGATAATATCGGAAAACTGACATATCAGTTGGGCCCTATTTAAAAGCTAGATTACTGCATTTCTTTTATTGCATAAAAGTAATGTTACTAAATTTTTTAGACCTGCCAAAATTGTATTCAAGACATATCATTAAATTTAGTGAGATTTTAATACACTTTAAGGCCTTAAATTCAGGTTATTGGTTTTTAAGATCTTGCGGGAACCTTGCCTGACAGGAAAATCTCTCTTTAATCCCCACACCTCGAGTTTGCAATTCAGACTTTCTATTACATTTTTTAAGCCTGTGGCCGAATTCAAGATGACCTTGATGATGTCATGAGGGTCATCTTGAGGAGGTAACTGAACTTAATGTGTAAAATAGTTGGCGTGCCCCTTTAGGATACTATTTTTGACTACTTGGAAGTTGCTATTATTTCAAACTAATGTACTAATACTTGCTCTTCTCTGCTATAACTCGTTTATTCCAGTGACTGCAAAAGCAACATCAGAAGAGTTTCACATGAGGACCTAAAATAACACCATTAATGGGGCTTTTCTTCTCAAGCAGCTGAAAGCAGGGAAGCCAGGAGGAGGACGCTTTAATACTCGCAGTATTTTCAGGGATCAATGGTTGGGTTACAGAAACCAGAGTGGGTTTGTAGTAGACTCAGGGTAAATGACATAAACAAGGTAGGGAAAACAAGCTGTGACCTCGCTAACTGCATCCATATGTGAAAAAAATAATCAGTGCTGGGAGCCTTTTACTGAGGAATGCCATTCTGAAAGTTAAGGAGAGCAGTAAGTTGCACTTTGGAGGCTTGCAGGTTGGAGAAAACTCTTTCAGCTGTCAACACTGAATGTAAGAATTTCAGTGTAAGATGGTGACTCAACACAGAGACAGAAAATCATACCAGGTGAGTAGAAAAGTGACCGTGTGAACCGCAAACACACCTGAATACTCACAGCATCATCCATGCATTATCTGTACCTGCAGCTCAGCTCAATCTAACTCTAATAAAGAGCAACAAAAACACTTTTCATCATCATTTCACTGCACTAATAACTGACTGCAACTAAAACACCACAGGAAAAGGTGTAGAAATCAGGCAGAGGAGCTTCTCCCGTAAAACTTAAGATAAAAGGAGGGGAGACAGAGCACCGCACCACAAGCTAATGCGATCATCCATTGAACAGCAGAGCAGGATGTGTTGGTGAGTGGGCTGCATGAAAAGAGCAGGGTGGGCGTTAAAGCACATCTCAACCCACCATTCCTGCTTCTACGCACTGATACTAACACTAATGATCTGTAATAGCAGAATGTGAACAAGCCTACACACTAGAAGGCATGTGAGAGGAAGCATATTGCTGTGGCTTCAATGTTCTTTAAGGGTTTGATTAAACATAAACACAGATATATCAACAGAGGCTGAATGTTCCCGATTGAGTTTAATTACTGCAAGGCAAGAATCAATCAGGAATGAACGAGAGCTACAGTTCCGACAAAGATGCCTATTCTGTATCTGAACTCGCTGACTTGATCTGCTTGTCTTCATGTTTACAGTGAAGGGTCATCACAGCAGACCGTCTCGTTTCGAAGGCGCCGTCAAATGTGACCCCGAAATGCAGCTTTCATTCACCCAAATTTAAAGGACAAAACCAGTGTATCTTTTGCAGTCCTCAGAGTCCCATAATGCATTGTGTACATTTCAAATGTCAACCCCCTCTCTGCTCCTGTCTTTGCTCTATGGATGAATGAAAAGGCCATTGCATGACATAAATAATGGAGGCCAGACATTAACTCCATTGTTCGATTTTGTTCAGGGGACTCAACTGATTTCATACTGAGAAATTTGCAGTTCAGTAGTCATGTGTATTAGGGGTTTCACTTAAAGTTGCAGTTGGTAACCTCTGCAAATGATCCAACAAGGTAAGGTTAGCTGTAGCATGAGACTTGTTGAGAAACAACTTCGCTGCGACCATTGTCTCTGGCTCGAGTATCATTTCATGTTGTCTCCAAGTCCAGTCTGGACCAAGACGAAACATTTGCAGGGAAAGCTGCAGCGGAGTAAACTGGTCCGTCTCAGCCGAGCTTGAGCCGACTGACGGTGTCACTTGCAGACACTCTGGGTCAGAGCGTAAGGCTCCGACAGCTAATCAGCTCATACCGATGTCACCTTTCGCTAGGAATGCAGAGTAGACCGGCCAATCAGGACAAAGAGCGTGGAGGCGTCACTGACTGGGTAAATAGAACAGGTGCAATAGGATTTTTATCAATCCTGAATACAGAGTCATGGGAAAACACTGAGATCCCACGATACTCTGAGACCACATCACTTAATACTAGCTGTCAATGGGTATTATGACATTTTTTCCAAATAAAAACACAAAAAGTTATTAATCTACACCCACAGTTACAACTACATCTTTAATAGCTGGCTAATCAACAAGTCGACAATTAAAACCACAAATCAACTCTGTGCAGTGACTAATTGCTCATGTATAGTTTTATTGTTTTGGCATGCGGTAATAAAGCAGTGTAGAGAGAAGACGGCAGCTATCCCAGCAAAGAAGTAGTTCCTTTTTTACTGCAGTCCAAACTGTATTTCCAGATAAGGCATGCTTATTGGGGGTTTAGTCCAATCAGGTAAGAAAACCATTAATTTGTTAACAGCCTCTCATAGGTCAATTGAGGATCTCACCTGCCTGAATTAGTCAAACCTTTACTGGTTTGATTTGACCTCTTTAGTAAGAATTGATCATTGTTTTTTGGTTAAAAAAAAATCAGATATCTCCTGAAAAATATCTAGTGAACTACTTTTTGGGAGAAGGCAGTGACTACAATGCAATAGTTCTGGGAAGCGTAACGCAGTATGCCAAAACAGTTTGGAAAAGAAAATAACCCTGAAGATGTCATCGAAGTTATCTGTGTCTGAGCTTTGAGATTTAAAAGTCTGAACTGAATGTGTGTGCTACAAATTGAAGGTATGGAGTTGAACAGGCATTATGGGAACTGTAGGATCCAGTATTATCTGGGCTTAACCCATGATAAAAAACTAAAAGTTGTGCCCCACTGTTAGGTTGATTGATTGATTGATTAAATGATTTTTGTGAGAGATGAGAAAATCGAGCTTAGATAACGCTATAAGGAAACTAGGCGAGGGGAACAGCAGGCCCCTCTGTCTAACATCAATGTTCTGGAAGGAGAGCAGTCGAGGAAGTCTTCTTTTTTTTGTTTTTTCCAGTTTTTATATGTTTATACATGGTCATACAAAATACCAAAATCAGTTCTGGGTAAATAATAACTGTATCTACTACAAATGTCATTTGTACTAAGGCCTCAAGAGCCACTGGCGGATAGACACACACATTTGAAACGTCTTGGCAGGGCGCAATTGCAAAGGTTCAAAAAATCTGTGCCCCCCAAGAGCCCCGCTGCTATGTCTCAGTCCTGGGAGAAACACTGCTGGTTTTCATTTTGATGATTCCTTTTTTAAATGTCTCTTTTGAGCCCCCCACCATCATTAAGGTGCAGTAGGTAATCAGTTAAGTAGCCCTTAATCACTGGGCCATACAGAGAAATCAATATTACTTTGTATTCATTTTTAACCTGGTACTCCTTTTATAAGCTCTCATTATATATTGAAGTGAAAAGTTACAGCTTGCACGGTAAGTTATCATGCCATCAGATTTGAGAATAGTTTCCCAGTGGTATTTACACTTTGTCAGCCATCTCAGGTCAGCTTCCTGGAGCCGAACTTGCAAATATTAATGTTTTTTTTTTCACTCTATATTTGGTCACAATGTGTCGGCTCAGCCTGGACCCCTGGTCCTCTGAAGAACATACCTTTCAGACCTTGTCCTGTGGAGGATCCAGCCTCAGTATTGGGACAAAGCTATTGTGTCACAGCCTCAAAGAACACAGTGCAGCAGTTTAACAGATGAAGTGAAAATACAGCATTATTATCAGGAAACAGCTATGTCACAGTGGACGTTCACACAATAAGCAGGCAAGTAAATGAGGTGTGCCGCTTGTTATTCTGAAGAGTTTATTATTGATAACAGAAAGGTAGCACAGGAGCAGGCTGGGCCAACCTCTGTTGGGAGAGCACTGTTGGTTTTTATATGTGACTGATTACATGGGTGAGAGGTGGAGGATCCAGCATGGACTCCACTGATAAGGCCTTCCAACCACACACTACCTTGCAAACATGAACACAGAGCTACAGTAAGGATTAGCTCCCAGTCTTCAGCAGCATTACAGTCTGCTCTTATCTTAATATTTAAAGATAGTCTGTTAGATTGGCTCAGTGTCGTGTCTAAACCAAAAGTTTTTGTAAAATATTATAAGTTTAAAAACTTGGAGGATTAACTAACAATTAATAAGTGTGTTGCAGTTAACTCAGAGTCCTCTGGGCCTCATGACATACAGATGGCTGAGCAGGTGGTGTCTTATACAAGCTGCTCCGAATCCACAAGAGCACGCACGAAGCAAAACTTCACAGTGCTGAGCAGTAAGTTGGTCTGAAGCTCAGATCCCGGCCTTGCTGAGGGACTCTGACAGTCCAAGGTCCTTTACCTCTTTAGTTAAACAGCAGCTGGACAGTAAGGGGAGAGGTCAACAGAGAGGACTCACAGTTGTTCTGCCCTTTCACAACCAGAGAGGAAAACTGAATAAATTCACACAGAAATGATCCGTCATTCCTCTACTGTCCAGCTATCAGGCCTGTCAGTCAGCACAGAGTGATTACTGACAATCAGACCGTGACACAGCTGTCACCACGTCCTCATTCTCACAGGAGACTTTCCAAGTTTGGGTTAAGTCACAGTTGTTTAATTATGTTCACTAAAACTTAATAAGGCAATGGGAATAATATAGTGCACAGATATTAGCATAATTATGTCACGATAGTAGGTGAAGAGCAAATCTTTAAAATGGTAACAAGAAAAGGATGGCGTTCTCATAGCAGAATAAAAACCAACGCATCTATTCAACGCTGGTGATGAAGTAGATCTAAAAATGCTAACAGCGTTGTGATAGCATGTAACACTTTCTAGTCACAGTGAGGGGTGTTTGTGGCTGGCGAGGCAAAGTGAGACCTGTGTGAGCTTCTGGACAGGGGGCAGGATCAGGGAGTGATAGAGAGTACAAAAAGCTGAGGGTACAGACAGCTGGCGGGAAACCTGAGCACCTCTGAGGGGGAATTAACCCTTTCCGGGCCAGCTGAGGCAGCAGAAGGGCACGTGTAAAGACAGACGCCATCTGACTCTGAGCGGTTCTCACCATTGTGTCCTGACAAGGATGACTGTATGTCTGTAACAAACTAAGATCCTTTACCTCGCGCTTTTGTTTAAAAAATAAATAAATAAAAATAATAAAACTTGGCATATTAAAAGGGATATGGTAACTGTTCCAGCTCTTACACAGCACACTACTCAGTAGAAAAAAAAAAAAGGTTGTTCCTGCTTTGCTGATAGTTTGGCTTTACAAAGCCAACACTTATTGATCATCCAGGTTTTAACCCATGTGGTGATCTAAAGGTCGAGTCAAGCTGACCTACATAGGGAGCTTCTTCTGACCTACAGCTTTGTTTGACTCTGTGTGTCTCCTAATCAACTGAACAGCCTATAAACAGCACTGGCTCTCGGTTCAGAGTCAAGCCAGTACATAGTAAACATAGGCCGTGGAGGTGTAATGCATTCTGTCAGAAGTGAGAGGAGAGAATCCTCTCTGATGAAGCCAAAAAGTCAGCAGGGTCATTTCCTGTGCAGGTCCTGTCCACCTCCTGCTCCTTCTACTAGTTAAACATACAGAAGGTCTTATTCGTTTCTATATTGCAGTATATTGGAGATGAAACATAGAGGTGATCAATCAATAATTTCCTCTTTGGACATATTTTGATAATGAGAGTCATTTTCATGACACCAATTTACAGACGCCACAATATATTCTGAGGAGTTGTGATCGTCATATCTACAATTTTTTTCTGAAATTTTCCCAAACAATTAACCGAGTAATTTATTCAGGGAAATGAAAATAAAATTACACTAGTTGTGTTGGATGAAATATGGCTATGCACCTTAGACTAATTGGTAAAGAGATTTCCCTGCACAAATACATTTTCAATTTTTTTCATCGCAGATTCCCTCTTTACCGCTTGTTTCAAATCAACCTATCTGCTGCTCTCCTTGCTTCAGAAAAAACAGAACCACAGTCCCACCTGAGGAAAGACGCCACTTAGTTTAATGAGGCACCGGAACGTAACAAATGAAGTCACGATTTATAGTCTCGTGAACGGAGGGCTGAGTCGTCTGAAAGAGCAATGAATCCTCTGGACTCAGCATGTTATGGAGGAGGCTCTCTGTGACTGTGTAGTGATCCATTTTAAAAGAAAGGGACATTACCTGATTAATTATATTGTATTTTAATATTTTTTTTATCATTCATTACTTTATATACACTCTGACTCTCCTATATCAACAGTGATCATATGAGAAATTCCAATATAAAAGAAACAGGAGACGGAATTCAAAAACATGAACGAGCTATCTTGTACAAACACTCAAGAATTTGAGGGTTTTGATGCTGGGTTCCAAAAAGGCAAAAATAGTGCAACATGTTCTTGTAGCTCCTCTAAAAAAATTTTTTAAAGCACTGGTTCTCATAACTGTGCATGTTTTTAATGGTTCTTTCAACGGTAAAAGAATAAAAACTTATTTCCCTCCAACACAGACAAAAGAAATGGTTTTTACGGATGAGGAAACGAGAGAGTAAATAAAACGAGCAGGACGCAAATGATTCCCTATTTATGAGGGATCCAAATTTAAGGTGACAACTGGCAGGCAAGTCCTGTGTTGGTTGGAGAGCCCATTGTGCAGTTTACTGGTGCCTGGTCCTCGTCTAATCTCCCATTTGCTGGCTCCCATCTCCCAGTCTGTCACCCTGCCAGCAACATGGAATTTGCAGCTCCATTTGGGACTGCTAAAAAAGGCAAGGCAGCCCAAGTGGAGGAGGTGCAGCCAATGGCGGCTGACCTGTCCAGTTGCTTGCTGTAAAATAAGGATTTGAAGGGGGGGGGGTTCACATAACGTTGCTTCGCCCCCCTCTAACAACATGCTGCTCTCCCTCTCACACCAACACCACTTCTCTCGACATACAGTCAGCTTAGCAGCGGCTCTTGTGATAAGAGCACATATCTAGGTAAATTAACTTTCCATTATCTCAGTGATTCTCTCTTGTCACCTACTTCGAGCCACTGCTCTGTCCTCGCAACAGTTAAACAGGAAGACTGAAGAAAACCTACAAAATAAACACTTTATCCGTCCAAGTGCAGTTCCCTGTTTAAGACTGTGAACTAGTTTCTCTGGGAAAGCCAATTCAAATTTATACACATTTTTATGCATACAGTATGCTGAACAAAGAGGTTGTAAATCAGTCTTATAAGCCACGCTGCAGGAAAACCATGGCAGGCTTTTCGGGACCGTGGCCCCAGCCTGGATGTTTTCAGTGGCAAAGACATCATGTGGCCTTCGCTGATGAGAAGAGCAACAAATAAAGTTCACCAGGATTACAACAGCAATAGAACTGACAACCAGAGCAGCAGGAGAGACGGAGGGAGAGAGGGAGGGAGGAAAGTGAAGACGAGGAGAGGGGGAAAACCAGAGGAGACTGATACGGAGATTTTTATTCCAAGCTAGATCCTCTAAGCAAACATCTGTTGTGGGATTTGCCATCCCCTTCCAAAAATAACCCAAAAAAGCATAAAAACATCTGTACTGTAGGCACGTCTAATATTAAGAAGCAGCCTCAGACGTCGACCTACCTCATTCACCTCGAGCTCAGACATTACATTCCCCACAATGCCTTTCTACAGCCCTTTGAGAACAGCCTTTAAC
>JAQFJA010000003.1:7054320-7074330 GCA_029874485.1 Naso brachycentron
ACAATCTGATATTTTATTTCATGGATGAAGGGTGAATACGACTGGTCAAATGGATTTTAAACGCTTGAGGTTCGAGGGTTTTTGCTGTCATCCAAATATGTTTCATCAGTTTCGACATTTTCCTTTTATTCATATTTTTTGGACACATTCTACCCTGCTAGGAGTTCAGCGTTTCTTTGGCTAACACTGCACTGGATGCTCTGACCAGCCAAAACCAGATATTTTGTAACATAAAACCAAAAGGAGGAGCAATTACCATTCAAATTAAGGAGCACTGTTATACTCCAAATAAGAAGCTCAATGAAGAAATGGAAACATGGAAATACCTATAATCATAGTTTAAGTGTGTGTCTAAATCCTGAATATTAATGGATATATGGTGCCAGTAGCAGTATTAAGACACCGGCTGCTGTGAAGTGAAAGAAAAAAAGAAGCACACTCAGAGCACACCTGGCCCACCCAGGGAGACGATGGGGGCAGGGGCCACTCGGTCTTAAAGAGCTGTGACCGTGCACTGAAAACCTGTCTAAATCTGTCAGCCCTTTTCTTAAGGTGACGCTCCATAGAAAAGCAGAGGGTGGCAGCGCAGTAACTGGAAACTCAACAATTACCCATTCTTCCTTCAGCCAGGTGCTAACCTAGCATGTCTGTCTGCATGTGTGTGTGCATGTGTTGCAGGTGGCTAATTAGAGTGGAACAAGGCATCAGGTTTCTTGCACAGATGTGCCGCTGTATGTACAGTACAAGCTCTGTGGTGTGCTGAGGGGATAATACACAGGAGGGGCACATGAACACACAGAGTAAACAATGAAAGTCATGTTGTGAGTCTGCAGGAATACAAATAATCTCCCTGTACAACTACACAGAACATCAAACTGTCCGTGAAAGCTACAGCTATGCAGTCAGATCAACAGAACGATGCTGCTGCTGCTGCTGCTGCTGAGGGAGCTGATGTTACTGTTGGCTCAGAAAATGTTTATGATGTTGTTTTTGTCTGTGTGGGTGGCAGAGGAGGAAGGTGCTAACACACTCTCAGGTAATCACATTAGGAACACCATCACTGTCTCTTCCTGCTCTCTCATCGCTAATGGTCTATAAATCCCCTCCTTCACTTCACCACACTTCCTGACAGGCGTGGGTGGATAAAAAATTCACTGATAGCTGAAAATAGCTGATTATTAATTACAGTTGCAGTGGTATGCCAGTTTCATCGCATATTTTAGTAAGAAAATTGACAATTATCATACTATGTTCTTTTTTTTTTAATCTACAGTACTTAATTCTACCCTGTTAGGGTTCAAAAAAGATTTTTCAAGTTAATATCAAGATTCAGATCTATCAGGGCATTTTGTGAATTTCCTTTAACGGTCATTATAGGTAATAATCATCAGCTCAATGATAATCACATTAATAATTAGAACAGCAATTACAACCGTAATAATTATCCTATAATACCATGTAACATAATACTGCAAAACCTTGGTATTTCACACGTTAGTTATGGTACTGTGACAATCTCATACTGTTTAAACCCTACAGGCAACTGGAGCTAAAAGGATTAGTTGATTGTTCAATTAGTTAATTGACAGAAAGGTAATGACCAAATCATTACTTGTTTAGTCATTTTCAAGTCAAATGCCAAAGAATTACTGGATCCAGCTTATCTAATGTGGGAAATTGTTTATTCTTTCTGATTTATAAATCAGCAAAAATAAACATCTATACGGTTTGGACTGTTGGTTGAACAAAACAAGCAATGTGAAAACATTCTTATGGGCTCCTTTTTCATTATACTCTGTTGTTTTTTTGGTTTAAAAGAATTAAAAAACTGGTAGATTACTCAATTCAGTTGTAGTTTAAGCAATTCTGTAGGTTTAATTCTACATAAAGTGTCAAATTATTCTATTCGAGTGACAGAAGAGAAACAACAACTGAGAAACAAAAGATCATTCATATGTCACGGTGGATTAAGACACTGTCATTAATGAAAACACACACACACACACACACACACCTATAATGTTGAGAGTGAAGTTGCTGTTGCTGCAGACGTGCCCAGCTGCGTTCTTGGCACAGCAGTAGTATAGGCCGTTGTCATCTGGACTGGCACTCTTGAAGGTGAGCGTCCTCTCCTTGTTGTTGATCTGATGGCTCTTCTCTGTCAGCTTCACACCATCCTTAAACCACTGGCACGTCGGCCTGAGAGGAAGAGAAGAAATACAGGTGATTGGCATGGAGAGGTTTAGGACAAGAGGCAAGAGACAAAGATTTGGGTTGAGTCGTGTGATGGGTGAAGACACAAAAGGAGGTGAGCAGAGGGGGAACGAAGAAGAATAGGAAAAGAAGAACATAAGGGCATGAGAGAGGTCAACTAGGAAAGTGAAAAGAGGAACAGTTTTCCCATACAGTCCTCAACATGATCCTTAACCCTGTGAGCTCTGATCTTGAGGTGACAGGGGAGGAGACTCACCGTGGGTGTCCGTCAATATTACAACGCAACGTGACTGGCGCAGAGCTCTCGATCTCCCCTTCGGAGGCGGGCTCCTTCAACGTCACACCACCACTTTCTAACCCTGTAAAAAAAAGAGACAGCAGGCAGGAGGAGGGAGAGAGCACAGAGGACAGGAGGAATAATGGAGAAGGACAGGAGAAAAAATTGAATTAAGTGGTTGTCCTGTTGTCTGTCCTCACGGGACGCACAGCGATGCTAATGGGAGCAGCAGGGATGAGGGCAGCGTCGGGCACATCATTGTGACTCAGGAGCAGAGGCAGAGCAGAGAGCTGCGGCATCACTGGACAAGCTTACATCGGCACTGTAAGAGCAACTGGGCCTTCACTGCGCTTTTCATGGACTTTTAATGGACTGCTCAATGAATCCCTCTGTTAAAATAGCTACCGTGCTATCAAAGCAGCCCATTAAATCAGAATATGTTTTGACATTTGGTCATATCACAGTTTTAGTTGCTTTTTAAAATGCTGGAATGTATCCTCAAATCTAATCCGGTGTGTTTACATTACTGCAGCATGAAAGGAGCAAATACAACGACGAAATGATGAGAGGCATCCCTCGCACGAGTTACACTTGATCAATGGTGTCAGAGTGACAGTCGAATGGGAGAACAAATGAAGGAAACAGATGAAAGGAAATTGATTCACAGTCGTCATTTAAAGGCATCATGGCACAGTGAGAAATGAGGGGACCAGAGGGGTTTTATCGGTAAAGATCTGAAACCCGTGCACAGGGAAAAACATATTTATGTATTCTTCTGCTGCATATGACTTCAGTTTGTCAAGCAAATCATTACAGTGGCAAACCAATAATACATTCTCCTGCAAGCTGGGCCTCTTTGGTGAAGCCAGAAAATCTGAGTCAGCCATAAATGTGCTGTGTTTGATCTGACAGACACTTCTGCTGACTGGCTGCTGCTGAGCTTCATTCACTCTGTTGGATCTGTCTGTTGGATGAATGAAGGCCAGAAACGGCAGGCAAAAACATATCTTTTATTAATGCACAGGTCAATTTAGAAATTTAGGGCTATTTTGCTTCTGTAATTTATTTTATTTTAGACTGCAAAACTTCTAACAATACCATTGAGGTGTTTTCTTGGGTCAGATTTCTGTTCTGGAAAAGCCCCATTCCAATATTTAAAACATTATTATAAAATAAAAAACTATTTTAAAAAAATCAACCGTGGAAATATGATGGTGAAATCTGTTATTTATCATTTTTACACTATTCGCCTCTGCAATGTCTTGAATAAGGGAATGCTTGAGCGTCATTCAGAGACAACAAAATGTCTCTTTTGGTGGGAAGCACCTCAAACTGATCTGTCTAAGCGTTACCTTGCTGGAATTCCCCTTTCCTTGCTGTATGTGTTGACTACACTAATTCGTTGTTTTCCCTGAGTTAGATCTGGGCTAATTGTTATTTATGTAATAATATGAGCTGTGGTTTTAAGACATGCAGTAACTGTGCACCCAGGGTGGTTGCTGGGTATAGACATCCAATTCCCTGAGGCAGCATGTTTGTTTGGGTTGCAGTGGTTCACATATGAGTCCATCAGGGTTTAATGTGTGTCTGTGTGTACATATTAGTGTACATTCCATCCTGTTGAGCTCCATTCGTATAGCCTGTGGCTGCATCTCTGCTGCTGTTCAGAGCACCCATGAAATATGTATGGCATGAGTCTCCACCTGAGAGAGTGGTGGAGAGGGGGGAAGCAGCATCACTGTGAGGTCAGAGAGGGCGCTAGAGGAAGACCTGTCACAATGAATTACACAGGAAGCTGTCAATGCTCTCCACAGTAACAGGGCCGCCATTCTTCCCGCTTATATCCTCATGTGTGCCAGGCTGCACTCTTAGGCTTCCTCATAACACAGATGCCCAAACAACTGTGGGGGTGTGTGTACATCACACTTTATGCGTATGTGAGTGTTTTGTGCCTATTAGAGACAGAAAAGTGTGTGTTCACGTGTGTGTTGGTGAGGTGCAAAACACAGCTGATGATGCTGCGTCCCACAGCATGAACAACACGTGTGTAAATGTGCTTGGATGTCTGCGAGTTCTGCAGCGGATGCTAATTGGTTGTGTGTCTCAGTCAAAGTCGTTTCAGTCAGTAGCTTCAGTAGCTTAATGAGGAGGAGGAGGAGGTGATAAAGGCAATCCCAGCTCAGGGAAAGAGGGCCAGACAGACCTGTTATTAGTGCACTGGAAGCATAAAGAGGCAGACAAAAGCAGAAGGAGAGACGGTGAGTCACAGGAGGAGGAGAGAGTAAGAAAAAGTTTGATGGGACAACAAGTATCAACTGCAGTATGACTGGCACTTGCAAAATGAAATCAAAGAATTTGTTTCAACCTGCCTGGAGTAACAGGTGGGTGTCGACCTGTCAAGTTGAGGAACACTGCTACTTCATAAGAGTCTATGTGTGTTTTTCTGCGGTCTGTTGCCAATTGGAGAAAGAAAAAAAAAAAGGTGATCCAACCTACAGATTTTAACCTCTCCCTGTCTGGTATGTTTTTCATGGGAAAACCCCTCTGACACCTCTTTTAAATATGTTACACTCCAGCAGATTATGTCTGCATAATAAAAAGGGAAAAACCAAATAAAGAGGCAGTGTGAGCAGTAAGAGACACCGTGGCTGAAGGGACAAATATAAGATCTTCGTAATATTGGACACACTGTCTGACCTCTGTGAACAATGAACACTTAACACACAGTCTTGTGACCGTCTAGAGTTTGTCGCACTCCTGACCTGTTTGCTCCTCCAGGTCGTTAAAACTTACTCTCACTATCATCTCATTTCCAAATTGACCTGGATTTTCTGACAGACACACACACATTCTAACCTTTTGCACCACTAATAACTCCATTCACAGTTCAGGTTTCTCCAGCTGTCCTCTCGACAAACAGAAGGCGCTCTTTCATAACCTATTAGTGGCAAATACTTCCCCGTAATCCCTCTCAGAATGCATGACTAAGAGCTGGAGCGGGTCTGGCAGCTAACGCCATAATTAGGGGCGTATAATTATTATGTTGGAGGCAGAACAGGAAGCTCTATCAACACGCAGATGATAACAGATGAATTGTGAGGATATTGTCAAGGCAGATGCTTGGACCATTCGTCCCTCACAGTGCCAAAAGGCCAGCTGTATGTGTGTGTGTTGGTCTGTTTCACTCAATGAGCTGATTTGTTGCCATGGAGAAGGGTTCCTGCAACAAAGATGCAGGGTGTATTGTGTTATCCAGGGCAATGCAGGGGATATGATTTGACAGACAGTGCCATATGGGTATGGAAATAACTAAAACATGTGGCAGAGCGGCTTCATATTCATACCTTGTTAAAAAAAAAAAAAAAAGAGTGCCCTAACACAGTCCTGGGAAAAGCCTGACAGACTCAGTGTTCTGTTTCAGAAGAGGTGTCAGATTTTATCAGCTGTGGCTGACAGAGGACGACAAGCCATGCTGCAAACCCTGGCAACTCGGAGGGATGCTGCGGCTGTGACAAGGCAGAAAGAGAATAAGGGGTAAAAAAACAGGTGCTCCGACAGTAGAGCAAAATCACTCGGCAGGGGGGGAGCTGACGGACAGAGCCCAGGTCATTAAGCATGAGGAGCTGCATTCCATCAGCTTACAAAAACAAGGATGTGAAAGAGTGGAAATGAACTAATTAGAGATGTTCCAATACCACTTTTTCCTTCCCAATACTGATTCTGATACCTGCTCTTACCGATCGGCTGGTACCTAATACTGGTCTGATACCAGCACATAAACAATTCCTTACAAATTTTCAGTGCAAGATATTGCTGAATGAAAACACTTTGCTAACTCTGTCGGCTCTCTCTGCTCTTCTTCATCATTCTTAAAATCAGTGTTTGCCAGAGGCTGCACAATGCAACTTCTTGAGTACCGTTTTAGATTGGCAAAGAGAAATTTATTTCAATATGTAATGTCAGTCAGAGCTAACATGAAAGCAGCTAGTTCGTGGCTAATAAATAACATTGTATCGGATTGGAGCACAGACTGGCGTACTCGCCCATACCGATACCAGCATTTTCCAGCATCGGTGTTGTAACAACTCTAGTACTGATGATCGGCAAAGATGCTCTGGTCTAAAATGCAACTTATGTAGGTTAAGGACACATGTGGTGGATTTAACCAAGACTGCATGTGTGTGTTTGTCTTGTGTGCGAGAGGATCTGTGATTTAAAAGATAAAGAGGAAAATATGCCTGCTTCCTTGTATTATCCTTCTTCCTACAAGCTGTGTCACTCTCTTCCAAAACCCTGTCAGTCTGCATCTTGTTACCGAGGCTCACGCGAAGCGCTGCCTCCAGGACCAACAAACATGCTGGCAATAGTGATGCCTGAGCCTGATGCCTCTGCTGGATGTGGTCCATCCATGGAGACCCAGTGACCGCGTGAAACAAAAGGAAGAAGAGAAAACATCTAATAGTGAAAACAAAGGGGGGGTAATTACATTGAATAACTTTCAATAGGCAGGATTTGCCCACCCACCATTGAGGGGAAGATAAATTAACTCACCCTATCTGCAGAGAGCAGGAGGAGGAGGGGGGGCGATCTACTCTGGTACAGTCAACGTACAGTACATATGGAAAGAACCCCCCAACCCCTCCTTACAACCCACATTTACTACTACGCACGCAAACTAGCATACACATGAGTGAACGCACATGCAGGATTAATGCCAGAGGGGGTCTTTGCTTAAAGCTGTGTGCGGCTTTATCGCCCGTTAAATGTATGTTGGGTAAATATGAGAACATCTGTCATAACACTGTCTGATCCAACTAAAGTGATCCAGAGATGGGCAGCTAACCTGTGCATTATGACAAAGAGACAAATGTGTTGATGAGCGCAGACCGATGGAGCATTCAAAAGTGACTGAGGAAGATTTATTACTGTGTACTGTTTAACTTGTGGGTTTAATTCAGAAAAGTATGTGCTGTGCTAATAAATTTTCTTGTTGGGGAAATCCTGCTCAAAGTGGTCTCTTATCTGAAGTCATGCCTGAGGAGTCTACTCATGATGCTGTACTCATAGTGAACTGATACGGAGCGATCAATCTTGCGATTTGCAGCAGAATGTTGTTGTGGGGCGGATTGATAACACTACATCCATTGTTACCTGCTCCTAAGCCACCTATCTGCTGCTCTTATCTGCTTTATGTTCAACATGTCTGTAGCAAGCGTATATTAGAGCTGCAACGATTCATCGAATAATTGATTAATCAATCAAAAGAAAATTAATCACCAACTATTTTGATAATCTATTAATCGTTTAAGTCATCTTTTAAATAAAAAAGTTTAAAAAATTCCTGGTTTAGCGTCTTAAATGTGAAAATTTGCTGCTTCTCTGTGTCATTCATGATCATAAATGAAAAGTTTTTTTGTTTTGGGGTGTTGTTTGAACAAAAGGAGCAATTTGAAGATGACACATTGGGCTCCTGGAAATTCAGGTGTGTACTTTTAGCACCTTTTTGGCATTTCATGGAATAAATGATTAATCAATGAATATTTAAAATAATTAGCAGATAAATCAATGAAAATAATCATTAGTTGCAGCCCTGTTGTATAGATGGAAAGGGAGAAATGTGTAGCAGGCATCATACAGCTGTCCTTGTTGTGGGTTTGTTAAAAGTTTTTTTCAAGGAGCCAATTTCAAATCTAAAAGGAACAAAATTAGCTGAAGGATTATTTAAATTGTTAATATAAAAAAGTTAAATGCTGCACCTTTAACACGCTACCTCTTGTTCTTGGTGATAAAGTTGCACCTTATTTTATATTTAGACACCATATTTTTTCCAATTTTAATCTAAATGTCAATTGTGTGAGAGCGATGCACAACTGCAATGAGCACAAAATGCATTATGACTCTTGTAAAAGCAAGTGGCCATATACATTTCCATGAAAGTAAAATAAATGAGCCTGGCATGAAAAAAATGTGATTTTTTAAAATTATTACACCAAACTCCTTCCAATAAAAATAAGCCTCCCTTTTCCAAAGCCTTGGAATATTAATGACCTGGCAGATAATACAGTTTATTCTGGGTCACGATGCAGCTCTTAAGAACTGGCGCTTCATGTCTAACTTGTTTTTTTTTTTTTTTTTTTCTTTTTACTCTGTGGGAGTATGTCAGTTGAGCTTTATTGACACACTACATCATGTTTAATTGCAACACATAAAAGGAGTTCCCTCCAGATCAGACATGGTTTGGAAAATTGATGTGCTTTGGTCTATCTGGCTAAAACTTTTAATCATTTAGAGTCGGTGCTCAACAGACCACAAATATCCACTAGTGGAGAGACTTCACAGAGTGGGTGTGGGTGAAACGTCTCCTCTCTCCCTACATCTGTACCTTAATATGCCTCTCAGTTGTCCTCCTAGGAGGTCTGGACACTCATCTGCTCTTGTAATCAGCCCCTGCACAATTAACATGACCACTGAATGAAGCAAGTGAAGACAACATATTCCAGATGGAGCCATTTTTCATTCTGCTTCGCTTTTTGTTTTCTAGTGCCATCAGACCAAACTAAGTGTTTGCCAGACACAAAGGCTTTTCAGCAACAACTGGTACCTGAGGGCCCTCCACAATATGTGAACAAGGTTGTTATTTATCCCAAACAGGGCTGTGCAGAATTCCCATGGCTTCCCCTGAAACTTAAGAGGGTCACTGAGGTTTGGTTATGGGGCTAAACAACAACATTAATACTAGTGTGTCTCCCCTAATGGGACTAAAAGTTTAGAAAGTGACAAAGGGAAAAGCCTGACATGAATGAAATACTGAAGCAAGATTATTGAGAAACCTCAATAATTATATAGCTTGAAAGTAAATAACACTGCTCAGTAATTTTCAGACAAAAGCCTTTTGACAGTATATGGAAAGAAAGGAGTGTTACACAACGGAGAAAAAAAACAGATACAAGCAACAAGAAACACATGCTTGATTACACATGTATCCGGTTTCCTTTGGAGAGAGAAAGAGGACGCCACAAAGAACAAGGCAACAAGGTGGAAACATTCCTTCAGCTTATACTACCTGTCATCTTATACTATGACTTTTGTTTTGCTTTTGATCCAGACACTGGATGCAAACCCTCATTGCCATTATGAAATCCTGTCAGCTGGCAATATTCACTTGGGAAGGGGGTTTTTTTTCTTCTTTTTTTTTTTTTTAGAAAGCAGGGTGAGACCAGCTTGATGAAACACTCACACTTGATATTGAAGGAGGCGTTGGTGGAGTGGAGCAGCTCTCCCATGACTCTGTTCTCCGCAACGCACTCAAAGTTTCCCGCATCCAGCTGCCGATCCACGGCAGTGAACTTGAGATTGTTTCCCTCCTGGAAGCGCCTGTCGTCATCTTGCAGGGGCTGGCCGTTATGGAGCCATCTGTAAGTGATGCCAGCCGGATCACTGACCTCGCAGCGCAGCATGGCACTGCGGCCGTGCAGGGCATCCTGGGACTTGGGCTCCTTGGTGAACTGTATGGCACCAGCCTGGATGGACAGAACTGGAAGAGAGGAGAGAGTGGGGGTGAATGATGGAGGATTAGAATGGGGCTGCTGTTAACGTTTTACTGCTTTTTCCGTTCATTAAGTGTATGCCATGGCAACCACTTAGCCTTGCAGAGGAATGCAATGTTTAGACAATACTAGCTAGCTGTGAATTATTTTGTCGTAAAATTATCAGACCCAACACAGAGCAAATCCTTTTTCCAGTTAGTGAAGCTGTGACGCGAGTGGGTGATCTCACAGTTGCTCTCTTTCTCTCTCTCTCTCTCACACACACACACACAAACACACACAAGTGGCTCACAGTCATGTGTCATCAGCTCACCATCACGTCTCAGACAGACCATGATGCGTTGTACACACTTAAATCTTTCATTTCCCCTCACGGTGCTCTGAACAAGTTTTGTGTGAGAGACATGTTTTCTGCTCTATTTAGCCACATCTCGGCGGAGAAAATGACATGGGTGTGACTTTGACTATGTCTGGAAGAGCATTTCATAGTCACAATTGTGTTGTTACACTACAGTTATAAGTGAGGAGCTCAGAACACACGAGAAATTAAATCATGGGAAATTGCTGAGAAAAGATATAAAAACAGAAGAAGCCACAGGGTGATTAGAAGAGGGTTTTTCTATGGTTTGCGTTTTCATTCCTAAATTCCCCATTCCTTAAAACCAGCCATTTTACAAGGGGAACTTGAAAGAGCATCTGTACTGCTGTAGCATATGGTAACTGAATTATGACCAGTATCATCTGCTAAATAATCCTGATATGTGATTTTAAACAGACTTCTGGATCAAGGAACACAAATGTTTTCTTTGCAAAACTGCTGGTTTTCACACTTGCTTATTCAAGCTCACTGAAACACAGTCATGTACCTCAACCCTGTATTTGTTGCTAATCAGAAAACTCTTTGTGAGACAAGGGAAGGAGTCTGCTTAAGTTGCACTCAGCAATCTTGTTTTAACAACCACCAGATGAACTTCTCATCCGTAAACATCTTCACTGTGTTAAGGTAGGCCCTCATGTTTCTGAAGAAACACAATGTTATCATACCCGATGTCGGGGTTTGTTATCACAAGGAACAGTCTAACGGTGGAGTCGATTAAGCATACCTACACCTGCATAACCATGCCTGTGTGTGTGTGTGCAGGTCTTCATAGTCACTTGCTGCACTGGAGCCAAGTAAAAAGGGATCTTTCAATAATGTTAAATCAAGGAGCCTGTTGAAGATGAGCCAAGGTAATTCCTCCATCTTTGACCCTCCTCATCCCACCGCTCCTATCCTGCTCCCGCCTGTCCATCTCTTCATCAGGCTCACCTTTGTCTTTGCTGCAGGTGGCTCAAGCCGACAGGCAGGCAGACAGGCTGATCAAACATGAAAACTACAGAGGTTGTGGATTGGTTTGCCTTAAATGCCCCCTTACCTCACTTTAAACAGGCAGAGGGAAATCAGAGAAGGAGAAACAAAGAAAGTATTAAAAACTTAGCTTGAGATGTGAGGAATAAAGTGCAGAAATACCATCTATGTGACATGCAAAGTAGGTAAGTGGAACAAACTGACTTAGATCATCACAAGGTGAAGTTAAGTATTAAAGATTTACTGTGTAAAGATGAGGGTTTGCTGTGTTCTTGCACATGAAAGTCTGCAGCTAAAGTCAAGAGGTACGTGTTAGCTAAACACCTCCCGCACATATAAAACTACCGCTAATCCCGCGTTAAAGTGGAAAACCAATGCTTCCTTACTCAGAACTCCAGCATTCACATGAAAGAGAAATCCTGACAAGAAAATAGCTAAAACAATAATAACCTCTCCTTTTCGTTTAAAAGGAAACAAGACAGAAATCATTAAGAAAATGTTGATAGAACAAATACGCAGACACTTCCAATGAAGCGCTGTTGAAGATTAGAACAAGAAACGCATCCCTTCAAGACCCAAACACAAACATGCTCCACCTGACAGGGTCACTGCTTTCAAAAGCATTTTGTACAAATGTATCCCTAAGACATGATATGAGCAATACTTCTGCAAAAAGTCCAAAGAAAAACAACAACAAATATTTTAATATAATATTTAATCTTTTATAAACCACTTTTATATGGAGGCACTTATTTTGTAGGATCTAAATATCTATATAAGCATGTTTTATTGAAGAAAGGAGCTGTGAGAAAAGGGCACTGTACTGCAGTGTTATTTTGAGTTTATTATGTTTGTTTTTAATTTCATCAGGTTTGGCAGGTGGATTGATGGCTTATTTGAGGAATTGATTTTTGCTGAGGAACCAGTATTAGATGTCACAGCGCAATGGCTTTCCTTTTAGCTGTAAACACAATGTTATGTAATACATTTAATGGAGACTCCTGCTGCCACATTGTTTTTACTTCCTGTATCAGTTTCTCACTAGGGATGAAACTTCATTTTGAAAATTCTTTTCACTGAGCTGCACTGAAAATCATTTTTTGACATTCTATGCTTCTGTTGAGGTTTTCAAATGAAGCTTTGAATGTCTTTCATTATATTTTAAGGTTTGTTGAAGTTTAAGTGAGGGCTGAATGAAGCCGAATCCACTTTTTAATCTCAAAAGTTTGTAAAATCAAACACTGAGCTCTCCTCTTGCTGGCAAACGGCTCCAGATCTGCACAGAATCTGGTGTGACTCCAGGTGCTTTCTACTCTTTCGTAGGTCTGCTGGTGTCTGTCCTCCTGCTTCGCTCTCCAAACAAATGTTGATTCAGAATTTGAATATAAATGTTGTGAACCAAGCTTCAAGAATTTTGCCTCAATTTGTGCAAGGCTGAAGTGCCAAGTTTACATAATTATGGAGTGTAGACACAAATATTTATCCCTTAGAAATTTATTTTCCTTCATCTTAAATACATTCTAGAACAAATGCTTCACATGATTTACTGCACAAAGGATTGCCCCGATTTGTCTCCTGTTAAGCTAGCGCTCTTTAACAATACTCCTTCCAGGTTGTGAATTTGTTTCATTAGAGTAAAATGAAGATAAAAAGCAGCAGATGGGCTGGAAGCACCGGCAGAGCCATCCTCAACATCCACCTAGAACAATCTGTCAAGTAATGCTCACGGACGAGCGCACTGCGTCCATGCCAGGCTTACAGCTGGGTTGATGGTTTCGTTTGAGATGTGTGTTGACGTACGTTGTGAAAACTGTGTGTGTGTGTTTAGATAGTGAATGAACTTCTGGGAGAAGTCCCAGCAGAGACAGCATATGCAGATAAGGTGCTTTCACATACCACAAGATGACAGACAAGACGGAGAGAGAGAGGGTAGACTGAGGCACTCTCTGTCACATCTGAGGAAATCCGCCAAGTTTACTGTACTGTTCAAACAAGGAACGCACCATGACCTACATCTCTCAAACACTGTGCAGCCCTGCCTCTATAGCACACAAAAAGCACACAATCATATACATAAAGCCACAGCTGCCTCACCTGATACCCTCTACCACTGTGACGCAGGCACGCTGCAAAGCAAGACTTCTAAAGTTGTGTCTGTCGGTCCGAATCAATACAGTTAATTTAGGGCATTCTTTTTCACCGAGTCACACAAGGGCTGAAGGAAAGGCAATGCATGGCTCTGTACACAGAGACATTTCAAAGAGATAAGTGGGGCAAATGCTATCTAAACTCCCACTGAGGGCCCTTCAAAGTAAGAGTGGTTGAAAGGGAGAGTTACAGATAAAGTGGGAACAAACAGCGAGGCTGGAGAACACAGGAGAGGAATGTTCCTGAGACAAAACCCTTTCAAAAGTGAGGTACTGAAAGAAGTGAACGGTAAACTGACAAATCATGTCTGCAGAGCCAACAACAGAACAAAGAAATACAGCTACATAGGAAAAAAATCATTAATGCAGCCATGCACAGCTCTTGACTTATAGTAGCTCTACAGAGCAGCTTTGTTAATGGGTGTTCCCTCATCTTGTTTTGTTTGCATACAGGCGACGCAAAACGCTTTCCTCACTCCGGTTTCAAGCTATTCTGTTTATTGACAGTTGATGGAAGTAAAAGAAGAGTGGTGATTGCAAATGAGCAGAACACTGCAAGGTAGAGAACTTGAATGTAAACAATGTAGGGTTTCAAAAAAATTAGATAATCAGCTTTGCCAATGTATCATCAAAGAGGAAATGCATTCATGTTTGGTAAACCTCGAGGATCCATGTTAAAGACTTTCAGTGAGAAACCCAGAACGTAAAAAACTTGTATATTTGGAAGAAAATGGTGCAAACTCTGATTTTAAGTTTTGAAATCAAAGTTTTAAATTAAGCCCTTTGTAGATAATTCAGCTGACTACTCAATTTATTTAAAATGTAGCCTTTTCTTTAAAACCAGAGAGCTTCATAACAGAAAATTAATATGAAGTCTTAATAAATCAAATCAGTAGACAACTTTGCTAAGCACCAGAAAACAGAAAAACACAGGAAAAAGTGAACTCTGCCTCTGATACCAATCAATATGCGCTTACCGGGAAACGCTTACAACAGACACGCTAATGCACCCGGATAAGCAACGATCGTCATGAAATATTAATAGTCCTCCGTTGGGTTTTCCTGCGTTTCAATCAAGGTGTTTGGAAAGAAGTTGAAGAAACAGAAAGTAGGTTAGAGATGGAGGGGGAAACTGCTGAGAGGGGTAAAATTTCTGCACACAGGGATTCTCCTCTTCAACTTGCTGCACTGCCGACCCCATTAAGCCTGGCTCGGCTGTCAGGGCTGTCAGGTGGAAGTCGCCTGTAAGTCGGCCTGACAGCCAGAACCCACCATAATGGGCTCATCTGCAACCCACGCCTTCATTCTCTCTTTCCTAACTTTGTGTGCTGGCACAGGCGTGCAGGCTGGGTGGCCAGGTTGAATTATATTTCTAGGCAAACTACACTGTGTCACCATATCAGCACAGGAAAGAATGCAAGACACACAGCTGCAGTCAAAGAAAGAGGGTATGAAGGGAACTCGGACGTGGAGTGTGTGTGCATTATCTAAAACAAAATTAATATCAAGATAAGACAAACTGAGGTTAATGCAGCCTTCACAAGGGCTGGTATTGTGCAGGTAAAAGTTGAAAGTTAAAATTCAAGAACTGAAAAACATGCACTGTATTTAAAAAAATGCTTGAGATAAGAACCCTAATTAATTCAGATAAATTACAGCATTGAAGATGTCTTTATCTCATGAGTGAGGATCTTGTAACCAGGACTGTGTGTCTCCTGCAGGCCATCACATGCAACAATTTATTGATATTTATTAAATTTTTTTCTGGCACAGGATATACAATCCTCTCTTCCACACTCAGAAAACTAAACAACAAAAGAAAAAACTAAATATACAATTTAAAATCACATTAATATGGTAGAAAATTACAAATCAGCTTTATATTTATACATAACACCCTTTGAAGACCAGAATTTATCCAACCTACTCTTGAAAGGCAACCAGGGATGACTGCAGGGTCAAGGCTGCAAGAGGTGAAAGAGGAAGACACCCGCACAAGCACAGACACAAACAGAAGCACCCACAAATACTTGGCACCATACGCGTCTGTCATGGGAGCTCATATAGCCCGTATGTGTGGTTTAACAGCCTCTCAGTGGACCGTGTCAAAGCGAGACAGCTGCTCTAAAATGTTTCGGAGTGACAGGACAGCAGCGAGGAGTCGCAGGAGTTGCAGGAGTGCGCGCTGCTGACAAGGCGTGAGACAGTGATCAGAGCGTTCCACACGGCTGCCATTGGACGTTTATCTCAATGACGCCTGGATGCTTCAGTGACACACAATTACAGAATCTCACACAATAAATTTCTGCAGATATCCTTTAAAATACTGCCAACTACTCCTTGTGAACTAATGTCCATTAAAGTCTGAGATCTATTCAAAGTCATCTCCGTCTTCTCTGCCATTATTAATAAAAATATGACTACCATCCATGATCTCTCTATCTTCACTTCTTCTTTCCCTTCCCAGCCACAAAATCTACATAACCCAATTAAGGGTAAGAGCAGAGAGACTCCAGATAACATCTGCACTCTGCTCAAACTGCACATACTCCGACAACAAACAGTGTGACTTCAAAAGAGTACCAAAAGGAAATGGCACAGACACGATTAGAGCTCCTCTGATGAGATCAATTATTAACAACTCCAAGAGTTCACACGAGATCTGAAAGAGAGCAGCTTAGCATGATTTAGAAGCAGAATGAAACATCTTATTCAGATAAGAGATGACAAGATGAGCACAGACAGGGAAAAACAAGACATCAATTTTTTAGCACTCTATGGACGGGTAGAGAGGGGACACCGGTGCAAAAGTCTCTCTGTATAAAAGTCTCCATCTTAGAAGCTGCAGTGTCACGATCACAAGGTGGAGCTTGGCACAAGAATGCATAAGTCTACTGCCCTCTGGTCTCCTTTTTGAGAAAAAAGTTAAATTTTGACATCAGGGTGGAACCTCCTCACTCTCCTCAGGATTAGATAATGAGGTCATCTTAACAGTGCTCCATTAAAGAGTCGTGCCTGTTAAATTTATTTTTGGCATATTAGCAATTACTGCAGATTCCTAACTGGACTCTTAACTGGAAAGCCAAGCTAACAAGATTGGTATTTCTGCAAGGCTGGATGTCTAACAGAGTGAAGGAGCGAGCGTGAGGAGAAAAGACAGTAGGATGGACAGTATATTAAAATAGACACACACCAATGATTTGACTTAGTTTTGACCTAATTGGGGCATGTGCCTACATTATCAAATAAAATGTGCTACTTTAACATGCCATGTTATGAAGGCCAGCATCAAATGCCTTTATCTTGTTAATGGATGCAAAATCAAGGATATAAGGACTATATTTTGTTCCAGCAAAAGTCTTTATTTAGGGCTCCAGACCACATTTTTCCACTACTAGCTGTGTGGTCCCAGCTGGGCACAAATTTGGGAGCAACATTTAAACAGACATGCAACACGACACATCCATTTTTTTCCTTTTATCTTACCTGTACCCTTACTTGATAAATGTAATTAGAAACATTAATGTGCGTTAAATACACAATTTGCAGTAATTTTAATGGAGAAGTCACAAGTTAAAATAGTGCTTCAAGAGAAAGTTATGTTCCATGACTTTTAAAGGAGGCTGTAGCAACTCGTAAAACCAAACATTATACTATCAATCAGTATAAAAAGTTTAAGCTTAAGTCACTATCTATCGCAGAGTGAAGAAAAACAATGCTGACTGAGCACATGGCCCACTGATGGAAGCACTGGTTTTTATAGGATTGTAGAGGACTAAGATCTGGGTGGCTGTGGCGACACTCCCTCGCCGAATCAGTAGCAGCACACAGTTCGTGACGCCTTTTATCTCAGTCGGCAGGGGTTGGTCGGTCTAGAGAGTGGGTGGAGCTAATGCAACAGGCTCGCTCTTAGTTGTGTCTGAACTGCATGGGTACTTTTCGTTTCCTATGAGTTACAGTGGCGGATCAATACATGACGGAAATACAGCATCCAGGTGACAACAGTATAAGCACAGGTCCCTATATCAGCATTCTGAAGAAGAGCAATAGAATATCTACCGACCTCATACAGGCGAACACTGTTTGGTTTCGACATGAATTCTGGGAGATGCCAGTCTGCAACCACAGCTTATTGCCAAAGGTGCAGCTAAAAACAATGTAACTCAAATCTGTGAGATTGCCACTTTAAACACTAATGTGTGGCACATTAGTATTCCCGAAAAAGTAATCTAAAAAAAGAACTGTTCTGGTATTTCTACCTAAAGAAACCAATATTTATTAAAGATTTATCAATACCAGCCCCTACTTAGCATTATCAGTAAGGTTAAGACGATTGTCAAAGACAATACAATCACTTTCAGAAACTTTAAACGATGTGGGTTAATTTCCTAATAAGTATTAAATAATCAAAAAATCGTATTATTGGATATTATCAAAACAGTCCAAATGAAAAGACTAGTACAAAATGCAAAGGCTAAGATTCTACATAGCAGTAGAAGCCAAGCGAAAGCCAAATGCTTTAAAGGTTATTGAACATTTCATCATCCCGTGATAAAATCTCTGAGGCAACAGAGTGCATGAGTGTCATGTTGGCATTTTCAGAGAGATGATGATAACCATCTGTCACAGTGTGTTTTAAAGATGAAATAAAACCTCTGATGAAGAACTGAGATAGTCTTGTCTTCGACTGTGTTTGTGGACCAAGTCGTCAGGGAGATAAATTGGAGTGGGAATGAAGGGCAAAGCCATGGGAAGCGCCAGAGCCCACTGACAGAGCTGTCACTGCCTGTCAACAAATTACCAGGTGTGTGTGTGTGTGTGTGTGTGTCTGCTTCACTTTTCCAGTAACTGATTGGCCTCCCCTGACTGCCTCCAAATAAACTGGCTGCAGAAAATCTTCCCTAAAACCAGCTGACAGAATTTTGGTCTCATAAACAAAGAGAGGCTGGCACATTTCTATGACAAACTGTTTTTTGATACATTAAATTTATGCTAAATCCAAGTTTATATTTCATCTGCAACAAAAAAAAATACAGAGATAAATGGTGTAGCGAGAAATGTACCTGCATGACTCATGCAGCACAATGTGGCAGAATACGAATCACAGTCAAAATTTCAGATGTTTGTTGTTTTGTTTTTTTTTTTTAATTAATAATGTAATTAAGATATAAAACCCAAATCTTGGTCTGTAAACAAAGCAACGTTAACAGGGAAGAAGAAGCTAACCTGAGATACTGATGTCAGGTTGAGTTTATTTTGCTAGAAGTTCACTTTCATGCCTCAGTGAAGTCTTGGTCAGTATTTTTAACAATGCTGTGTGTCAGCAATAGTCTGGATCTCCAACATGAACTACACAGAGAAATCACCAGAGCATGAAGCTGAAAGGCCATCCAAACAGAGAGGTCAGGTTGCCTGATCTAACTTGACAGCAGAGACGTTTAACAGGACAAAGTCAGACCAGGTACAACGTCTCTGTCAGACCAATGGGACAGAAGGGACAGGGAGGCTCACAAAAGACTGATCTCACTGTTGACCTCAAACGCCTGTAGTAAACTTAACTAGTCAAGGGTCGCAAATAGCAATAGCTTTAAATAGGTTGATCAATCTTGTATGATTAATTTGGGTGGTCTTCTCTGTCTGAGACATGTGATAGGTATATGTAGGCCTGTTTGTTGTTTATAAGGACTTATGGGAAGTTGTGGTCTTACGTCACAGGTACGTGCGACATATCAAACTCACTCTAATGACTGGCTTTCACTGCAAGTCCCTCCAGCTTCTATTAAACTTGTGATATCTACTTTTAGCTAGGGTTGCACAACATGGCCTACTGCAATTTTCAAATTGTATTGAGGCAAAATGATGTTCAAGGAGAAATTTGTGTGTCAAAATACCATTTTATGTAAATACTGTGATGCCATAGAGTTGTCCTGCATACATCATATTCTACAGAGATTAAGAAAACCTCTTAGTCTTGAACAGATCCCTGCAAAAATTACACCAGAATCATTTTTATATGTTATATTCCCCCTAATATTGCAAATCATATATCAACTGCAGTATCGATCAAATAATCACATTTAAATAGTTTTCAACTTTACAACTTGCCATACTTTTAGAATCTATGCACTGATTTTCTGAAAACACACCCCAAAACTTAAGCTATTTCACAATTTCGTTGTTCTTTTGGTACAATGAAAATAAAGATTCTGATTCTGATTCTGATTCTTATTACTTTGGTACTCACTGATCAATTCAAATCCATGATCAAAAACCATTTCATTTCTTTTTAAACCCATTATAAATGTTTTAATAACTGAATTTTTTTTAACTGGTTTTCATTATTTGTTTTCTTCACTTTTGTATCTTTTAACATTGTGTAACTTTTACATTATTTTGATATCATAACAAAGGCCCACACTCCATTGTTGATCAAATTTTTTTATTAAAATAACTTATTAGTAATGTGATCAACTGACT
>JAQFJA010000003.1:7169213-7195734 GCA_029874485.1 Naso brachycentron
ACAATAGCAAAAGAGAACCGTAATATGTTTAAGTTCTGAGTGACAGCATTTCAGGAAAAACCTAGCAGCCAGCGAAGAAGCGACAGCACTGAGCTAGCATGTTAAAGTCAGAGATGTGCAAAGTTCTTCATGACACGGACACGGCTGGAGTAAACAGGCTGACTGAGGAGCAGGTGTGTAAAGCGTGAAAAAGCTGCAGTTCTGCTGGATCAAAGAGAAAACAGCTTTAACAGAACAGCCTCGTCTCCCACTGACATGACATCGAGAGATGATGGATCCAAGAAAGAGAGAACATGGCTGAACTTGAGCTTTTCATAAGAAAACGGGCACATTCTGCTACAATGGGTTCATGGACAGAAAGCACTTCAGCAGCGTGAGCGATGGTGCTCGGGATTTCTCTGGCAGTGAGCCACCACAAACATGCACAGATTGGCGAGGGCTGCTTAAAAAATATGTGTATGTATGTATGTGACTCACAATCTCTGGATGCGAGTAACAATGGTGTTGAAGGCGGCCTGAACATCAGCAGCAGAGCAGGTGGACACAATGGGCTGGGCCTGTTCATGGAGCAACTCGGCTACATACTGCACAGAAACACAAATGAGAGGGACACAATGAGCTGATGGATAAGCTAGAGGTGGGGTCGGAGAGAAATCAGGAAAAACATGCTACTGGGGTACAATATCTTTTTTTGTATTACAGTCTTTTTGCAATAATGCCACAAAATTCTTCAAGCATCTAGACAGTAAGTGCTATTCTGCATTACCCAAGTGTTTCTTCTGTTAATGTGAAAAAATGAAGGTAAGTATGACTGAAGTGTTATAGAAAAACACACACCTGTCCTTGCCACTCCATGGTGTTGATGAGGATGATGCTCTCTGGTAGGCGTTCGTCAGAGATGAGGATCTGATTCAGCTGGTCATACACAGACTTCCTGGGAACCTTTAAAACAAGTGAGAAGTGGAAAGTCAGAGACATACGCAAGCCGGTACATTTCCACAAACATAACAGCAAATCCGCAGCTTGATGTGAAATCTGTGAGGCGATTACCTGCGCTATGAGTCGGGAGTCTGGGGAGCACTCGCTCTCCATGCTGCTGGTCCTGTCGCTCTGGGCCTTGGAGTTCTGTCTGTCTTTCATGGAGGTGCTGCGAGGACGCCTCTGCAGCCTGTTCTCCACTTTACTGAGAAAAGAACAAAACACAAGGGGACCAAAGTACATAACAGGCCGCAAGGAACCTAAACAAATGGACTCAGAAGCTGATAAAAAGCTGTTGAGGACACACCTTTTTCAAGAAGACACATTGAGACAGATAAAATCTTACGTAACTTGAGTGCATACTGCATACATGATGACATAACACTACATTGTGCGCATGTTTCCAGATGTAGTGATCTGCAGTTTACCTGGGAGACATGTGGTTTTGGGACTCTGTCTTGCAGAGCTTGCCAACAGTGCTAGTCATCCGTTCAGTGTTATAATCCCAGCTGCTCACCTCCCCCGGCCCTGGCCCGCTGTCGTCAGGCTCTGGCTCCTAAACCAAAAGAGGTGGAGCAAAGATGAGCCAAGAGGGCTGTACGAGGACAATACTGATGTTTATAACACAACACAAGCACCGTCATGTCCCATTAAACTACACCGGTTTCTCCTGGTCTTCAGGTACACGCTGTATTTATTTTTTTGTGTCCCCGATCTGCAGCCCGCATTTTAAGAAAGAAAGCTGAAAGAGTTGAGGTGAGGAGGGAGGCAGAAAGGCAATGGTCTGGTGAATAATTGAGCCGTTGTGGTTGGAGATAATGATGCAAGCCCACCATGACAGACAAGATAAAAAGTCACAGTCTCTTGGCAGGTGGCGGAGGAAACACTGTTCCTGCAGTTTAGATATTCCTTTTGAACTGAGTTATTGAAGTCGGATGCCGAGCCGCCTGCCCGGCACTCAGAGGGGGAGATGGGATCACACGGACAAGGTTAGACTGCCCCGACAGCACAAAGAAACAAACACCCCCTTTCAATCTTTATCAGTCAGAATCTATCCAACATGGAGCTGCCTCATCCGCTTTGCTGATCCATAATAAATGACTGCGCTGTTCTGTTTGGTTTGGTTTGCCTGCCCTTGCATACTCCCTCCCTCTTTGCTTTTTCTTGGAAAATAACTAAGACCCATGGGAGGAGAGGGCACTCAAGTGAAGAGGGCAGGGGTTGGAAAAGAAAAATCTGAGGAAGAGATGCTCAAGGGGGATTTAGTTTGAGAAAAAAATAAAAGTCAAGTACAACGACTGTTGTTCCAAAAACATACCCCGACAGCTGTATCTGCGATGCTGTCATCTTGATAGCGAGCCCCTTGCACTTTACATCTATCCACCGTCAGAAAGTCTCCACTCTGCAGGGCAAAAACACACATGCACACACACATTAGAGCATTTTAACCATAAATATAAATCACAAAATCTCACAGCTCCAAATGGGAGTGCTATGACCCCTCTGCTTAGGTCAAGACGGACCACTTGTAGAATGTATAACTGACCAATTTCACACCGATGGCTCCAGGCAAGGCTGGGCTGGCAAGTATAAATACCTTTAAACCTTCTGTACGTTTCACTGCACCCGACCCTGATATATAAATCCCAAAAGAATAGTTGACAGTTGAGTGCTCAAGTATGCTCTACTAATAGTGTTTAAGTGCTCTTTACAACATTGAGTTTCATTTATTTCAATATTAGATCAAAGACTTTCCATTTTGCCTGTAAGACGTGTTTATGAAGTTCGACTGGAGACATTTATTGAGCAAAATGGAGGCTTTAGCAGTCTAAAATGCCCTGGGTGGTTTTATTACAGGCTAAAATGGATTCCCAGATATTTATAAACAGCACTCCCTCTCTTGCCATCAACTCGACATGTCTCTCCCTCTTTTTCTCTGTCCTTGTTGTTTCCAATGGGCCATAAATCTCTAAGTAGGAGCTCAGAAATTGCTCCATCCAATCTTCTCTCTGAGCAAGGGAGCATATTTGTGTGCGTGTGTGTGTGTGTGTGTTATTGGTGAAGCAGGGTCATTTGGTGTCGTTCCCTATAAATACTGCGGGGGTTGTAGGGGTGAAGAGGGTAAGGACTGCAGGCCCCCATCCGATCCTGCCGGGGTGGGCGCTGGTGGGCTGCATTGCGCTCGTGCTCAGAATAACTTGCCTGTAGTGTCATGGTCTCTGGGAATCCCTGAACCACAATAAGCACAGAGGACTGCCAGACATTTCAACAGTGCCCAGGGGCAATTCCTTTACGTAACACTGTTCACAAAAAGAAACTCTCCAGCAACTGACAGGCAGAACTTTACCAGTAAACAGTGCGGCTGAAAGGCGTCAGATGGGTTTGTTGATAGAGTGAATGGTGATCAACTTACAGGACATGACAGCTCTCTCTGTTGGCTTTTTTGACTGTGTATGCTTCCGATTTCTGTCTGGGAGCTGGAGTGAGACATCCCTTCAAAAAACGGCCTGAAAGCAGGAACAAAAGTTTGAATTAGAGAGAAACAACTTTGGCAAGATGCTCTATTAAGTGAAATAATATAATATCTACAAATGCACAGACATACTTAAGTTTGGGCTTGGGCGTGCTCAGGACACTCTCGTTGTCCTCCATCTCTGGCCCACTGTCACTCTGGTTGTACACCTCCAGACTGTCGTAGAGTAAGTCCAGATCCTCCTCCACCTCCTGGGTCTGGTCGACTGGGTCAGAGTCCAGGACCTGCGGTGCAGGATAGACACATCATCAACACATCAGTACACTATAATCTAGGGTTTTGTAATTACAGCCACGGAGTAAGTGTGGGGAGTGACTGGTGCCGTCCATTAGCTAATCACTTTCACAGCAGGGCTGATGAAACTCACAGAATGAACCAGAAGCCTGAAGGCTACAAAATGAAATAATCCATGCTATAAATACATCCCTGCCTTGGTCCTAAGCAGGCCAATTAAAAGGTAAGTGAGTGCTAGAGGAGAGCTAAGGTGCTGAGCCTTGATCTGCCAGCTGCACAGCAGGGATGTATATCATAGGAGCTGCACACAGGCAAGGCTCTTGGACTAATCAGGTGATTAATGCCACTCCATAAGTGCAGAAGCTGGCAGCGAGCAGATAAACACAGTCTGTCCCCTCTTCTCCTCCTGGCAATGTATTTATAGAGCTGTAGCCCTGCACACTGCCCAGCCACAAGGAAGGGATTAGAGACGGGGAATGTGATAAAAGATCATCAGGCCACCTGGAGCTTCCAGAACCTTCCAGCAAAGCACAACTCAGATGGCCTGACGGCTCTTGTAAGCATCACTGGGTTAAACTGCTCACACAAGTTACGTATAAACAAAAAGCCATGAGTAAACAGGAACAGCAAATCCTCAGCTGGTCTAAAAACTTGCATTGTTAAAAACAGAGCCTAATCTTTTATACACCTCTGATGATCTAATATCTGGACAGTTTCTAATATAATAGAGAAGAAAGAGGAGAAACAAGGCAACAGATTTCTTGATTATTCCTATAAATTTCACAGTTCAGCGGTAATTACGATCACTACAATGGTGTAAAACAGATTAAGTAGAAATGGACATCGAGGGGTTGTTGCTCACAAAAATGGTCAGCAACCTGCTGATGACCTGATTGCAGGCGATTACGTAGATTCCACAGAAATTCAAAAGGACTTGAGAGAAGAAAAACACAAACCTAAATAGGACAAGCATGTAAGCCCACAGTCATCATTAGATTAAGTGGTAGAGAATAAGGTCGTTAATGGATTGTGCCTACAAAGGGCTGCTAATGGAAATGTTGGAATCATACATCCATGAGCACAGAGATAATGCAGCCTTGCACCATAATGATGCTTGTACCTCTGTTGCGGCAGTGATTTGTTTGCAGGCGATATTCCTTCTGTCAAAAGCACATTAGCAGTGATGTAGCAACATGCTGCTCGGACAGTCAAGAGCGAGATTATTTTTCCTGCCCAAAGGGTAATTTAATAAGTGATATGTTCACAGCTGACTTGATAAGGCCTCAAAACAGAAGGACTGAGAAACTCCAGGCGGTGAACTAAATTCACCACATGGTTTGCTTTGACGCTGACCACGTTATCCAGGGTGTCAATCAAAACAAAAGGCAATTATTCTTTTCACACTCACCTCATCTGTTACCTTGAACCTCTTCAGCAGAGCCACAAACTTCTGCTTAAAGTTAGGTTGCTGCAACAGGAAAAAAAAACAACAACCACAAATTCATGAGTCAAAGCACCCCTTCAAAAGGAAATAACTGTCATGATTAAATATGCATGACAGCTAGGCTCGGGCTTATCACTTCTCCCACTGACTGTCCGCCGGATTACTCATTCACAGCGACTCTATGTAAAGACCATTAGAATCAGTCCAGTGAGCCCACAGCATTCATTTACATGCTGATCCACATTGTCCTAATGGCTTGAACAAATGGAACATGGCTGTGTGCTTTCCCTTAAAAGCTTGCACAGCAGCAAACACGGGTGTGAGTTATTCTCCTAGTCAATGATTGGTGAGCATAAAACTCCATGTGGTGAAAAAGGAGGCAACTAACTCTGGTCATGGAGGTGGTTCGGATCATTTTCCTCCGGGGTTTCTTGGGCTTCCTGACCTCATCGTCTTCATCATAAAGATCCTGAAAAACATACGATGAATGAAACATCTGAAATCTCTACATTTAAGTGCCTCTAATTTTCTACATGCAGACAATAAAGCTAAATATAGCAAATAATTTATCATATAAAAAAATAATCTGAAATCTGCTTCTTAGTAAATCTACTTTTGACATCCCTTTCTCATGTATGAATCCATAATTACTGGTGTATGTAACTATGCAACAGCATATTCAGCATAACAAGCAGACTCTTATTTCATTTAGCTCTATCAAATTTTTATTCATGAATTTCCTGTATGTATTTAATTTCACTGGGTGCTGCAGATTCATCTGCTGCTGAAGATTCTCTGGCACTGACCTGGCCATGAACTGCATCATCACTGGCTTCCTGCTCTGACGAGTAGCTGTCATCGTCCTCCTCAGAATAGTTATCCATGTCTGGGGAGCGGTCTGAGGTAGGCAGGCACACAAACACACAGAGAAAAACATCAAATTAGAGGAAACCATCTCTGACACTTTATTAGGCAGCATTATGTCTGTGCAGACTCAAATGTACAAGTTTCTCACAGACACATCTTTTTAAAATATGAACGAAGAGAATTTCCACTGGAAGGCAGTGTCATTCTTTTGTAATGTAAATGATGCTAAGAGTATATTGTGTATTTTCTCAAACATTAGAAGGCTCCCAGGGATAATTTTCTATCTTGTGTGGATAAAGTTGACTAATTTTCCTCTCCCATTTCACATAGTCTATCAGAAATGAAGATTATGACTACTTGGCAGAATAATGAGCAAAATGTATGCTAACTCAAAATGATTTTCTGTGCACATAATTAAATGTTGAATTTGCTCGCTGAAATGTAATGAAACTCTTATTATATGCAAATAAGACTGCGGAGCTCTTAAGTGATCCATGCCTCACATTCTGATTAAGTTTTAATGACATTTTATTATCTTTCTTTTATTTTAATGGCAGATTTTTATTGGTTTGAACAGGCACATTCCTGAAGAGGCACATTTCACTGCATGTTTGACAGCTAAGGACAGGTCAGGTGATCTTTTTTTTTTTAACAGCTTATTCAGACTTCCTTTTGCCCAACATCCTGTTCTGGGTCCTTAGATGGGGTGGATGTTATAAAGGATCACTGGAAAGAGAAGAAAGATAAACATCGTTTCTTCCCTCTGAGTGACACTGGTTTAATACGCAGAGTATGAGCTCATCTGTTATGTTTGAGCGGCCTCCTTAATAACATCCAGAACAGCCTGGGATCGGTATATCAGGATGGAGGCGTGGAGACCAAGATTGGCCCGGTATTTTTTTTCCCTTCCAGAATTAGAACAGTGAAAGGTAATAGGCCCTAAATCTGTTAAACCCTCAAATCAACATTACAACCATAGCTGAAGAGAATAACATATCCCTGACCATAGGTTGTCTTGGGACTAACAGACTTTATTCCCTCCTCAGGTTGGGAAATAGGAACCATGTGGAAGAAAGAAAAAGAGAGGCCTGGCCAGGGAGAGCTGGCTACAGGGTGACGGCTGAAATTACACACAGGATTTTGCCGGGCAGCATGGGTAGGACTGTCTAACAGACACATGTAGGGAGACAGGAGATGGCTGTGCCCACCTGAGGTTTTGGTCTTGCGGCCAGCCTGCCCGCTACCGTCCTCGTGGTCGATGGGTTGGCTGGACAGAGAGAACACGCTGATCTCTGCCACACGCACTGGTGCCTCTTTCACGTTGCTATGGAGACCAAGAATCTGTCCTCCGTCTGTCGGGTGTTGCATCACCTGAACACAGGAAGATTAACTTAAAAGGTCTGACACTGATTTTTTTTTTTTTTAGATTCACCCAATTAAAAAATGTAGACACAGAACTCAAGTTTAATTTTATCCCTCGCCTGCGATGCTCCCGATAATGATCTCCTGAATAAATAAAACACAGAACATGTACATAAATATCATCTGCTCTAACATCAAGTCCTCTTTAGCTGAGATGCTTTCATGTCTTGTACAATTCCTGCTTCTATCAATCACAATGTAGAGTCATGTTAAAGCAGCATGGAACAAATAACATTTGTTCAACAGACACGCAGGATGGAAGAATTTTATCTCTCTCTTTGCTCAGCCAGTACTGATCCAACAGAGACTGATCCAACAGAGATTGAATTGGCTTCTGTTACATTGCTTTACGCTCGCAGAGATTTACAGACTGATTACAAACTGACAGCTATGCTATCTTGAAATAAATCTTCATTAGCACAACGCTGCTTTCCCATTGTGACTCTCTAAATGAGCCAAGACAATTTGCTCACATCATCCAATCAAACGGTGTAACACGGTTCGTATAAACTGTTTTGAATCAAATGAGAAGGGATGAGCTTTCATTCTAAGCTCTGTCCGAGGGGTACTTTCCTTAAAAACAGGTAGCAGCAGTTTGCAGCTAACTTAAAGAACAGAAACTGAAAATATGTCTGCAATCTGGGGAGACACTGGGGTCCTTGAGCTCCTTTCCTGTCTAGCATAAAACAAGATCAACTGACATAACAGGCGTGGTAAATCATTGCTATCACCACTTAATGCCTTTTTTTTTTGTTGACAAAGCACTGCCAAACACACATGTGACCGCCCTGTCAGGCCAAAATCGGACTCTGCTGAAAATGCAAGGTCTGCCACTTATTATATGCTTTCTTAATAAGCTGTCCAGCTGTGCGACCATCCATTACTTTGGTACAACTATTACTATTCTTGTAAAGAGATTCAATAGCCTTAGAGTAATAATTACAAAAGACAAATTTATCAAAGTTTGTAAAATGAACTCAGGCTCTATTGTATCGAAAACCTGACAGAAGTCTCAAAAATTAAGCCATTAACATCACGTCACACTAGACGCTGAGGAAACTGTGTGACTAGTCACATTTGTCATGCCTTTCTATGGTCCGCAGTGTCGAAATGCTATTAAAATCAAACACTGGTGCAGTGTGTGCCGATATCGTTTGCCTCACTGTAAAACAAAGGCTGTGTAAAGAAGGGACTCCTTTGCGCAATCTCTGTTTAAAAGGGGCTAATATTTCACTTGATGAATGGCCATATAGGGAATAGGCTCATTTTGCTCAAACACCGGCAGGGGTGTGCTTGAATCCTGTTTGCAAATTCCAATAAGTGTCTTCCTCCCACATAATGCCTCGATAGATCCAGTATGAGGGCAGATGAGAGTTTCCTCTAGAGCAGATAACTACAATAACTCAACAGGATCCAATAGTGGCCAATCTAGCTTTATTCATAGAAGTCTGTGTGTTGTTTTCACTGCAGCAAACAGTGAAACTAAAGCAGTGCAGCAGCTGAGTGGTATTTTAAAACGAAATAATGCATTAGTCTCGCTTTCAGATGTCAGTCAATTCCTGTCCTGGGGCTACTGCTGGAGAGCGACTGGCTGAACATTATTGAGCGGGCGCATCAGCTGCTGTAATTAAAAGTGGGGAAATGTTACCTGTGTTTCTCCATTTCAAATGGGAGTGATAATATTCCAGTATCTCAGTCTCTTTAGTATGTCTCAATCCCTCGCTGAGTCCATAATAATGCACTGCATTTAAACTGATATGTATCTGCCATGTGAAGTCTTTGTTTACAACCTTTTCTTTACTGTAATTGACTATTACAACCCTATTATGTTAACACTTTGTATAAAGCCTGTCTCTATAATGCACGATAACACATTATGAATATATAACACATTATGAACACCCTTATAAGACATTATAAGATTATATAGCCCTGTAGGCACGTTTTAACACATTATAAGTAGGTTCATAATGCATTTAAGATGCAAGCTTTAAGTAAAGTGTTACCCCTACGACCAGAAATTTCCCACTGTCCTTTGTTCAAAGCCCAGAACACATTTGTTCTGCACAATGTTGCAAATTGCAGCTACCAGCAGCCAGTTTCAATGGGTGATATTCACACTGAGAAGAGGCATCAGTAAGCAAAGCAGGAAGAGCCACTATGAGTTATAAAAATTGCCCAGTGGCTCCTCACTGCATGGATTTCTCTACATCAAACAAGCATCATTATGGGACTTAATATCAGCTTCTAGGCCATTATTTCTATCTAGCATAGCTGAACGCGCTGTGTTTCGAAAAGTGCATATGTAGCCACCTCCAGATGGCCCATAATCTCACACAGCAGTACGTGTGATGAGCATGAATCATCTGAAATGATGTGTAACACAGGAGGGCCCTTCTCTCTGGCAACCAAGACATGGTACACACAGACACTAATAGCCATGTCAATCACTGTCAGAGAGGAGCAGAATTCCATCACAAGCTCATGCAAAATGATATGTTTGTCAGGAGAAATTAAATGGCTCGACTGAAACATGAAACATGAAAAAAATCATTTAAAGTATTGCCCCAGTTGGGGCTCTGTACAGCACCTCAGCCATATTGATGACTCCCACAGCCAAAGTTTTGTAGCCCAGGATGGTTCGATTCTTGTAGCGTTTCCTCCTCTGCAACATAATCTGCAGTCTGTTGGCATCCCTCTTCAGAAAATGGGGGTACTGAAAATACAAAAAAAAGTCAGATAAACAATGCGAACTACATTATATATTCATGAGCCTTTAAAGATGCAGTTGGTAACTGAGGAAAACTTAAATAACCTTTTTGTGTTCCATTTGGAAAAAATACCATAATATCCATAGACAGCTATTAGTAAGTGACCTGGTCTGAGAGTATCGCGAGATCTTTGTGTTTTCCCATGCCTCTGTTAACAGGACTGGTAAAAATCCTTTTGCTCCCGTTCAATTTGCCCAACCAGTGACACTCTCTGTACTCTCTGTCCTGATTGGCCGGTCACTGCGCTTCTTAATGACAGGTGACGTCGGTATGAGCTGATCAGCAGTCCGTGCCTTACGCTCTGACTTGCCTCTTTTGACAACAGACCAACACTGTCTGTCGGCTCAAGCTGGAGCTGAGGCGGATCAGTTTACTCCGCGGCAATTTGATAAACTGGACTTAAAAGAGAAAACGTTAACAAACGCAATAAAAAGTGATCCGGAGGCAACGGCTTGTGGGAAGTTGCTTCCCAATGAATCTCGTGCTACAGCTAACATTAGCTTGTCAACTTGTTAGCAGAAGTGACCAACTGCAACTTTAAGATAAAAACACACAAGCAGAGTTATTTCGACACATTGCTTTTTTGTTAATTCAACAAAAAACAATATCTTCAATGGCGGTTTGTTAATGGAACACAAAAAGAGTGTATATGTTTTTACAAAAACATTTTTTTTTCAACCATACAACTGAAATAATACATACAATATCTTATGTATTCGCTCTCTTTTTATCTTTGTATTCAGTTTCTTCCTTCATCACATCAAAGGGATGTGTGTGTAAATGGATGGTGTAGAGATGCCCACACACATCTGGTTCAAGTTCATGTGAAAGTACAGCCTGTCTCACTGCGCAGAGAACCAACATGGTGGGTGGCAGAGACTGCATTCATACTTCCAGAACTATTAAAAAAAAATCTCTGTAGTCTGTCTACTTGACTGTGGTTGAACTGTTTGTGAAGTCAAGATTTACTTCAGAAAGATATTTCTCTCTAGGTCTTTCAAATGCCCCTTTTTTATACTTCTCTGGAGTCGTTCTGTCTCTTACTGAGAGAACCTGATCTTCACATTCACTTTGCTTGCTGTCTACAATATTACAGTGATAAGTTTGTATGATAAAGTTTCATAAGTTGGCTGGTCTGCTGCAACATCATGTTTATTACTACCCTCAATTTCCTCAGCAGAAGTGTGATTTTTGGCCTTATCTGTCTCAGTTTGCAACTTTTTGGTAAAAAGTACAATTTCATACAGTCTTCATACTTCACGTCTGTTTTCCACAACTTGCTCACATGTCCTGACTTCGCTCATCTCTATAGCAATCTAGATATTCCTGTCCACAAACAGTCAGCATGCATACAGTTATTTAAAATGTGAAAAATTTTGTCGTAATGTTTCTGATTCAGGGACTTTAGTAATGACTCATTTCTGTTACTGTAAGGTTGCACTTCAAACCCATGTCTCCACTGACCACAAATTAACATGCGCAACTGTAGCACAGGCTAATATTAAACACCTGCATGTGATTTCATCTATGAAAAAACACTGTAAACACGTATCAATTAGGGCAGTCATTGCTAACATGCTAACTGCGATGCGATTAAAGATTTCTGTGGGGGGTTTTTTGTTGTCCCCGCATATTCAATCATATGCTATTGTGGCCCTTTGAGGCACCCTTATGCCTCGACCGGGCCGTCTCTTGATTGTCATGTATGCACAGCAGTTTTGTTCAGTTCTCTAAGCGCCGTCACGTGTCTGAAGCGGGGCGCTGTGTCTTTGCTGACTTTGGTTTTTGTGCTTCTACCATGGCTGAATGGAAAACATGTTTAAAGTGTTTCTTTTTTGTCTGGTTTAATAGTGTTTATTTTTCCTACTGGAGCCAATTTGGTTTGCTTCAAACACATTTATCTTGATAATTATACAGACCAACACTCATGACTCATGAATCACAAGCATTAAGTGGCTAAAATCGCAGTATAGTACAGTATGATGTACTAAGTAAAGTATAAACCTCTTGTCACTGTGGTCAAATATTCTCTGACCTGCTCGTGTGCAGTTGACTTATGACTTGGTGCCACAGGTTGAGATGTTGATGCAGCGAACCGAAACACAATCTGCATAGCGTGTTTTATTTTGAAAATCGCAACTGTCTACCGTTTCTTTGTCTGAATTCCTGTATAATTCGATGTGCTCGGTGCAGGACTGATGCAGCTTCAAAAATAGACTCAGCACATCTTGTATGAATTGCTTTACACCGTTCACATGGACCAAAAGAAATTCCTTAAATGCAAAATAATGGAAATTTAAGTATGCAATTAATCACATTTATTGAGAGTTGTGGATTAATCGCGATTAAGAAATTGAATTGTGTAGCAGTCCTACTATAAATAAAACACAAATTTTAAACTCAAACATCCTCTCCACTGAAACATGTTTATCTAATGTCCATGTTCTCCAAAATGTCAGTCCATGACTGTACTGATTTGTATCTGTGCCATGTTTGTCACAAGAGTGGTGTCCTCTTCTGAAGCATGAGATATCTGTGCACACCCCTTAAAAATGAGATTCAAACGTACCTTCTGCAAGCTAGATATGGTAAGTCACAAATTCAAAAGCTAATAGCATCAAAGAAACCTGGAACCTCCAGCACAGAACAGACTTGTCAGTACAGAAAGTGAGAGACTGATGTAGCACATCACTACCACTGTGTTAGTCACTGTCCTTTACAAGCTAATAAGCGAATAAATAACCACACTTGCCATTCTGACACATTGCTAGTCACAAATTTGGTGCACAACAGACTTGTCATTCTCTCAATAATTTCTCAACGAGGGAGTGCCAGAAGATGCGGTTCGAGTAACTTCTTTTTTATGCAGGAAAACCGTTTTATTTTTACATACTCTGTAACATGTCTAGCAAGGTAACTGAACACCTTTGCCAGGGGTTAGTGCAAATAAAGGCTTCAACACAACCCTCCCGTTTAGTATGTGCCATCTCAGTGTGAGAATTCACAGCATAATGTCAAGAGCGCTTGCCTGTAGTGAGAATGTGAGTTCCAGATCTGTCTCCATCAGTCCACTTGGTGGGAGGATGTACTCATTTGATCTCAAAAGACGCTTTGAACCCTGGAAGACAAAGTGAAGCAAATTTTCAATGTGAGCACATTTGTTATAATAGTTATAATAAACAATAAACAATGACACAACTGTAACTTCCAGGTGTGTTTTGACGGCTAGCTTGAAACTGGCACAGAGGCTGGATAAAACCTACAACATTGCTTGTTTCAAGGTTGCCAGCTCACTAAAATTCAATGTGCACCTTTTGGAATAAAAGAAAATCCCCCAAAGACCTGATTTTATGCCGATTCATACATCTGTATCTATTCAGATGAAAGCGACTGAGTGTGCAAGCTTTATTCTTGTGCCAGTCTGCTTCACATTCGCACATTTATGCAGCATCACACCTTGAAACAGCCCAGTACAAACAGTCCCCACACTCCTTCATTGCTTTCTAATGTGCTTAAGAGTCCACTGGAACATTTCAAACAGGGGTCAGACAACCTTAGGTAAAAGCAATACAAACACAACTGACACAGCTCTGTGGAGATCAGGCTAACGGGAATAAGGATTCAAACCAGCTAAGACATCACACAAGCTCCAGCCTTTAAGGTGCTAAGTAGGAATCTTATTTATACGTCGAGGCTTGTTTGGTTCAGGTGGAACTATGACTATAACTGAAAAAGGTTTATATGTAGGAGAAGTCTGTATAGTTACGTTAACCTACATGTTCGGCCAAGAATTAGAAAATTAAAGCCACTCTTTTAAGTCGCTAATCAAAACTAAATTTAGCTTTACTATCTCATGCTTACTACTGCAGTTGAGAGACTCATCACCTCGGCTAATTCTGGCGCCTGGCACAGAACTGTTGTGGCTAAACACAACAGGGATTTAAATGCCATGGGTTGTGAAAGTCTCTTCCAAATGTAAGAACTCAGGTGCACCGTGTGTCCTCGGGGGACCTGTCCGCATGTTTGTCTTTAGAGCCATGGGTTAAGGTCTATCACCTTCCCTATCAAGTTACATTTGTATTATTCAACCAAGCTTCCTTTTCCATCTCTTTCAATCTTGACAGAGGGAATCAATGTGTGGACATGTGAAGAGAAACAGCTTGTCAAGTATCTGGTTCACGATTTAATGTCAAGCTGGGAGTGCTGAAGACAGGCATCTGTTGTGTAATATATTTGGCAACTCATCAGCTGCTGTAAAAAAAAATTTATAAGTCCTTGAAGCTTAGTTCAGGTATCTGCTAAACCTGCCAACAGATTTAAGGAAGACTTGGTGTGCAGCATGGAGAGGTAAGGATATCCTGTATCTGGCTTAATACCCAGGGGAGAAACTCTTTAATAGTCCAATGCGACACTGGATCCTAATGTCATCCGAGCTGCTAAATCATGCAACACAAATGAAATGGTTGGGTGTGGGCTGAGGAATCCTCACAGGATATCAGAGGGTGTTGGCTTTATTAAAAAATGCAGTGTTACTTCTGCAGGTACAATAAAAAACTTCCTGTACAAATATTGAGATGAAAGTGCATGTTGCATACAGGCAGAATAAAATGGAGCAGTGCTTTTCAATTTCTGTATTTTTACTTTGCTAACCATTTTTCCACACTGCCTTTTTCGGTCTGATCACAACTGCCAACTCAGAGTGGATAGATGATAGAGAGGGCAGGTTAAGGTCAAAAATCACACGGAGTCACAGTCAGGAAAGCATGGCCAACAAATATCCAAATGCCTTGTGAGCCGCAGCGGGCGAGAGGATTAGGAGGGTCCGTCACAGCCAGCAGGAATGGCATACAGTACATACTCATACTTTAAGTATCAACTCCCTCCAATCAACTGAGCAGTGTTTACAACTGAATAGAAGAAATCCAAAAAGAGGGTCTCATAGAGCTTGATATGTTATAAAGTGACCTAAAATCACACAAAGCCATTTACTTCTTGTCTTTAATAAATTAAAGCTTTTGGACGACTTGGCTGGTGTTGAGTTATGTTCCAAACTTCCAATTTTATCTTTGGCAAACAGCCTCAGAATGTTTGAAAGGACTGAAAACGTTTCAGGAGGCTCCGTAGCCCATTAGCTCTGTTGTCTCAGAGAAAATGGGCCCTTTGGCTTGGTTATTAGCCCTGGTCACTCTTGTTCAGAGTTTACACGTTCTTTCTGCTCCACTCCACTCATGTTGGTTTTCCAGAGGTGCTCCAGATTCCACCGCCAGCTCAAAGATCTTCAGGCAATGTGGAAATTTTGAATCATGGTTTATGTAGAAAGTCGTCTGTCTATATGCCATCCTGAGAAGCATATCTGGACAGTGACCAGCCTCTTCATGGTCATAAATAGATGTTAGCAGGCACAGAAAATGGATGATGATCATTTCAGTACCAACTAACATACTTGCTATTTTAGTACAATTCATTTTGCCCAAATAAAATGCAGTTAAAAAACATTTCTCCACAAGACTGTAGTGTGCTATTTATAAAAATAAGCAAAGTAATTAAAAAATAATAAATTGAACAGTGCTGCACCTAATTGAAAGTCGCTGGTGCCAAGTGAAAAGCAGAAAGGAAAGGGTGTTGTAGAGATATCTGTTGGGATAAACAATGTGAAGTGTTCCAAAATAAACTTGTGTGATAGCTATGCAATAATTTATGTGTTTATTTAGGACGTGTAGTTATTTTGGGTATCTTCTCATCCCAAATTGTGCATTTCCTCATAAATATTTAACCGGCGATGTTTGTTGTTAGTTGAAAACTTCCAAGTGTCATTATACAAACTTAAAATACAAGCACAAAATACTCAGAACACACGGTGAGCACTGTGTGTGAGCTAACATCACAGAGTAAAGAGAATGTTTTAAAAGGACATTAAGGAAATATATTGTAAAATGCATGAAATGAAACTGGAAACAATGGAAACAAAGCTTTGAGGAAAGAACATGAGAATAATTAATATTTAGCTTTGCTGACTTATGTTACAATTAACATTTTTCCATCCAGGCTAATGGCTTTATATGTTCCAGAGATGCAGCTCTCGTTTTGTGTATGGAAAAAATATGAGTAAATCTGTCTGATTCTGACTTTGTCACTAACTTGAGCTTTACAAAGAGGCCTTGTATTCACTCTTTTCTCATGCTCAGTGGTGGGTACAATGAATCAAGGCACAAAAGCAGAGCACTCTCAAACTGCCTGACATGCATTAACAATACAGAGCCTTGGCAAGGAAAACTTGTACTGAATGTCCTTTGCCCCCCCTTCTCTTGCCCTCTCTCCCCTGCTACAAGATTCTACACTGTCTTTCTGGGGCCATATTGGGGGGAGGTGGGATGTTACAGCCCTCTCCTCTACCAAGCTCTACAAGCCTGTGGGAAAACAAATTTAACTTCACACTTCTTCTCAAGGTTACATTTTTAAACATGTTAAATTCTCTAAATTGGCTTCATGGTTTGCAAAAAAAAAAAAAGAAAAAGAAAATGACCGGAAGTGATTTAGGTTCGGGACAAGAGCTCAACGTGCAATTGTATTAGAGTGGTTTTAAAGGCGTTTTGAGGATTCTGCTGTCACCCAACACACACACACACACATAATTGGATCATATCTGAGTGTACTGCAAATGGAAGTGCTTTGGACAGCAGCTGAAATGAGGATTGCACGCCTTTCCTATCATAATCCAGCTGACACAAATGTCTGGCCACAACCTCAGAAAACTGCACAAAAAAGACAGAACAGAAAATGCAGAATCATCTAGCGCGCATGCAGTATCATAGCAGGGTTCAAGTAAATGTGCAGAAAGTGTAGCAGAGGTTTGTCTGAGGAATTCTCAGCTACTTGAAGTGACCCAGCGGTCTCTAGGGTGAGGGGCAGACGATCATCTCCCGGGAAACACTGGGGCCCCCTAGAGACTGAACTGCAATCTCATCATCCCGACTGCTGTGGTTTTGGGAGACCATCCAAATGGTTAGCCATTACAAGGGTTGTGTGTGCCACTCAACTTGATGAGGCCCAGAGAGAGAAAGGAGACGGTCACTGTATGCTGGACAGAGAACCGATGACATGCGGTAATGAGGCTTTGTCATTCACCATCTGAAAACAAAACCCTGTCATTCCTCTGTCATCTTCTCCAACTGTCTCTTTATCCTCTCAGCGGCTCTGTTCTTCCTAACCAAACCTGCTGGAAATTGCATTTAATGCTCCAGTTCCGCAGCAGCGGCATACAGAGCTTTGCTCGGCTGTCCTAAGGGCAGCTCAGCAGAAATGGAAAGATTTCACGCTCTGGGGACAACGTAGCTCATGGATAAAGCCACACTTGGTTGGTTACTTTCTCCTTCAGAATGACAGTACAGGAGAGATGATTTGTTTTACTTTCTTTTTTCTTTAAAAGAAAATGACCAGTATTGCATAAAATTTCAATTAAATTTCATAATGAGGGAGACAATATTGAGAGTAGGACAGAAAAATGGTCAATTACTGAGGCATGAAAGCAAAGAGCAGTAACTACAGAAACAGTAAAGTTGATTTAGAAGAAGGGTTTGAAATTTGAAGGCTCTTAGCCAAACCTTATAACAGCTATGTAAGTATTAAAACCTTAATTTCATGCCTATTCATGCTGAATATTAATCACTTACACAGACCATGCATACAAAATATTCAAGCCGTATTTCCCTCAAGCAATCTGGTTCAGTTCAATTCAGTTAGTTACATATTTGAATAATTATTTTTGTGTTTCTGTTGGCAAAACTTTTGGCCCATACCAACACAATTACTCCAATCCGTTCTGGTGAAAACACTGCCCACAGTACATTACAAAGTACTGTCAGTGGAAACGCAAAACTAATCAGGTACGTACATTGTTGTATGGGTTACATACAGGTTCAAAGGGTCTTTTACTTAAAGCTGTCAGTGGAAACACAGCCGTAGATACACAGACACACTGGCTACAAACAAAATGTCCATTTGAAGTAATAACAACCCCGAGACTAAGAAACACATGTGAGGACTGTTCACCCGTAGTCACAGAGATGCAGCAGCAATCAATGTAAGATGTACAATCCGTCTTACAGTGCTAATGCTCCAGCTTAGAGTAGTAATGCTAGTCTGCTATTTAATGCACCTGAGTGGATGTGACTCACCAGAGCTTCCTGTGCAGCTCAGGAGGTTTTTATCAATCAGCAGGATTAGTAGCATGTCTTATCATCGTCTAGGCTTTCTGATTGTGTTCAACAGAGCACAACCCCGCACAAAGAACTGAGACACAGTGGCAATGACACGCTGCTATCAAATGTTTTGCAGTTGAGCACGATAGTCCCATCACACATGGGAGATTAACCCACCCACCTGTATTTTGACAGCTATAGACAGGGAGTTCAGCTCTTTATCCAGTTCTTTGAGGACAACCAACTTTTTCAGTGTGAGGCTGCAGAGCCTGTGGAGAAGAGACAGAACAAGAGAGGGGGAGAGAAAAAGAAACGGATTAGTGGCATGACTAACGCAATTTCAGCACACCATCATGGACACACTGTTGCATCTGGGGATGAAAAGCAAGGTCGACAAATCAGCACTGACTGCTGCCACATTTTTGTCTTTGTTCTTTCTTTCATTTCAGGTATGACAATAATTACTGGCAACATCTAGAAATCATTAATAACTGCCAAGACAGTGAGTTACTAATCAACATAACATTTCAAAAATCAAAACCTGATTCTATTCACCTTGATGTTCTTCTTCAGTATTAAAAAAATCTAAGACTTGTTGAGAATGAATGACGCATCAAAGTGCTACTAAATCAGAATTCAGTATTCTGTCAGCTTAATGGGCAAATTCTTAAAATGACGTGACATGACTCAGATGTTTTGACAAGCCACAGTCAGCCTTGTTTCAGCATGTTGCTACACAGTAAACAATCTGGCTTACGTGACTTGCTGCCATCTGTCTCTTATTTTTAAAAAAACAAAAACAAAAAACAGGTAGAAATATACACACAAAAGAAGTTAAATGTGTATTTTTGATGCCATACTGTTTTTTGTAATAAGGAGGCTGTCAAACTGGGAAGCAGAATGGGTGAGGTGCAAATATGACAAAAGGTACAGTAAAATATGCTGTAGTAAATTAAATTAAAAACAAACAAACAACAAACCCCGCACACATCTGTTACACAGAGTCCCTATGTGAGGACACCTCTCAGCTCAGGCCTAGATAACACCAAGGCACGTTAGAAGAAAAAATTGAGCTTTGCAAGAAGGCTAATACCAAACAGTGTTTAAACAAGTCTGAATCAACCCTTCAAAATCCCCCTTCATTTCAGACACACCCCCAAAAAACAACTCCCAAGCCAAGTTTGCTAAAACTTCCTCCTGACCCACTTTTCCCAAAAGTGCTGCTGCATTAAATTGTGATCAGTCTGAGCCTGAGTCACAGGAGAGGAAGAAAGACAAAGAAAACAAACAGCTATCCAGTCAGCCACTTTCCTTGAGAGCCACTCGACAACACTCACAGACTTCATTCAGACACTCCCTGCTAAGCAAGTGTGATTCACAAAGACGTTCAAGCACAAAGGAAACTGTAGTGTTAGAGACAACAGCAACGTGGAGGCCCGTTAAGAAATAAATATTGAGGGGCATAAAGAGGACAAAGGACTTTGTGCACTTATAGTGTGGCTCATGCTGTCTTTTCCCTGCCCCACAACATTCTGAAAAGTGGTAAATCTTAAAAAAATAAAAGCTTAAAAGGCAACTGTTTGTACTAAAAAAAACAAAAGTGAGTTCAAAAACTAAAATTCTTAGAATTTCAGTATGCTTGTTACAGAGATTCAACATGCTCCTTTTAAGATATTTAGATCCTTCAGCTTTGCATGCTGGGATATTTGATGCAATTTTAATGACAGATACTGGAAATTCTAAAGAAATGAGCAGCTAATAAATACAGAGATTAACCAGAGCAGGAAACAACGACTGATCAAGCAGTTATTTGTTCAACCAATCAATGTCAACAAAACTTTAAGTGTTGTAATTGGTCGGAGAGTATTAGTGATTTGTCATACTATACATTATCCCTCACACACACACACACACACACACACACACACACACACACACACACACACACACACACACACAGATTAACACCGTTTGGTTTCCAAAAAATGTTCAAACATAAACCTGAATTCAGACGTCACAATGCTTCCTCTTTTTTGCAGCATGTTGTAATTTTTTCATAACAAAAAGGACATTGATGAAAATGTTCTTCCATAGTTTTCATTAATAACATTAACAGAGAGGGAAGGAAGGGAGCTAGCCAAAGGTCAATAGATCCCAGGAGAGATTTATCCAAACAGCCAACAGAATATATCTTTGATGATGATGACAATATAAAATTTACAACAACAGGAATGGGCCAGGAACTTGACCTTCCTGTGTGGAATCTCCCATCGGCATAAAGAGGTGACCACACGATTCTACAACATTTTACTGAAACCATTTATGCATAAATTGCCAATCCACTTAACTGGGAAATTACCGAAGCTACTTTGTGCGTTAGAATAACAAATGCAAATCTATTTAAGGCCTGAGTAATTAAATGTTAAACTTGGTAGGTAGCTCATGGATGCAGCTTGCCTTATGGTGAGGATGAGTCACCAGTCAGCCACAGCTCTCAGTCAGGAGGGAGGGAGGGAGACAGAAAGCAGGGCTGATGGTTTAACAACATCTCTATCCCATCACAGCTCTCCCTCTCTCAGTAGGCTGGGTTTCACATGTAATTAAAAAGGCTGCAGGCGCTGGAGGGGTCACCTAGGGAACCAGGGATTTTTTATTATTAGACAGAGGTGTTATCTCCACTCCTGCCTGCCACTGTGTTGTGCTGCAAGTGAAACTCATGGCCATCTGTTCTGGCCTGGTGCCAGTCTGTCCCTGTGCTCCAACCCAGTGCCAGTTCACTTTGCCACCCATTTGGCGACTACAGCGACAGACCAGGTGACACACAACAGCACTGATCATTGTGATAAAACAGCTAGCAGAGGCACACCCCAGATTAAGGATAATTTAACTTGTTTTAGAAAGGAATGGCGAGGCAGAAATACCGTGTATGTGATTACAGGAATATGGCGGGGGGGGTGTTGTTATTTGCGGTATGGTCTCCCCTCCACTCAACAGACACTGGCACACACTCAAGATCAAAATAAGGGCTTGCAGAAGCCCCTCAAAAGATGCATTAATCCTCTATTTTTGGCAAGTCATTCCCATATTCCCAGAGAGAGCCTGGGGTGGGGATCACAGAACGCCTCCCTGTGCCAAGCAGGACCAATACACAACAGTGGTATCAATCCATAGAGAAGACCGGGTGGGTGGAGAATCCATACAGCAGTCTCCAGTTCAATATTTCTGTGAACTAGTGGTGGAAAGCAACGATAACTGATACATTTTCTGTCTGTTTCCCAGCTGATAAGAGCCCGTGAGGGAAATCCTTCTTTCAGTTTCATTGCTTGCACTTGTTAAGTCAACATATCGCCTGCCAAGCTCTTTTGAGTGGGTCATCATTGGTGTAAACATGAGTTTATTGATCTTTAAATGCTCACTACTACCCTGGTTATGAAGTCTTTTGCTGTTTTTGTGATTACACTCGGAGGTCAGGACACGTTGAGAAATTGCTACCAAAACGACTCTTTCAGTTTCAATAAAAACTAAAGATTTTGAATCTTCCTAAGGGTTTAGTTTATTACAGTTCTGTTGCATCAGCCTGCAGTCATTTTAGCTACAGCAGATATACAAACAACCTTACTGCAGAATACATCACAACCTTGTATACAATTCATGATCAGAAAAATATCTTAGTTTGATTGCCCACATCTGTTAATTCAACTCGTTTTGTTTGTTTTTCAACTGATAGATAATTCAGTTTATAAAGTTTCACAAATAATTTGAATTAAAGACATGTCACATCTTTTCTGGTTTTGTCTATATGTGGCGACGTTTTGGATGACCCCGAAAAAATGGCTAACCTTATACTCCCTATTATTAACAATGTGCCCTCAAGCAATATTACTTAGAGAATTAAGAAGTGGATGTTCAAATGTTTCAAACAGTTCTTTTATTGGAGAAGAGATTTATTTTGGAACTAAAAGGGAAATGTTGACATTCCCTAGTTTTCCCTCTTTTTTGAAACAATATTACAGGTAAAAGGGCGTTTTTGCAAATAGACAGGACTAAATAAGGACTGTAAAGAAAATGACAAACATTAAGGCCACGTTTAGAACCATGATGATCACGATGAACTGTGGTTTTGTTTGTTTTGCTCTTTAGCAAGAGTGTCTTTGTGTCTTTTTTTGTGAAATGTTTGTGAAATCAAGTCAAAAATATGGTAAAAAGATGTTGGTAACAAATTCCAAGAGTCCAAAGCCGTTTCTTCATGCATCTTGTTTTGTCAGGTCAACTCACCAAAAATATAGTTTGTCTTTTATGATAATATAAACCAGATGAGGGCAATGACACATTTGGGATTGCTTGACAAATGCACAGTTTCTGTTATCTGGTAACTGCCAATTTTTAGTGTGGAAAAATTGCTGAAGTCTGACACAGATGCCAGTGAAAATAATTCCCCATCAGCACAGCAAGAACTGCATCAAAATAGGCTAAAATTAAATTTCCACATTCTTAAGGGTTAGTTCAGTCCAGTGCTTGTTGTTTTTGCAGTGATTTTTTTGTCATTTTATTCTATTCATTTAATGATCTGCCCTCGAAGAGCGAATGAAAGCTGCTTTTCACTGACAGACTCCTTCAGTGAGAAGCTTAAAAAGGCCTGTAACAGCAGAGAGAGGAAGCCTGAGCAAACAGCATGCAGAGCTAAACATCCACTTAAATCCCAAAATTAAAAAAAAAAAAAAAAAAGCTCTGCTTCCGCCTTCAAACATTGATTATTATATTTCACCGGAATTTCTTCACATGTGGACAGGCACTAATTTTCTCTGACAGAAATTCTCATGAAGGGCTTGTGAATTTAATCCATTATAACAACTGCAGTAAATTAACTTTGTGATGACCGATTAATCACTTAATCTACTAATCATTTCAGCTATAATAATGACTGTTTGGAACCAAGTCATGGTTTTTAAACCGCCTTTCTCTCAGCTTACTTACACATAACGTACAACATGATCGGGGAAAATAATGTTAAGTTCAAAATGTGTCACAGGTAGAGGCAATATCACCCAGAAGGCGATGCAATGTTCACAATCATGTCCTGTGACAGGATATTTACAGTAAACTTGCATTAGTGTTCAAAGTGACATCTTCCATCAGTGACATGAACATATAAAGCAGCATTTTAAAATGAACAGTTATGGTAAGCTATGTTGAACGGTAACCAGTAGGTGCCTTAGCACTTTACAGCTAATAGGTTTAGCCTATATGGCATCACTCACAGCAGCATGAGTAGTGCCGCTCCATCTAAGCCCATTAGTGTGTCCAAGTCACACACTGTACCATCACTAACTGTTGACCTTTTGAGGCCTCTGAAGTAAAGCAAGGCCATTAGATTATCAGGCCATTTTCTTCTTTTAGATCCTATGGACTGCTCACAGTGGTGTACCACTAAGGAAATCAAAAGCTTAGAGGTGGCAAATGCTTCTTTTTGTGTGAAGCGCAAGGGAAAAAGGTTAAATTATGGAGAAAGGGCCATATTTCTGCTTTTAAAGCTCCTAATCGGAACTGACAAACAGCTTCTCGACCATGGTTACCGCATTCCAAGTAGCAATTTATTTATTTGTTATTTTAAAAAAACTGCCAGGACTTGGAATTCACATGGGGGCAGGCGTGCAATGGCATGAAAAGCTTTATCTTATAGTGTCCCATCAGTTTAAAGTCATACAAAGATGAACACTGCTTTAAAAGAAATCAAAACTCCCGTTGTAAATGAGTATCTGACGTAAGATGGTGTGTCTGTGGCTACCCTCGAATCCTGTCACGTTTGTCTTTCCTAAACAAACGAAACAACTTATCAGGCACTAGGCTCAAACAGCCATTTACAAATATTTGGCTTTAGATAAGAGGCCTGTGATTGCGGGCTACAGAGCACGCGGAGCACACGATGCATCATACTGTCTCTGCTTCTTCATTCATTTTCTATAAAGCAAGAAGACTTCAGAACAAACATTTTTAAGCTTTCACAGTTCAAAATAAGCAGGCTTAACATTTCATCACTTAAGTATAAAGATTTTTCAATTGACTGAATCGCCAGTAACAAAGATGGATAAGAAGGAAGTGTATGACAAAAGTTTGTATCAGCTCCAAATCACCTACACATACACTTGACAACTAAATGAGGAGGCAGCCTTTTTGCCACATCTCGACCAACCCTCCCTGTCCATTCCAGTGCGGACTTGTGAGTGACTTCAGATCATAATAAGATCATAATTTCTACAGAAAAATGTGCTGATTGACACTTTCATTTCATGGTGCATACCTGGAAATCGTCATATCCTGTTGCGTAATGTTATTGGGCAGTGTTAACATCTCCATGGAGACTTTCTTGTTGATATTCTATCGTTTGTGTCAAATATGGTTACCAAGGAGATGACTAAAGCCTTTCACTGAAGCCTAAACGTCACACTGAAAATGTTGAAAACGCCGTGCTACTCTTTCATCCCTGTCAAGCGTCACTTATCAAAAGTGTTGAGCAACGAAGCATTAATTAGCTTTCAGAATCACTATATAATTTCTACTAAAACATGCTTTAACAGCTGCATTTTGGAAAGATGAAAATGTTAAGAGTTACAACATAACTATAACGTGTGCGCAGTGTAGACCATCCAGGTGCTGAAACTGCCCTTGCAATTGAGTTTCACCTCTTTTTTGCTCCATCGCTATCGTGTTATTAACTACTGTTTGAAAAAAACTGACTTGCGACCTTTGTGAATGGATAAGGAATCTTCCAAGTCAGCATCAGGATGCATTTCATAATTGTTTTTTTCACGACTGTGCTGAAGTGATGCTGGAACATCAGAGGAAACCAGATCAATGGGAGGTGGATTAAAAGGTGGAGAGCAGAGTTTAAGTCCAGGGGCCTACACATTCTGTGCAGCAAATAATCCTTTTTGTTGCCCCCTCTGTGACCTCACCCTCACACCGAGTCAGGCTGGCTTTCTTTAGCACACATGGCACCTCACTGAGGTTTCTCTGGAGTCATGTCTCAAAGAGAACTTCGGCCACTCGCAGCCTTGTGTTTGGCTCTTTGGTAAAATGATATGTCTTGTCTGAAGACTGCATATGTGACAGCAGACTTAGTTTATATTACACCAACATCAAAAGGTTATTTTAAAAAAGTAAAACTCAAACCTGAAATCGACTCCCCGGACACTTAGTATTAAATTAAGGAGATGTGACAGGAAACATATGCAGGATGGTGAGAAAATTGAGACCACAGAGTTTTCCCTTTGTTGATTACTTGTTTTTGAAAAATCAAAGACAGAACAACAAAGGTGATTCACGTACAGATCTTTCTCCATATTATAAAAAGGAAATCTTTAAGAGCTAAGAATCCTCCACAATGATATCCTCAAGGAACTCATACACTGTAGCAGAGCTTACGTTAACCGGTAATTACGTCCAGCATGTTCAAATCTCCACAGTCAACATGTCCGGTGAAATCCCTCTAACAGGGTCCAAAATTAACAATCACAAGCCAAATGTGGGTAATTTTTTTATTTGGTGTGCAAATTTTGAGAGCCAAATTTTTTTTGCAGCAAACTATGACAGTGCCTGTTACCGCCGTTGCTGCGTCACAACCCCCACCACCCCCTGTGCAAGCTGAGCTCAGAGCAAGCGACAGAGAGACAGCACTGGCTGAGGAAAAGGAACAAGTGAAAGTTTGAATGACAGAAAGCAGAGAGATTGTTTCACAGCGGATTACAAACCTGTGCTTAAATACTGTGGAGACAGACACTGTTAGTTTTGGTTTAATTTTCCTCTGCATTTCTCCTTCTCATTCAACGTTATCTACTTATCTAAACTAACTGGTGGATACACTGCTGAGGAGCTGGCTTCAGGGCTCAGAGTCCAACATATTCTTAAAATAGCTCTGTTGATGCGATTTTTTATGTAGAATATTTTCAATAAAGACTATTATAGACTAAATCTATGTGCCTTGGTAATGTCATGCTTTATCTAGGCTGCCTGATTTTTTTAATCGCATTAAATATTTGTCCCAAAAACTGAAATCTTCCAGGACACTTTGATCATC
>JAQFJA010000003.1:7202128-7212691 GCA_029874485.1 Naso brachycentron
TTCATAATTCAGCATGCACAAACTTCCCAGACAGAGGGAAACATAAATCTAATAAAGAGGGATGCATTTTAATGTGTGTTATACGTGCATATTTATACTGTTTTGGTATTATTACTGAACAACAATGAGCAATGGCAATTAAAAAGTGCTTTCTGACAACTCCTCCCCGACCATTCCTCTGGATTAATAAGTCCAAATGACTAATGTGCTGAACCTGTCCGAGTTCCATTTTTTCCCAGTTTTCACATGCAGACCTTATTATTCTCTGTACATACAATAACAATTTTAACATCAGTGATAACTGAAAACTAACTTTTGTACTCTGCTTTAGTGGAAGTACATAGTCACATGCCAACAGTGTCATATTGCAGTATGAAACAACGAGAAGCCACAACAACGGGCAAAGCGGAAACTGGTAGATGGAGTAGAGAGAACAGGAAGATCTGATCACAGATGATCAATGGAGACACATGCAGAGGACGAAGCTCACGTGTCCTCCATCTCTACGTGGGTCGGCTTCTAACCAGAACTTCAAGTGGGATTGTTCAAACCAAATACAAACACTGGATTTCTGATGATGTCAGGCCGCGTCAAAACAACTGGTTCTGATGAAGATCAAATGAGTTTTTCCAATTGACAAATTTAATAAATTTAATGTAAGCTTAGAACTGAGCCTAATCTGGCCATGAAGCCTTCAAGACTGCTGGCATTTTCGCACAGAAGATGAGAAGAGTGGCACAATCGTAGTGTGGGCTAATTGAGCAAAGGCACATAAAGAGAAAGAGGCCTCCAGACAGTTCAGACTCCTTAATCTGTGATCAGACAAGTGGGCAGGGCAGCCAGTTCGATGCTATTTGAGAGTTGACACTCCAGACTGTTCTGCCCTCAGCTTGACGGCAAAGGCAGAAGTGTTGATTTTTTTTCTCTATTCTAAGGATATTATATAACCAAGAATAGGGCAACATTTCCACTGGATTTATGAGTGCTGTAATAGGATTAAAGAAATAGACTACGAGCAGGGCTGGCAATAATTATGAGATTTGTCACTAAAAATATGTGACTTTATGGGATAAACCTAACTACACTTAACTTGCATTTGTTATCAAAAGTGGACTGTGCTAGAATGGAGCACAGGCACTCTGCCAGTCATTATGACAATGCTTTCTGTTTTCAAATGATCTGTCATGTGTTCTCATTCATCCACACCACTGTGTTTTGTGTCTGAAATAATGGCCTCTGTGTTGCTGCTGGCACATACAGCTCAGGAAATGCCTGAATGGGAGAGGTGGGAAATAAGTAGAGAAAGAACAAGAGAGAAACACGGATTGAGAGGCACTGTCCCCAGTGTGCTTATTTTGACAGGATCCTCCCTGTGTCAGAGGACCGTTTCCTTGCCTCATTTGTTCAATCAGGAAGTTGGATCTCTTCACTAGCTGAGACCCCAGTATCCACCCACACAAGTATCTGGCCTTTCTCACATTCTGAGGTCCAGGCAGGGGGAAACAAACCTTTCTTCCCTTTGTGAGGAATTCAACATGAGCACTCAGCACATGCCCGTTCACAACGGCGCTCTGGGCCAGTCAGCAAAACTTTTCAGAGGGTAGAGCAATTCACTGCTTCAATCCTTTCCCCCTCCCCTCCCAGAGAACAGGTTGTTGGTCAACAAAATACAAAAGCGGGCAGGGGACAGAGAAATGCAGCCTGCCTTCGACTGCACCAGCAGATCTCTAGCTGCCAGGAATGTGAAACGTTTCCCAAGGAAATTCCTCCTCCTACAGGAAGACATGGACGAAAACCAAGAGAATTTTGACACATTTCAGGCGGTGGGAGTGAGCATGAAAAAGAGGGAAGTGAAGGTGCTGATTGGTTTACTGCTAGCAGAGTGTGTGAGGAGCATGGTAGAGCTGGCAGCTATGTAATACTTCAAAAATCCTTTAATGTATTTTAGGAAAAAAAAATTTAATAGCCCAGAAAATGTAGGCCTAAACTGTAAATCTCTACAATGCTAATAGACAAGATGCCATTAGAGAGCAATTATATTTAATTCTAAGTTCCATGACCAATATCACTGTTTTTTACGTACTACCTCTGGTAGCAGCAACTTATCACTGAGTCTGCTCTCTGTAAGTCAAATGATCTACAACGGGTAGGGCTGGGCAATATATCAATAATGTATTGGATCGTGAATGAGACGAGATGTCGTGACAGATTTTGGATATCGTTATATTGTGATATGGCGTAGCTGTTGTCTTTTCCTGATTGAAAAGGCTTCGATACAGTAAAGTGACGTGATTTTCTGAACTTACTGGACTGCTCTCGTTCTTCTATTTACCTTTAACCACCTATCCCCATTACTGATAATTATTTATCAAAAATGTCACTGGGTAAATATTTTATGAAATCTCCAACAGTTATCCTCACAATACTGTCTCAGTATCAATGTATTTGGTCAAAAATAATGTAATATTTAATCAGTTTATCGCCTTAGCCACTCCCACCCTTTAGAGTGCACAACAAGTCGTCAGTTACAATCTACATGATAGATAATTATCAATATCGACCGATATGAAACTTCCCTACAGTGATGGATTTTTCAGTTGTATTGCCCAGGCCTAACCATGTTTTTTTGTTTTTGTTTTTTTCATTTATCATGGTATAGGTATTCTCTGTAAAATCAAATCCTTTTATTTTAGCGTGGCTCTCTGGCATTAATAAAATGTCAATTAACTTTAAGGATAACTACTGAATCTACGAGATTTTGACGTAATCATTGACATTTGACAGTAACAGTCAATTTTTTTAATTAACATTTTCCAACATGGAAATGTCACAGGATAATCCTTTCACATATGCAAATCATTGTTCAATACTCTAAGAACTAAGACGTGGGGCCTGAAGACTGAACAGCTGTTGGACTTTACAGTTGCAGTGCCATGTCTGCAAATCAGACATTTGTTGGTGTAGTGGAACCAAGATCGTAAACATGACGCAGACGGACATGGAGTGCTGTGTCATAATCCTGAAGGGCACTGGAGATGGCTGGTGAGCCTTGTTTATGATTGCAAAAGGAAGCAGAGGATTAAGCAGACAGTGTCTGTGTGCAACATCAGATTACTCGCTCTTCTATTCCTGTTATGAAATCAGATTACCAAAACTCCCCTGCTAGAAGAAAACAATATTCAAGCCTTGAGATGCAGGGGTTATCGAGGAGGTGAAAGTAAGCTCTTATCATCTGACAGACAGGCCTGCTGGTTTAATTGTTTCATCACAGGTTTAAAAATGAACATGCAGAGTATTAGACATTAAATCAAAGAGATTAAGGCCAGGGATGATGACAATTCAAACTTCAGGATATAATAAATATCAATGCATTGAAGTATTAGGGATATGTAGACTTAGGGCTGATGGTTTCATCTCCACTGACCTGGAACAAAGAAGACACAATTATGTTGCCTGTAACCAGGCGGCCTGACTTTGTTTTTGTTTATGCTCTTTATTTGCTGACATACACAGCACATACCAATCCAATGCACCGTACAGATAGGAGCAGAATAAACAAACATCTGCACAGAGTCTGCAAAGTACACTCAATTACAGTTGAGATACAGCTCTGCCACTGGCCGGAGAATAAGGTCATCTTGGGTCTTACACGAAACAAACAGCCAGATAGAAGGATGCTCTACTGAGCTGAGGTAAACAGACGAAAACAGGAAAGATGTTATTTTGTAGCTTGGGGGAAAACCTTTAAGATTCAATCACCTCTATGAGCACACTTTGTGAAACATTAAAGACGGATACGTGTTTGCGGTAAAAATATTCACGGACTGAAAATGCCATGCAAAAATATTTCCAGATCTTCATTCAGTGACCAAAATAAGACCATGTTTATTTTGAAAACTTGTAAATTGGTAGCAGGTGTCTGCCATGACAACTTAACTACCATCTCAGAAACAACAAAGCCTGGATAGCCTGAGCCTCTACAGCAAACAAGACCAAATTGCTTGTTGCTCCCACCATGTTAGTGAAGAGGGTAAAGGTCACAACTTCTGACCCCAAGTCGTAAAAGATTTTTGAACTTGGTAAGAAGCCAACCTTCTCATGCTGCTACACATTCTTTACTGCTGGTAGATAAAGACAGCACCAGCTAGACCTCTGCATTAGTGTCATTCCTGCAAATAAAACATCACGCAGTCAAGGAGAACTACAACTATGAAAACAAAGCCACTTTATCAGGGGTCTTCAACCCTTTTCAGCCCAAGGACCCCTTTGATGGATAACAGAAACAAAGCAGGGACCCCCCCCCCCAAAAAAAAAAAATTAGAAAAGGTGTTGCGTTTTAAGACAAGCCAACTTTTTTTAAACCTATTTTATACTCAGTCATTATCATATTTGTAAAAAGTAGCTTATTATTGCCCATGAATATTAGAATTTACTTTTAATTAGACCATTATTTAGACCACTGCACTATATAACTCTGAAGCAATAAGATTTCAGAAGCACATGTTCTAGTATCTGTTAAATGCCAGTTTTTATCAGTGAAATGTGTTATAGTCCAACATAGACATAAGGTTGGTCAAACCATTTGTCCTTTTTTTCTGAAAATGTAATGGTCTACCTCCAAAAAACAAGTGAGAGACACTGTTTAACAACTCTGTCAGCAAGTAAAAGAGGGCCCTACTGAATACCCAAGCCAACTTTTTAACTTTCAAAAGTAAAAAAAAAAAAAAAGAATTACTCCTGCTCCTGCTCCTGATCAGATCAGAGCAGGTTCCAGTATGACTTGTTTTCTTATTTCTCCAGAAAGTCCCTCCTTAGTTTTATCAGAAAATATAAACCACACAAAAATGTACTCTAAACCAAGTTATAAATATCTATATTGATCAATATGGGAAAAGCTATCTCATCATTTTTCTTGTCACTGGAGACAATCTAACATCATCAATATGGCAAAGTATGGATAAAATTTACTGGTAATACTCCTGCATTCAGGCCATACCCTCCTCAAATTAATCCTGTCTAATCAAGACAGACAGACATTTTGGGAGCCTCCTCATACATTTTATCTCTTAGATGTCTACGGTTACTTAGTAACATTACCACAGGCATTGGTCAGCAATTTGTTGAGAAAAGGCAGGGCAAAACCTCTTTGCTCCTGCTGCTTTGGAAGAATGGTAACACAAGAACAAAAAAATCCATTTTAGGTGAAATAATCTGCAACACCAAAGCAACATGGTATTAGAAACATCGGAGGGTGGTGGGTAGGCTGGCAGGCAGTGAAAACGATGCTTTGTCTAACTGTTCCAACAGGCCTATTAAGGATGGAGCTGCCACGCTACTCGCCTGGCTGGTAAAAATCAGTCAAAAACTGTATCACTTACACACAGCAAAGTGTTTGTGCGAGCTTACAGGGGTGTGACGATCGATCTGGATCTACGTATCAATTCAATGATCAATGACCTAGTGTCATCAGTGCGAAGTAAAAGCTTTGCTCATCACCCTTTATGCATGCCTTGGTTTTGAAATTCCCATGGCACCACTGTTTGACCGTACTGCTAACCACCAGGCACATAATGGCGAGCCTTTTTTATTTAATGGTTAAAAAAAAAAAAAAACAGAAAAAAGGGGGTCTTCTGTAACTGACTGTGTTAAATGGGCATGTAATAACATCTAATATTAATTGCTGCATCCTGTTTGATTCAAATCAAAAATGCATTCTGACACTTTTTGGCATTTGCAAATATCGAATCTTTGTCTGAAAAACAAACAAACAAACAAACAAAAACAATGGCAATACAGTATCTTATTGTAATAATACTCGTGATTTATTTCCTTAATAGCTTATGGCTGCATTTCAATAAAACAAGCAATTCATAACAATAATTGAAAAAAGCAACAGAAACAGAATCATTTTCCAAATAACAGATCCTGGTTAATAGTTAAGAAGTGCATAAAAAGCAAGGCAGAGAATACAAAGGCAGTGTACAGCCTTGCTGTCAAGAAATCATTTTGTCGTCCAGTCACAGATGTGAAAACAACAAAAATGTAATGGCCCACAATCCAATGCTGAAAGGTCTACTAGAGCTGACAACATACTTTCCATTATGAATAAACTAGTTCCTCTAAGCATGGCTTTCAGTCAAGCTGCAGGGATTAAGAGGAATATTTTTTATTTAAATATAGCATCTTATTGATGAACATCAACTCTGTGTGATAAAAACAGCATTTTATTAATGAACAACAGCTGTAGGTAATGTTTTGGAGTGCCACAATAAACAACAGACAATTGCTAACAGCTCTATGCTCTCATGTGAAACTGTGCCACTTAGCTGGACACCCACATTTGCTAAAGGCTAGTGGAGGAGCAAACAGCTGCACACAAAATGGCCCAACCCCTGAAAGAATGCCAAGGCAGAATCCCCGCAAACAGGCCTTGGGTTGGGCTCCATGCAAGCCCTTTCACACCAGGCTAGGACAAGCAGTCTATAGACACAAAGGCAGAAATAGGCTTGGCAAATTACTTTCTAAAAAAGCCGTAGGAACTGTAACTCTAAGCCACCATGTTAAACAAGACTTGCAAGACTTTTTAGCCTAAATAAATAACTGTGTCATGCATTATATCATATGATAACTTCTATTCCTCTACATATCAGATCTAACAAATTATCCCAGCCATCAACAAGAGTTGTGTCAGGCAGCTACTGCAGTCTTTTGCTGAACAATGACTGGAAAACCCTTACTCTACGCCTCATCAATAATCCATCGTCATCCTCATCCTTATCCATCTTTAATACCACCACCTTTTATGTCATCCAGTATTGAGGGAGAGCAAGCACATAGTGTAGAGGCAGAGATGTGGGAAATCAATGCACCATGTATGGAACACTCTTTAAATGCACTACCTCATGTCGCATGCTTTTTTGCTACCTAGTACATTTAAAACTTAATGAACACAGGTATGAGAAGCATGCTCACTCTAGTACTTTTTCAGAAAACAACACGAGTAGTTGCTTGATCAGTATGTCAGTTTTATCTTTTTGCATCCAGGATAGGAGCTTTAAAACCTGAAGCAGAAAAACTTCAATGAACCTTTAGTTTTTGACACAGAAAGTGCGAAAAGTACTTGACATTTCAAGAGCTACAATAAAGAAAATGGAACCCTATTTCAAGAAACGAGACTAAAATGGCTAGTAGGCTTTGAATCAGGGAGCAATGCTGTCACCTAAATCTCTCTAGTTGCCTTCGTATCAGCTGAGTTGCCACAGAAGAAAACAGAATTTATAAAGATCACATTGCTGTAAATTATCAATGTTTTCCACATGCTATGATTCCACTTACACTTGCATGCTCATGCAGGAACTACAGGCAGCAGGCAGGCAAACACACACACACACACACACACACACACACACAGGCAGGCAGGCACACACATCGACTGTGGAGGAAACCCTCCCCTTGCAAGCCAGCTTCTCTCCCAATGAGTGTAACATATCTAGGTCAAAGCTGATTAATGTGCCCACAGCTCCCGAGAGGTTTCTGGTCAGGTGGCAGCAATGCCTGCTCACTGACGATGAATACTAATAGTGCATTACCGAATTTAACCGCTATATACAAAATCAAATGGAATAACATGGAGACAATGAAGATGACTGCAAGTCCATTTGCATAAACAAAAACCAACATAACAGTTGACTCTTCCCTTATGCCAGCTGATGTGTCAACACTATGACTGGTTTTGTTTATGCTGATTTCAGAGCTGTGTGAGACGAGTTAGCCAGCACTCAACTACAAAGAGGTATCTGAATATAAACATAAAACAGCCGACAACACATGGATGCGAAGATTATGTGGAATTTAAATGACCAGCAGGCTGTTGAACTGCCTATTTGCCCAGACAGCTCAGGGCACACAGTGCTGCTTAAATATGACAAGGATGTCTGCTACTAATGAGAGGAAAGGCATTCATGTCACTGTATTTATAGATAGTTATGTTGCTATTAGGTGGCATGCATTCCGTAAATCAGTTCAAGCACAGGCCGTTTTACACGGACAAAGTGGAATTTAGTTATCTACAAAGCTTTAACAACCTAGCCACAAAGCAGAAGATGAGCACAGGCGACCCCTCTGACCGACAAACTAGTTAGCTTAACTTTTGTTAAAGCTAGCAAGAAACGTTAGTCATAACGGTCGAAATAAAAATTGAAAGCACCAACTGTTAACAGAACAATTACATACTAAGAAGCAACATCTGAGATAATAGTGTTAACCAAAGTGAAAATTTGACAGTTTAGCACTGGCCATTTTAACTAACTGCATATTTTTTCACAGACGTACAAAAAAATCATTTTAAGTGAAATGTTTTAGCACAAAACATGAGAGGAACTCTTCCACCAGAGCTAGGTAGCTTTAGCATTAGCCACTTTGCTAGTTAGCTTGCTAGTAAGCAACCCAACACTGTTTTGGAAATGTGTGGCAGCTCGTATCCCTGCCTAACGTTACAGTCAACGAGGGCGTTGTTTGTCTGACGTTAGCCTAATGTTTATCAAGCGATAAGGTGATTTGTAAACACTGTAGTTTGTGGTAATTTACGCTAACACAATAATGTTAACGTTACCTCGGTACGCAGCTTGGGGATGATCGGTCTATCTCCCAGGTCGCAAAGAGGTTCATGGGTACAGGCATGCTGCCGGAGCCCAGGACCACAGCCCCGGCTAGCGCTCCTGTCGGGAGGGTTGTCGGTGCTGGTCCACCGCCGCCACCGCTGCTCGGGTTCAGGAAAGCGGCCCGGACGCCTCCTCGCTCTACAGCCGCCGCCATCATCACCTCCACTGCCGGGGGAGCAGCTCTAGCAAAGTGTCGGACGAACGCGGGAGCCGCTGGACTCTATGCTGCCTGCTCCTGCTCCTCCAGACTCCCAATGACTGGAGATGCTGATAGTCGAGGCGGGGCATGTCACTGCTGATAGGGGGCAGCACGTCCCTGCTTCTAGGGTGGAACACATACTACTCCACTCCTTTCACATGTTTTCCTGTAAAGATATAAGATAGGCCTGCATATATTACAAAAAAAAGTATTTAGGAGGTGCTGTTATGGACGGTGATGTGACAATCAATAATCAGATGAGTAATCTCTGTTGCTGCTTTGGGCATCTCCACTCTTTCATTACCTCTGTGGACAACATGGGCATAAAAAAATCAAATCAGATTTGCTGAAACAGAAATGCCAAACATGCAGGTCTATGTCTAACCTGTGAGACATAGCAGTGAACAGTGCAAGACTTGTTACATCTGGTAGTGAATGCACATTTAAAAAATGAAAATAATTATGTATTTATTTTTGTAAGTAAGGTCATATATGGCCTACTTTTATTTTTAAAAGTTAATCAGATATTAAAAAATGGAACTGCATGTGATATATACTTGCTGTTGTTCTTCATTGCTCATAGATTTGGCATTTAGGTTTGAATTAATATTGCTGTGATTACTTACTGTTGACTTAACTCTGCTGTTCATTGTGGAAAAGAATGTCGATGTAGTGGAAATATAGAGAAGATGCTCTTAAAACTATTTCTTTAAAACTTGGTTGGGTGGTACAATATGAACAATAAATACCTGGATATTTTGTGTGTGGTTGAGGTATTTGCCTACAAACCATTAAACTGCAATTCCTCAGGTTTAGTCCTACTATCAAGTGTTAGGACTTGCTTTAACTCCATGTTATTCACGATTTGTCATCAGTCTGTGATCACAAATGACACTTGACCTAGTACACGATTCCGGTATTGTTCTCCTGTTGAGAAATCCATTTACCGTAACTGTGACTAAAGCTCTTATGGCTGACTTGACTTGACATGCTCAGGAGGGTTGGGCAATGTGTGTGACAGCATGTAAAATGACTGGTAAAAAAAAAACAAAAACCTACTGATTTTGACAAATGTAATAGTCACAGTTACAGCTACACATGATTTTTAACAAATCAGTCTCTATCAAGTCATCTTTGGTGTAAGTTTTATTAGTTCATCACAGACTTTTTCAGGTATTTCATTAGAGCCACTGGCACGCACCACAGCTAACATAGGCACATAAAGGTGAAATACACCATTTTCTGAAAATCAGCTCTGCACTTTGTTACAGTCTCATGGAATCTATTGATGCCAATGCACAACATGCTGAGTGTAAGAAATCTGATTTTTGTCAGTGCTTGCCAACTCTGCACACCTGACAGCACATAATCCTCCAGACCGAAACAGTGCAACATCCCCTGGGATTGCTACTAATGACGATGGCAATCATAATAACATTTTTAAAATTTGTCATTCCTTAGCTTACAATTCATTGTTTTAAACAATACATATTTCACAATTTTAGATTTATATGCAACTCATCTGATAAGCGTTTGTTGGCCTCCATTTGACAGTTATCATTTAATCATCATTTTCTACACTATGGGTTATTTTGACAGGCTCCCTCAAAATTACAAAATGACGGGGCAGTAGAGCAAGCGCCCCATATACAGAGGCTATGTCCTCGCGCAGCGGACCCGGGTTCGATTCCACCTGTGGCCCTT
>JAQFJA010000003.1:7219774-7236836 GCA_029874485.1 Naso brachycentron
AATGCCTTCCAGTGAGAAAAAAGACTGGATTTGAATGTAAAAATACACGAAAACGGTTGACTTATACATATATTTGGCATATTAAATGAGATGCATGAGCAATCCACACATTAACACAGGATTAAAACTATGAAAATGTATTTTTTTATTTCATGGGGTCTTCAACTCTCACTCATTTAGTGCATTCAGGGCAGCTTCACTGATTTCTAAAATGTACAAGCGGATTCCCCTGACATTCCCGGTTTTCCACTGTGAACAATGCGGTCAAGAAAGACAAAAGAGACAGGGCTGTGAGGCCCGTTTGCATGAATGTCATCTGCAGAGAACAGAGGGACAAGCAGGCAAGACAAAAGCCCTGCAGGAGTTCTAAAGACCTGCAGCATCTCCTGCGAGATGACCAGCTCTCACTGCACAGCCAGGTAGCCTTTCAAAAGCCACCTCTGGACAAGCGCCAGCATTAAGGGAAATGTTCTGCTGCGATTATAAAAGTCCCATTTAAGCAGAAACAGGAAAAGCATCTGCCAGCTTGCTGTCTTTCCCTACATCTCCTTAATGCGTTCAGATGGGAACCTTTGTTGAGAGGAATCATTTTGCATTTAGATTTCCCAAAGTAAAAAGAGGTGCAGGGGGGAAACTCCCTGCTTGGTGACATGTTTCTTAAAGAGAAAGCTCTTCCTAATGAGTGGTTTTGAGCTTAGCTGATTATTTTCTGCTTTGGAGTTGTAGCTGGATTGCTCGTACATGTTTTCTCCAGTATTAACCCAGATATCCAAAATGGTAGCCCTGAGGTATGTTTGATTGCTCCTCTCCAATCCTTTGAACTCCACTGCAATCAGTCAACCCAAACCTCAGCTAGTTTTCGCCATGAAATTGAAAAGGTATCTGTCTATCACAGCATTCCCTGAAGTCACCTAACGAGAAACACCATCTTTGTCCTGAAATGCCGTCCTGGGGCTGTGTTGCCATTGGAGGGCATGCCTGCAACAGTATCTGCAGCTCCCTCTGTCAGACATGCAAATGATGCAACCACGCTGATGCACAGAGTGTGTGTGTCCTTTCTCATTGCAGAATTGTTTATGACACCCATCCAAAACCAATAGAAAACACAAACTGACAATCAAAGATCCTGTACAGTCTTCTGACCTGTTGAAACATCCTTTGTGATGGTGGATGGATCGTTATCTTTATGCTGGGATTAACCCTTACTCAGAAAAACTGAATATTTATGTTTTTTTTCAGGCTTTTAATTTTTGTTCCCACTGACAGCATCGCAACTGCTGTCATTTTAAATAGGATTTGCAAGTTATTTTAATGCCCTCTCTGATATTGTGAAATGAGCATTCAGTTGTAAAGATGGAAAGGAAGTGTAGAGAGGTTAAAGGATAAAAAATGTATTACTCATTAGCTTATTTTTAAAACAAATGTGGTGGCAGGCTACAGATACTATGCTTCTTTATAGGCAGCACCACAACTTGACATTTCCATCTGACCTGAAATCATTGACATTTAAGATAGGCAGCTGAATGCTAGATGATTTACTGAGCTTAATTTTTTTTACATGTTCAGAAAATTTTCAGCTTTTTGTCAGAAGATGAACACGGGTGATGTGTGGGTTGTGCCAAAATTCTCATTAAATGTCGCAGAGTCAGAGCGTCTGTAGGTGGGAAGCTGGTGAGGGAACACATCCTTCATACCTGCCAACTCTCCAGTTTTTCATGTGTGTCTCCCAGATTTCAAGGCTATCTCTTGGAGCTCTCCCGTTTTGTTGTCTCTTCTGGGAAACTCTGGGAATGTGCACTCAAACTTTATTATGAACTGTCATGCACAAAATTAAAAAATGTGTGCATTTGTTGGATGTCTTGCAAGTATAAGAAAATATCTGTGTGACATACATAGATAGCTAGTTAGCAAGCTAGCTAGCTAGCTAGATAGATAGAAAGTAGACTTTTTTAGACTTTTTATGCAATTGTAATATTGTAATCCTGTACAATTTTAATCAATATCTATCTTCTGCATTTTCTGTTATCGTATTTAATGTTGTGGGTTTTTTTCCTGTACACTTGCTTTTCAGTGTAAACATATTTCTCCTTGACAATAAGCCCTTTGAATTGAATGGAATTGGATAGATAGATAAATAGACAGCACAAAAATACACGCGCATTAATCTCATAAGAATGTGTATGTGTTGACAAAAAACAAACTGCTGCTTTTTTTGATGCCTCAACACTATGCAGTTAAAATATAATGTATATTCTAAAGTGTTAGGTTTATCACACACAAGGTGATGGCACATTATATTGCATCACATGTCTCAGATTTTCCTGAGAGACTTGAGACAAACTTGAAAGGAAAAAGAAGAAAGGAGGAACCTTATAAAGAACATAATAAATGTAAAGCAATGTTTTAATGATTGATTCATGATTCATGTCATTTTTATTTTATGAAAGGGCTAAATACGAGCAGCTGCTGTTGGTGCCTTCATTCCTATTTTACAGATATTCTTGAGACCAAAAAAGAGCGAGGTTAGACTTGTTTACTTTACCAAAAAATACCGAGGCACACAAGCCTTTCATAAAGGGGCTTTGCACCTATCCTTTTCATCCCACAGTCTTCATCTGGACATATCAATAGCATTCCTGACCTGCTGCATTGCAACAACAACTCGACTATTCAACTAATGAAGGCCTTTATTTAACCGCCTAGTACAAAACGTCAGCAGAGGATACACCTGTGTTTCCTCGCTTTTAACTCTAGAAGCCTCCTCTCTCCTCACTTCTCATCTCCTCAAGGTGCATTAAGAGAATTGGAAGATCCTTCTTGATGGCAGTGGGGCAAAGGTTTTCAGGGTCACGGGAGGAGAGACGACATGAGGAAGCATAAGTGCAATGAAAAACACCCTCTTTCATACATGCTCATATCAATCATGAAATCTTAATAAAATCCTTAAAATAAAATACGTGAAATCAAAAGTAAATAGGCAAAAATAGGTCTTTGATAGTACTGATATTAAACCATAAAAACAACTTCAATCCAGGGGACACTCTGACCAAAACAGCATTTGGCTCTCACACACTTATATGCTCAGCTCTCCTTGGTAGGATGGCTGCAGAGGAGATTAGTACATTAGCATCACAGGCTTCGTAGTGTCCTTTTGTTCAGTTCTATCTGTGAGACATCTGAGCGTATGCTATCTCATTCAGTATTGAACGTATTGGGTGACCAGCCACGCTGTCAGGTCTGGGCACTTAAAACACACATCCATTGCTGTGGAGAGTCCATACACCAGCTGCAAACTGGCTGCCATGTTCTCAAGCTTTCTTTTAACTTCTTTGTACGATGTTTTGGGACTGCCACAGTATATAAGGACCTCCATCAAAAGTTAACTGTGTGTGTGTGACTTAATATTATATTATATTATATGAAAAATTAATAAAATTACCTGCAACAACCCACCAGGACAGAGAGAATAAGTGCATGTCATCATCTAGAGAGAAACTGTGGTCATTTATGTACAAGGCACAAGAGCAGCATATTTTTATTTTTAACAATGATTATTTAAAACTCCCAGCGCACTGACAGGATCAGTTAGGCTTTAATGTTATTTATTGTTCTCTCCTCTTTTACACATCCAAAAGGTTAAGCACACAGTCCAGATTCAATCAGTGAAGTTGTTTTAAGTAACTCCCGTCCTCCCGATAAATCCTCACAGATTCTGAACTGTCAAACAAAGCTTATTTTATAAGTTAAACATGTAAAACCATTTTCTCTGGAAAGTTTTTCTGTCTTGTTTAAGGGTATAACTGCAGTTTTTAGTTTTGCTATTTAAATGTCAAACACAATATTTACTACAGTGACATTGCTGCACGTGGAAACGTTTAAAATTATTGAAAGCAGCCTCCTTAATGATAATTAAAGTAAATCGTTAAAGAAAAGACTTAAACATCAATACAACACACGATAAAGAAATCACTTAGAAAGCTTGTGATACTCCACATAATTTGAAAGGCAGTACAGCCAACAGGGACTGGCAGAGGGGGAGTAAAATGGATGTGCGGGTTTCTAAATCGGTGAAAACAGACTAATGCAGGTGGTTGGTGGGTGGATGACATCAGACCTGTTTTGCCGTCACTACCACCAGGTGTGTCTGTGAATAAACTGAAGCAGTTGTTGATCATTTGCGGCCCCTTCAGGCCTATTTAGAGGTGTGAGGAGACAGCAGTAAGTGTTGGTTTAAACAATAACATAAAATAGGTTTTTCAAAAATTGTGATTCACAGCAATCACATTGAGCATATAACCATAAATGTGCACAGAAATAGGCCTCGTAGACCTTCAACTGAATGGAGCCTTTGGCTCTTTTTCTCAGTTACAAGACAAGCATAAACTCTCTAGGAGTAATTTTTTCAGGTTTCTACAAATTAGAAACTACGTTTGCACCCACGTTCCTTCTTTTAAAAATGCTTCTCCTTCAGTTCTGGATAAGTGCCTTCTCCATGGTGGCCCTGTTAGAAAGGTATGACACTTTTACTACTCATTACAATCTATAAATCCCCCTTCTATGTTAGCAATCAGGACTGCATGGGAAAATGAGCTAGGGATCCAGATCACTGATTAGACCTGAGAAGAGGACTTTAAAGAGGGTAAGGCTTGCTCTAATAACTCCAGGTATTGTCTCATTCAGTTCTGTGTCATCCTCAAGCTCCACTATTCAAAATCAAACCTCATAAGATGTTCCCAGGCATATCTCCCACATGTGAGAAATGTAATATGGCTGAGGCAGTTTCTCTCTCTGTTCCAGAATAAAGACATTTTGGATGAAAATTGTTAAAACATTCTCTGATGTTCTTAAAATTCACATTGAACCTGTATCTATCTTAATCATACTTGGAGCCTCAGACTTCACATCTACATTACAAAAATAACAGCGGCAGCTTCGTTCCTGCGGTTTGATTACAGCTAAAAAAAAAATAAAAATTTGACATTCTGGAAAAAGAAGGAAGTTCCCACTCAAAAAATGAAATGATCAACACACGTCACCTTGAAATGCGGTTCATAGTTTAATAAAATCTGGCTGCCCCTCATGTGTTACTTAAGAAAAAAACTTGAATTTCCCTTCTTGTAGTTGACAGTCCATTACAATTTTCCATCCTTTGATTTTTTATTGTTTTCTACCTCTTTATTTTCCATTTTTTATTAGGCTCTGAGCAGAAAGGAGGGAGGGGGGGTGGCAGCCTTTAGAGTGTTTATCTTCCTGTGTGTTATGTTTGACATATTTTATTTCATTTATCTTCTGATAAGTTCTTCTGATAAGAAAATGCAGACTGTATCTGTATGCCATCCATCCTGCAACTGTTCTTCAATAAAACATGAAAAAAAAAAAAATAGAAAAGAAGAAATAGGCCTCGTAGGCTGGTGGGTCCAGTTTGCACTATGAACTGTGTGGACAGATATTCACTAGACTCGCAGCGTGGCATGATCCCCTCCGGGCTCACACGTGTGGGAGATAATAATTCAACATGGTATCAATGATTCACCATCCCTCTATAAAAAAACTGAACAGGAAAGCTGCGTGACTGGACCATGAAGTGCTAAACTTTTCTGCTTTGATGTGTGAATGTCTGGACTTTCCTCAGGCCCCCGAGCTCATCTGCCCATACTACTGAACTGTGGGGAAAGGATGGATGGTCACTTCAAGGAAACAGCACAGCTGTGATGAAGTCTGACAGGAAGCTATTGGTTGTCTAACGCCTCCCACACTGTGCTGTAGATAGAAAGCTTTTGTCCCAGCAGCCTGTAATGAAGTGAAAGTGCCACTGTTGCTGGAGAGTCAATAGAAGATGCTGGAATGTGCTGCCAGATAAAGTTGTCATTATATCGCTCGTACTTACTTTATGTTGCCCTTCCGCACGCACTGAGCTGTGACAGAAAGCATGCAGCACATACTGAATGTCAACAGGCAGTGCTTTGACCTCACCTCTGTCCATAACTTGTCACTGATGTCCCTCACTGCTCTGCCTATGGACGCATCACAGCGGCACGGGAACCTGACAATCTTATTTTACCAACGGAGCAGAACAGGAACAAGGAAAGGATCACTTTGCAAACACTGCCCTAAGGGCCAAAACAGAGAGACTGCACTGACTTTATCTTGTCGTTGAGTTTTAAATGTCAGGGTATTTTTTTCCTGACCCCTGTCAAAACTAAACACTGTCAGAGTGAGGATGTGCTTTGGTGTGTGACCTCACCTGTGTGCCCTTGACAATAAATTCTGAAAAAAATTCGAGCTGTACATGTTTTACTAAGACTTATGTTTTGAGTTTTGTGCCATACAAAGCTTACTGTAAAATAAACTGAAAAAACTTTGCCCTGACTGTCAAAGTGGATGAAGTGAATAAAAAATATATAATATATGATCACTTTTGTTTTAGTTGATTCATGCATAAAAAAATAAATCTCCCATCTCGTCACTCATCAAGTGTTGGCAGCCACCTTGGTCCTTCAGGTTCAGTTTTGTAAAGCATTTGGGTGCTGCACAGGTGAATTGCTGCTCATTAATATTGTAAATAATACCCAAGTAAGATGGCCGATGGTTGTCCCATGAGTTATAACGAAGTTACAAAATTGTAAATATAAGGATTGACAGGAAATTCCTTTGCTTTTTCAGCCTTTAGTTTCCTCTCACGTGAGAAAAAAACGGTTCAGAGGACTGACTTGGCCATTAATGAGTGTTTCATTTCTTTGCCTTGAGAAGCTCTTGAGTTGCTTTTGCAGTATTTTTTGGGTCATTATCCATTTGCACTGTGAAGGTCGTCCTACTGTATCAGTTTTGCAGCATTTGACTGAATCTGACTTGATAGTCCAGCCCCATACACATCAGAATTCGTCCTACCTCCATCAACAGACACATCATCAATTAACACTAGTGACCCAGCTCCATTGACAGCCATGCCTTTAGTAAAGTTACTGCTATCTGTTTGAAATATTTATTTTTTCATTCTAGCCTGAGGCTGCCTTTACCTGCATTGACACCTTTTTGGCCTGCAAGCTGAGAGTTTGAATGCTAATTTAAAATTTGGAATCAACTCCAGATCTTTTATCTGTTTAATTTGTTACAAAATAATGAGGGAACAGGCCGCATCTGGCAATTAAACTGCTTGTGAGCCAATTGTACAAATACTTTTGAGGTTCTGAAAATTACTATGTATGACAAGACTAGGAAAGCCTATTAAGCCATACCCAGATATATGCCAGTGGGGATATGTACTGATGAATTATGATTAATGTTCACAACTGTGTACCATATGTCTGGCACAGCAATATTGTTTGTTTAATAAATTCAAACAGAGATATCTGTTTTTGCTAATGAATTCTTCATTTCCTCTGTCCTGTCAAGTTGATAACTAGTTTTTTATTTTTCCTGCTTGCTGCAATGATATTACTGTGCACATGGAAACGTTTTAAATTACTGCAATCAGCCTCTCTCATCTGTAAAGTAAATTGTTGGAAAACACTGATACATCAATACAACACATAATAAAGAAATGAACTTCAAAGCTGGTGATGCTCGACAAAATGTAAAAAGCTGTCTAAGGCCACAGTAAAATGTTATGAAATGAGGATCCACACGAGTGCAAACGTTTAAATCTGAAAAAATAATTAATTCATATGGGTGTCAAGTGGATGACATCAGAGCTGAGCATCCCTGAAAATTTTGGCGGCCCCTAGCGTTCATAATCGACATGTTTTGTTATTTTGAAAACAACTAGAAGTGTGTTCATTTTTACAATGGGCAGTCACTCACCCAGCCAGAAAACCAACCAGTAAGCCCCTGAGACATTTGTAGGCTGGCACCCTCCAGGTCTGACAAAAATGGCTCTTAATCCTAAACACTTCAAGTAAATCTTTATTGCCTCATTTCAAATCCACTGTGGTGATGTAAAGAGGCAACATTTCGAACATTTTGTCACTACCTGAATGCATCAAACCTAACTGTAATACAACTTGGCAATCAACCATTTTTTGCCTTTTTTACACTGGTCGTCATTGTGATTACAAAACGCGACGCAGCAGAGACATTTCATAGCAGCGCGACAATGCCAGAGGCATTACTTGGTCCACTCACGACGGAGTTTAGAATTGACTGGAGAACGGTGAAATCTCTCACTCCGACAGCACTCTCCTCTTGTAAAAATTACACCGATAGACACGGCAGTAAGATGACATCAGTGCAGGTAAAGTGATGCCTTTTGGCGTTATTGCGCTGCTATGATACGTCTCTGTTGCGCCAGCTGAGCATCGTTTTAGAATTATGAAGGCAACCTGTGTGAGAAAGGCAAATTGGCAGGCAGTACCTCTACAAAGTGCCAAACAGCTCAGCAGGAACTGACACACACCAATGGAACATTCAGTGTCTCGGCCAAAGAAACTTCAACATGCAGACAGAAGGAGCTTGGGATCAAACCACTTTCTGTCAAGTAATCTAGACTTTCACTGCTGTCTATTTGCTGCTTTAAAGTCAGTTCCACTGAGATTTGAACTCAGATCACTGGATTCAAAGTCCAGAGTGCTAACCATTACACCATGGAACCACTGAAATCAGCAAATATCACCTGATGTGAAAGCGTGTGAAGATGGAGTGAAGGATGTTGTTTCTGAATGCAAACTGTGTGGAAACAAGTCTGGCTAAGCGAGACGAATCCAAAAATGTCTCCGCAAGCTGTTAAATAATCACTTAGATGTTGTTATATTGTGTTGTGATTGAGATTCTGACCCACCATGCACTGTGAATCATTCTGTCTTTAGCGAAGTGGCCACATTTTCATTACACAGAACATCTTATTTAAAGTGAAATGTTTTTCACTTCAAATAACATCATACTATCACCGTGAATAGACAGCGGGAACTGCAGTGGTACTTCCTGCCTCATGTTGCTGATGACCGACTGGGACAAACGCTGTCTCCCCCCCGGCAAGAGCTGCACAGACTGTCATTTAAACAGATGCATCACAGCTTCTTTTCCACATATAAATTCGACTTTTTTAAAAAACTCATATCACCACCATCACACCATGTGCAACCATCATAACTGTTTTTGGTCCTGTAATGTGACTTTGTCAGTTGAAATGTTGGACACTTCTGACAGACAGCTTAGTCCCACCCGTGGCTTCCCACCCTGCGCGCTCATTGGATAATCGCCTTTTCAACCAGGAGAACCACAGCTTCAAAGCTCAGTGCAAGACCAAGAGAATCAAATCCACTAAGTGGAATGGGCATAGTCTCTGGTCTGTGCCCAGGCTAAGTTAGCTTAGCTTAGTTTATAGCACTACCTGACACATAGATAATTTTGAATAAAATTCAGTTAAACTGAAATAATAATAACCTGGCACAAGGTAATCCCAAATCCTAATTACATTATGGTTTTATCATAGGTACTATAACAAAGTCTGTAGTGTGTAGTATAAGTTTTTAGTGTGTTTTTGTTCTTCTCGATGTAGACTTGACAAATATTATATGCAGTTACCCACAACATTGTGACAAATAGTTGACTATCACAGAAAACTGAAAAGTAAGGTAAGGAACAAATCAAAGCACCCTTTCTTCTAGAGACAAAGCCCAGGTAGCTTCTCAGTGGGATATTTGACCCAGAAATATAAGCAGAACATCTGAAGCTGCAGGCTATGTAAAGCATGGATCTAAAGGATACAGTAATGAACTCACATTTTGTTGATTATACATAGCTTAAGTGAAGTAACTCTCCATCAGTACCATGTTGCAAGGCTGTGCATTTCTAGGACACCCACACAATCCATCACGCAGCACAATGAAACTGCAAGGTTGTTGCCTCTCCAGCTACAGACTGGATTCTGTTCCCACTGAAGGTAACAATCATTTTGAAATTTATTTTATACAGACTTGGTTTGCTTGACAAACAAAAACTTGCTTTTTTAATCAAAGTATCTAGGTGTCAAGGTGATTTATTATCCTTTCCTACACACACGTTTTGCACCAAAAAAAAAAAAGAAAGAAAGAAAGGAAAAAAAAGGAAAGAAAAAAGTTTTTATCCTTCGGTCTACAAGGATGGAGCATAAATGCCTATATAGATTATTAAGCTCAAGACAGAGTAGGATAAAAAAAAAAACATAGAGAAATATTTATTCACAGTTGTGGACATGTCTACATACATGCATCTACACGCATAAAATGATTATTAGCAATTTTTGAATTTCCATGTGCTAGAGGGGAAACAGCAACAACAATAGAAATATTTAAAAAAAAGTTAACATCTATAGTAAAAGTCTGACATTAGGGAAATACTGTCCATCAAGTCTGACCTTATTTGAACACCAAGCATCACTGATGTAAAAGGGAGTCCTGTTTGATGTAGGCTTTGCTAGCCCAAGTGCCACTTTGTCTACTCCATTTTCCTGACCCAGTCCGACCCGCCGAATGTGCACTGCAGGTATAAGACTGCCTGGGCTGAGTAGGTGCTGAGAGAGCAGCTGGACATTTCCCACCCCTTCCGCTTTCTGCGTGTTACCATGTCAAAATCCCCACTGCTGCGGGAAACAAGATAATAACCTCCGAGCTAGCAGCCTACACGCTGGAAATGACAAGTTTTGATGACGAGGATTCAGACATTTTAATGCCAGGGCTCTTTTCCGCACATCTAAATCTTTCACTGAAGTGAGTTTATCACCAACACTATTTTGCAGAGGCACAGTGGCAGCATCTGGGGCTTTGTGCCGCGCAGACGATTGTGATCGGTTTAGAGAAAAACAAACCAGAGCGTTTTTTCCTTAATACCACTATGCGCACGTGTAAAGCCAGATATTTCCCCAGCGCTGAGTACTGTGAGAGAGATCTGGCTATTTGAGACTACCTGTGACCAAACTTCAGCCAGAGGCAACATTCTGTCAAAGTTAGGCTGATGACTCTTATCTGGCTTAAATTGGTTCCACTGAGATTTGAACTCAGATCACTGGAGTCAAAGTCCAAAGTGCTAACCATTACACCATGGAACCAACACAAATCAAAGTTGTTTCTCAATCAATTGATAGATAAGTTTCTGTTGAATGCTGAGCTGGAATCGACAAATAGCATTCTGTTTTAGGAGTAAATGTTATGACTTTTTGGTAAGCATAGATTTTTTTCTTTAGTCATTTGACCAAGACAGAATGGTGGCTTAGTGGTAAGCACTGTTGCTCACAGAACAAAGAACTGGGTTTGAATTCAGGTCCTTTTGTCTGACATCAAGAGGGTCCTGGGTTTGATACTCGGCTGGGGTTGGACCTTCCTGTGTGGAGTTTGCATGTTCCCTCTCTGGCTTCCTCCCATAGCCCAAAGTCATGCACATTAGGTTAACTGGAGACTCTAAATTGCCCCTGGGCGTGAGTGGTTGTTCATCTCTATATGTGGCAGCCCTACGTCGACTGACGACTTGTCCAGGCGTACACTGGCCTAACCCAGTGTTAGCTGGGATTGGCTCCAGCTATCCCAGGACCCTGCAAAGAATAAGAGGTTATGGAAAATGAATGAGTGAGAATTTTTTAATCAACATTTAACAAAAATCTACACTTTAATCAAATTAATCCGACAAATTTACTGTCATGACTATTTCACAAAATGAAAAGATGTTTTCTTAAACTTAATCAAAGTGCTTTTGTTGAATAACCAAACCGCTGACTATACTTGTACCTAAAGCTGCATTTTGACCTAGCAGTAGAGTACAGTTGGATACTGTATGGCTTAAAGGTGGAGTCAGTATGATTTTCTAAAGAAAATATGACATAGACTTATACTAAACTAGTGCCCTCTGCCTGTATTTTGATGTTTTTCCTGTCTTGGGAGCTGCTCGGGACGAGTCTGGGTTGGGAGGGGGTGCATTTCCCCCAGTCAATGACAGTGCAAGTGAGGTTGAGAGTACAGCTACTGGACGCTGTTCAGGCTGGAGGAAGTTAAGGATATGGACATATCAGCGAAGGAAAGGAAATATAGCCCTATAAGGTGAAACAACAAGTGGATAAAGCTCGTTCCATAGTAAGAGTGAATCTCGGTTTGGCTTTCACCTGCTTTGGACCACTAGAGGGGATGAACAGTGACGCAGAGTTGATGTGCTCTCTGTTAGACAGGTAGGTGCCAAACACTGGCAGTTAGCTTGTATTATTCCTACATAGCTTGCAGTGTAAAGTTGGGTAAGCGGTACAACAATACACATTGTACATGCTAAGTTACGATACTTCTGACGTGTTGAGCTGGGAGAAGAGGCCCAGAATGAATGTTGTTTACAAACCGCAACAAACAAATCCTACTGACTCTACCTTTAAGTTTCCATTGCCGACTGACCCTTGCTTGGCAGGTGGGTTATATGCTGGATGGCGATGGCTGAATCAGCTACACAAGTATCCTGACATTATAGTAGCGCGACACAGTGTAGCCGGGCTAATAAAGAAGAAGAAGAACAAGATGCTTCTCTCAAAAAACAAAAACAATCTTGATTCTTCACTCTTGCAGTGAAGAAGATATTTAAAAATGGTGGGTATTTTGTTTGTCTCATGGATATTTTAAGAGAACTGGATATGGTGTGCGAAGAGAATCGCTCACTGCAATGATAATTGCTCACCCAGCCCATATGGCAAAAAAGTTTTCTGGCTTCCGGGTTTACCTCCTGGCTTTGAGGCCAACTTAATTTGCGCAGTCAAGTTCTGCACCCTTTCAGTGAAGATCAGCGTGCTAGGCACTGCAATGGAAAGGTGACCAAAAACCTGGGCGATACGTATCAGTTATTTTAGTACTAACCACAATTTTTGACAAATGAAATGCCAGTAATTGCGTGCTGTACCATACCAAACTGAACTGTACTGCCTGGAGGAAACGCAGCTTTGGATAATGGTTTTTAAAGTCCTGTACATGGCTTCCATCAACCCTCAACCTCCTCTTTTTAGTTTATAAATGTAGTTTTTTATCTAAGCATACAGATGTGGTGCACGCACGAAAGACTGTCAAAATTGAATTCGTTAGACCTGCACATAAAGAGCTGTGATCTACGAAAGAAAGAAAGAAAGAAAACACTTTGGGGTATCTTAGTGTCTGACAGAATATTAAATACATTTTCTTACTTATTTCTTGGAGCTGTCATTGTTTGATTTTAAAATAAGAAAGTCAGAAATGACAGAGAACAGATTTATTTGAAAATACACAGATGGAACAGTTTCTTTCATCCCATCTAACAACTAGAAAAGCCACAATATTAAGGTGGCGTTTCCTTTCAAAAGATTAGTTGCCAGATGGTTGAGGAAATTGCGTATGACGTTCGGTTATTATATCATTAATGGCTTTGCATTATATGAAAATATATAAATGTGATTACTGAAAGCCAATTTGGAGCATAGTCTTGACTTACCAGTAAATTCAGGTCATTTCAAGCCTTTATTGGAAATAACCAGGCATCCACACTCAAAATGGGCCTTGTTAATTTTCTGAAGTTTGGTGTTTGAGAAGATTAAGAGTTTGTGGCTGTGCGGGTGATTACTATGATGGCTCTCCCTGCTTGGGCCAAGGGATTAAGAAAAGCATAAGAAACTGAAATGTAAAATGGTCTGTTATCTCATGCCAGGGAGAAATGTGGGGACCAGATGTTATCTTTATGTGCGTAATGGGTTATCACATCTTGGGGCAGAGATCGCAGATTTATTGTCCTTCTCTTCCTCTCTTAGATATTATTGAAGTTTCCATTATCTTGTCCACACACTGTCACCTCAATGACTCAGCTCCTTCTCCTCAGCTCGATGCATAGTCACAAAGCAGCTTAGTCCCCGCCACCTCATTTACCCTCTCACACCAGTCTTAATAGCTCCTTATCACCATAAACATATCATTGAATTCCAGCTATGAATTTCCAGTTATTAACTTTCATGCTGCAGTGCTAAAGCTGATGGGAAGATGGGGAATTTATTCGGCCATAGTTTGAGGATTAGAAATGGTTAATGGTTGTTTGGCTTTAGCTACTTTGAGTGAGATTCTGAATGGCTTGACAGACGCACTTCATCAAACTATAATACTGAGTCAGATGTCAAAATATAAAAGGAGAATCTGGAAAGACAAACAACTAAGAGGCAAGATTTGGTCTGGTTCATTTAGTTTCTATCTACCCCCGTCATCATTTTGCACACAGCAAGCAAGTCCAAGAAAGGTCCAAGATTACATTGACAAATGTGTGAATTTTTATGCCTATTCACAGCCTTAATTACTAAACTAACTTTAAGTTAGTGTTGACTTTCTTTGCCTGTCCTTGCTCTAGTCACTAAGGAAACACCAGGGCAATAAACTGGGATTAAAATATGCTCGGAGCTCATGTGAGCTGTCACATTATCATGCATGAATGTAAGTGGAATCATGTCAAAACAGCAGAGAGCCTGGAATGTTTAGTTACGTAATCGCCCCACACTGAAGTCCAAAAGCATGCAGCTTTCTGAAAAAGTCAGTCCTCTGTGTGGTGGATATTAAGTCCTGGATATCTATAAGAATGGAGACAGTTCTGTGAGGTTTAACTGAGGCACAGCTGTGCTTTGAGCTAAATGCTAATGTCATCACGCTAATGCTCACACTGCTAGTGTGAACGTGCTGCTGTTTACGATGTTTGGCATCCTAGTTTAGCATATTAGCAGATTGACATGAGGGCAAAAAATACAGCTGGGGCTGATGGGATGTGTGTGTTTTGAATTCACCAAAAAAATTAGCAAACTATAATTTTGTGCTAGAAAAAAACTCAGAAGATCACCAAAATTATTTTAATACATCCTGAGGGGAGCATGAATGTGTGTAGAAAATATAACGGGAAAACATGGAAATATTTCTGAAAACTATAGCGTTAGCTTAATGGCACTTGAGGAAAAGTCAGGGGATTACCAAAGTGGGATTCATCCTACATGTATGTGGACCAAGAAAATCTGTAGTAAATTATACCAGTTTAAGGTTTAAAGTCTGGAGCAAAGTGGTGGAATGACTGGCAGACTGCCAGTGCCATCCCTCGAGCCGTTTCTTTAAAATTGCAGGAAAACAATAAGGGGGCAGAGAAAAAGACGCCATTAAAGCCAATGATTTGTCAGTGCATGCTTGACTCGTATTTAGAGCTGTTAGCTTCGTCAGTTCTGTCAATACAGTCGTTTTGTAATAAAGATGTCAGAGGTGCTGTAGATAGAAACTGCTCTTTTGTTTCAACAAAACATGGCTGAAAAGAAAAGAGCCCTGCTGTTAAGAAAAACACCAGATTATAGGATTTTAAGTAAGTATAGCTTTTCCACAGCACAGTGTGACGCTTATAGGAGCCAAACATCCCACTCGTTAATTCTAAACTGCACATGTGCTGTTCAAATTACAGTTGCAGAACTTTACCAAGTAAAATGCATTGGGAAACCTGAAGTTTATTGAAGTTTTCTAAAAGACAAAACAACACAATACAGCAAAGAGCTAGTATTGTATTGGAGACCCCTGTGGAGTTGTGTGGATGAGATCTAACACACAGCATGTGCTGCTGGTATGATCTGACAAATGCACTCTCACCTATTGATCCTCATACTGCACACACCCTTCTGCCCATCCCACAACCCAGCACTGTGTCCAGCAGAGCCATCCCGGTCATCTATTATTGAAGTAAAAAGATCAGCCTTCCTGCCAGGATAACAGCTGCGGACAGATTTCACTGCATTGTGTGAACTTGAGGCAAAATGTCTAACACTGAGTCCTCATTTGCATTTATTATTTTATTGGAAACTTTGGTAGATCTGGGTTAAAGGGTTGAAAAGTTTTGGTGACCGCAGACTCTGAACTTCTGCAGTAGTTTGACCTCACAGTGAGAAATACTTGGCAGTAAGAATGTTAAAAAGTCTAGTTAGAAATCAGCTTTTGTTTGACCAGTGCTTTATCATGTACTTATACTTTATATAACATTTAAATCAGACGTATATCATGAAACTGACTCTTAACCTTACTGATTAACAACCAAGCAAATCGGGCAACTACCCTGAAGCCTCAGCCCCTTCAGGGGCCTCGAGGCTCTATTCAACATGTGTTCATTAGTTTGTATTTTGTCATTTGATGTCACATCTTGTAGGGGTAAGGCCATTACTATTTTATTCATACTGTGCTTGCTGGGTGCATATTCCAAATTAAATATGTGCCTAAAGGGGCATCCTGCCAATATTACTCATGAAGACTGATTCACTCGATAAGAGGAGTGCTTTTTCAGCTTGTGAAAACAATTGTACAACATCCTCCACAGCTCCAGAGGGAGCTTTCTCAAATCTGACAAAATAACTTTGGTAAGAATTATAATTCTATTAGAAATTGATAGAATATAGGTGTCATTCTTGACAGTAACATGACTTTGTAAAGAGAGTGGTGCAGTTTTTTTTCCATGCTTATTTAAAAAGATTCATACTTTTTTATTTTATCTCATTTAGACTGTTGAATCTCTCTTCATACTTGCCTCAGTAGAAAATCAATCTCACATCTCCAGTTTGTTCAAAATGCTGCAGTTAGACTTTTAACTGGCACTAAACGAAGAGTATTACCCCAGTTGTAGCACAGCTCCCAGTATGATTTAGAATTGATTTTAAGATTTTGTTGATGATTTTAAAAGCACAGAAAGGGCTAGCCCTTTGCTGTTATGCAGACCTTTTGAATTCTTATGAGTCAGTATTACAGCCTGAGCTTTTGTCGTAGGTCAACAGTCCAGGCTCAAGACTGAAGCTGTAGGCGCTTTTTCGATTTGAGCACCTGTACTTTGGAACAACGTACCTTAAAAAATTAGGCTGGAAAAAATTAGTTTAAATTTTTTAAATGCCTTCCACAAATACACTAGTACAAACAGGCTTTTATTCAAATCACTACCTTTATATGCAATGCCATTTCAGGAATTTTGTGTTTGTGTGTTACTGTTGTACAAACCTTTGCTCCTGTTTTTACATTGTTTCAGCTCACACTTAGGTTTTCAGTCTTGTCTTACTTGTTAGTGTGTCTTTGTTTGTTGATGTGCTATACGGTCTATCTGCCTCATATATTACTTT